>VDFB02000003.1:451486041-451535728 GCA_007258455.2 Sequoia sempervirens | reverse complement strand
CCTTTCCCTAAGCCCATTGATGTTCCCTATACAAAGGTTGTGTCTTTTGTGGCTCTTTCTCCTTCTCCCTCTTTCACTTCTGCTATGAGGATCCCACATCCTCTGTTGAAAACGTAAGTTGGAGAATGATCTCATTTCAAATGATGGTCGTAAAAGGTCTTCTTTGTCTCGTGCATCTTGTTCCACTTTGGCTTGTATTGGCCTCATGACGAAAACAACACCTCCTTCCCCTGAGTTTGTCACTTCCCCTCTTTCTGTGGTTGGCAATGACTCTTGGGTTTCTCATCCTTCTCTTGTTCAGTCACATCACTTCATTCCAAAGAAGTGTATGTTTGAATCGTTGGAGGATATTCCAACTCTATCATCCATCTTTGCTAGATTGATGGTGTTAGTATCACACAAGCTCAATGAGGAAGACCTTGAGGGGGCTTCTTCCTTGGCTCTTGTTGCAAGCGAGTCAACAAGCACCGATCTTGCTATTCCCCCCTATAGGCTCATCTTCCCTCCCCTATGATGATCTAGACTGGGAGAAAGATGACTTTTTGGAGGTGTCAAACTAGAGCAGTACCTCTTCTTTATCTTTACATTAGATTTGTGTGCTTGTTGTGTTCCCCCGTGCTTGTTTATTAATGTTTGTGCTCTCACTTGGAGGACCCTTACTACCCTTGTAGGTACTTGGATACAAGAGAGAAAATCTATCATACACTTCTTCTATTTGTCTTATCATTCTTCTATATGTTGTACATTTTTCCTTTTGACATCGAGAATGATGCAAAGCGATGGGGCATTTAGGCCTCTTCCATGTTGACCTAACTTTTTATTTTATCATGTGTTTTTCTTCATGTTCCAATCTATTTGGGGGGTGATGATAGTTCATACATATTATGCTATATTTATCTATCTATATTTATGATTAGTTTTGACCCCGAATAATTGGATTCCCCCTATGATCTTGATTTCTTCATCTCTTCCTTTCTCTTGACGTTGTGGATTCTATGTGTTGTCCCTCATGTGACAACATTCTAGGAATACATATCGCTATGTATATCATGACCACAACATCTCGCTGTCTTTCTCTTCTCCTTAGAATGACATGTGATCACATCATTCTAAGGGGGGCTATCATATTTGCTTATTTTTCGAAAAGATTTAAAAATTAATCTTATGATCTCATTGTCTAGCTTGGGGACAACGTGACTAGATTTGTCTTGTCTTTTGTATGATTATCCTGCAATGCCGTTTGCAGTAGTCACATGCCTATTTACTTGTTGTATGGTCTCTAGCCTTTCTAGCCATACCTATCAATGTTGTATTTTATCTCATCGGATTATGTCATTTCTTTAAATTATGTCATGTTTATGGATTTTATCATGTCTATTTTTCACTTTTTTTCTTGACACGTTTTTATGTAGCTAACATGTTTGTGGTGAGATTGTAGTTAGCTCTGCAAGATGGAAGACTTGTGTCCTCTTCGCGTCCCAACTCAACTTCTATATCGCATATATTGGATCAAATAACCATGTTCTCTTCGTCTTCGGTATATTATCTTCAACCTATTTCTACTTTAGTTTGCACATGTTAGAATACATATGCTCACTAAAGTGGGGGCAAAATGTAGTGTCATAAAATTACACCTTGGGCGATTTCACACTACATAAACTCCCCTTTAGCTTAATAAATATGATATTGCAAATTACCCCTTTCACTTACCAGTAATTCCATCCTTAAGCCCTTTATTTTTGGACTTCAAGTGATTTTTTGTCGCAAACGCTAGCATGATGCATAGATGTCCCAGAAATATTCCTGACTTTGTAGTCATTGGGAGGTTACACTTCTACCTGCCTATGAAATGTAATGCCTCTATGATTGCAAACACGACCAAAAATAGATTCTTGCATGCTATTCTTCCATTCAAACTCACATTCTTCCATTATCTCAACCAATTCTTGCATTCTTGCACTCTCAAGCTCATTTTCTCATTCTACATCATCTCTACACCATTTTCTCAAGCTTTCTTGTAAGTTCTTGGCTTCTACCTCAACATCTTGGCTCTAAACTCGTCAAGAGTGTTGCATGCTCTCCTTTGATATTACATTAGCTTGCTTGAAGGGAGGTATCTTCACTCTTTTTATTGCATTATCATGTTTTATGTCAAGTAGCATATTGATATATTAGCTTGTCAATTTCTTTATCTTTTCAATCTATCTGGATATTGTCTACTTTCCTTTCTATTTCTTTAGCATAGCGTTGGACCTCTTGTGAGTCCCTTCCTCTCTTCTCTCTTGTTACTCTGTTTCATTTAGTTTAAATCCTTGCATGTTAGTTTTCTTCTTGATGTTATTTCTGTTATTTTTAGCATTTTGTTAGTAAAACATTCAAACTTTAGTTTCCGGATAGACAGTAGACTTTGTGTGTTTCTTGAGCACATTTTGTTCTCAGACTGTATGAGACCACAAAGCACCACAGGGATGTCTGCATGCCGTGTTGTCGTCCTTGGTCAAGAGCTAGCTAGCTTGCTCCTGAGATCTTTGAAGTCTGCTCTTTCGGTCCCTCAAGTCCTTTTTCCAAAAAAAATCCTAAAACATAAATTACAGTAAAAACTCATCCTTCCACTTTTGTCACTTGAGCTTTGTCTTTGAGGTAGTTTAGGACCATTTACTCCCTGTAGAATCTTCTTTGTCCTAAAGACTCATGAGTAGAAAATATCCTCCTCTACAGATTGTTATTCTTGGTTGTCCATTTTGTTTGATTTTAATACATGTTAAGATATACTCCTAGGAACACCCTCTCGAGTCAAAGAAAAGTTGAGCTCAAAGTTAGGAGAGATAACCCATTCTCATAGAGTTGACCTTGAACCATCCATGATTTGTTGATGAGTTGATTTCATTTGCACAGACAAAAAACTAGGCCTTGAGAGTGAAATTTAGTTTTAGGAAGTGGAGCAATGGTTTTGGGACCCAATAGAGTGTCATTGTCAAGGAGAACATGAGGTGGTTTTTTGTCATTGTCGAGGAGAACATGAGGTGGTTTTCTGTCATTGTCGATGGTAAACAATTTGCATGTTGTTGTGTGTTGAAGTTGGTAGCCCATAAACTTAAACCAATAGAATGGTGTCATTGTTAGGGAGAACTTGAGGGTGGTTTGTTTTTGTTGCCAGTGGTAAAAAAATTGCATTTTGTTGTGTTGAAGTTGGTATTCCATCAACTTACACCAACAAAATGATGGCATTGTTGGGGAGGACTTGAGGGTAGTTTTCTATCATTTCTAGTGGTAAACAATATACATTTTGTTGTGTGTTGAAGTTAGTAGCTTGTTAACTTACACCAACACAATGGTGTCATTGTCAAGAACATTTTAATGAGCATTATCATTTATACCTTTGCAACTTGAAAGTAGTTTTAGCCAGTAGATTTTTGGTTGGATAAGTTTTTCATCTCATCAAATTACACCAACATAATGGCACTAAAGACATGTGAAGAGTTGTTGGGTTGAAAAGAGAAATTGAAGACTTTGCTAGTGGTTGTAATTCAAATTCAAAATTGTGCCTTGGAGGTTTGTGTGCTTCAAGGATTTCCTCATTTTTGTACAGTGGTGAATCTACTATCAGAGAATAAAATTTTGTTATTGTTGTTCATGTTTCATGAACACAAATCAAAGTGATTGTATTTGATGATAAAGATACCATGTCTTCTTCTAAATTTTGAAACATGGTTTCTTTCCTAGTAAAAGTAATTTATTTCTCCTCTCTTTTCTACCCTGCAGTAGTTATAACTAGCAATAGATAGCTAAAATGGATGCATTTACCCTAGGGGCACTTCATCAAATGTGTCATATAATTCAAACACTAGATGTTATGATAGAGCACGTTTCAAGGAGTACTATGAGGATGAACATCCATGTTCATACAACTCAACACAAAATAGAAATTCACATTTAAACATACAAGCATCCATACTTGAATGAGAAGGATTGAGGAGCTTGAAATGGAATGTGAAGAAATAATTAAGGCCCTATTGTCACAAAGGTACCCTACTATTACAAAAAAATAGGTTTATCCATCCCCTATTGTTCCACTTGATCCCATATACAAGTAGCTGGACCTCTCTTGGGTGAATTATGAAAGGCTTGAACAATGATATATTCAATGTACATATCAATGCCTAGGTTTGATGGATATGATCTTTAGGAGGGGGATGCACATGTTGGATTATTCTCATATTTCATGGAAAAATATCAGTTTGATGACGAAGACATGTGGATGAGGTTTTTTGTTAAGTTACTACAAGGAAATGCAAAGAGATGGTATGATGGTTTCCTTGAGAATCCTTTTCCCTCTTAGAACCATCTTGTGGTTGCATTCAAGGAGGTGTTTGCATTGCACCTAGACCTTGTTTCTCTTGTCTAAGAATTAGAAAACATCAAGTGCCAAGAAAGAGTGACTAGCATAAATTTAGTCACAAGTTTGTTGTTGCTCTTTGTAGGTCCCCAAATCATTTCTGACCTAACACACTTGCCTATATTGATATGCTTCTCAAAGCCTATGATGTTACTTTAGGTTTCGGTTCAATAAGGGAAGAGTTCAATTTGGTGTACATGTAGTAGGCATATAGGTGTCTTGACTTTATTGACAATTTGAGAAAGGATGTGATTACAAAATTCTTATCATCAAGAACAAACATTGTTGGTGATAAACAAGGTGTTGTAGACAACAATTGTATGGAGGTGATATCAAATAAAAGCACAATATCAAGTGATAATTGAATTTGCAAGCGAACAAATGAAATTGTTGGTGCATTATGTGACAACAATACAAAAGATGATGATAGTGTTTGCACCTACCTCCAAATGGATCAGTCATCCATGGATGATAATAGTAAAGAAATCAATGATGATTTATAGCTTGGGAAAGGGAAAGGGACCTTAAAGTTTAATGTGTGAAACCTAGGGTCAATTGTATTCGTCCTTTTCAAAATTTCATTGAGAATGTAGACCAACAAGGTGAATATATTGACTATCAACCACAAAGGTGAGCCAATCATACCTAGATCTCCCTTCTTAGGGCCTTCAAAATGGTTGGGGGATGATTTGAAATGATTAACCCAATTGAACAACAATATGACCTAATATGATAAATGCAATATTCTAGAAATACACAAACTAAAACAGTAAACTGCAGGTAGATCTAAGAAGTGTTGAATGATGTGCACCCATCATAAAAAGTGGGATTTGACATGTAAAGGACACTGACGCCTAGGGGTGTATGGGTCCTTGATAGGGGGTCCTAAAATTGATTTTGCAGTCCTTTGATGTTGGATCTAACCTTCTATTTCCTAGTTGCAGTGTTGTTAGAATGCTGTTAAATAATTCTATAAGTGGGTTTTCGTGGATTGAGAGCTTTTATAGCTTTGAATGTAACAATGCAAAATAGATCTTCAAGCTTCTTTCAACTCTCTTCAATGTTGTATCTTGCACATTCAAAGAGAGAAGGAATGATGTGCCATTTTAGGGGCTTGCCTCAGTCAAACCCCATGTTAGTGTTTCCACTTCCATAATGGTAATGTCAATGATAAAAATGATAATTGAAAAGAAGGAATGATGAAATCACAAAGTGTTGAAACTCACCACCCTTCAATGGCTTCCTTGAAGGATTGAAGTCATGCAAATCACCTTAAGGATTTGGATCTTGCTTGCTTGAATGCTTTGGAGATCTACAAAAAGGGTTAGCCTTCACAAAACAATGTTAACATGAACACACATAAACTTTGAAATGATGTTGGATCTTGAATCGTTGCTATAATGCTTTGAAATGTTGCTCTTGACTTGCTCTTGATCATAAGTTTTCCAATATATTCTCACTTAGTGCTAGATACCTTTCAAATGATGAAAAGACTAGGTATTTATATGAAACTGTTCTAATTTCCTGAAAATTAAATCCCAAAATCCAACACTTGAAATTTGAAATTTGAATGTTAAAATACTGCCAACAACATTAAAAATTGGTCCTTGGCAAGATAGGGGGACCCATACGCCCATGGGTGTATGGGTCCTAGCTCTATATTCCAAGACTTTTAGTGTCAGGATCAAAACATTACTTTTTTATAGTATTTATTCATTGCTTGCAATCCTTCAGAAAATGGTAAAAATACACTTTGGAATGCATAATTTAGGAAATTAGAGACTTAATTAGGCTCATTAATTTACGGGGAGCAAAACATAGTGGGAAATTGTTAAGGGTGACAATTTTCGACACTATAGTAGCTATGTGGAGAAGAGAAATGTGGGCTAAGGAAAATCAATTCCTTTACCAGGATGGTATTAGACAAAGGCAAGTAATTACAACAGATTGGTCATGGCCATGTGTCACGTGTGTTCACGGAGGGTCTAACCTGCAAATTTTGTTGTAAGTATACTTGCAGTCATACCTCCATTTTGTGCCTACTTATGTGTCTACGGCTGCAAGTTGTTTCCATGTTCATAGTTTCCCTTGTTTTGTGCCTAGTCTTGTGTTTAGTTGTGTCAAATTTTGGTCTGCCCAGATATTTTGGATTCTCATATTGCTTGTAGGAGGCACATGTCCCCAACAAGAGCCATTGTTAAGACTCTATCAAATTTTGGGGGAGTTGGAGTATTTTATTAGACTCTTTGGTATTTATTCTTGTGGTGCATGTTGAACCTCGAGCCCCAACAAGAACCTAGAACCTTCCCTTTGTTTCCTCTTAGTTCTATTTCAGGCCTTGAGCCTTGATAGGAACTTTGAACTCAAAACTTTTGGTTCCAATTTCAAGTTCCTTGTTTCCCTCTGGCTCCTGACTTCCTCTTTGTTTCTTCTCAATTCTCTATTGACCTCCAATCCCCAATGTGGAACTTGAAACTCAAAACCTTTGGTTTCGATTTTGAGTTCCCTCCTCCCCTTTGACTCCTAGCCCCCATTTTTCCCTATTGGGCTTGGGGACCTAACAAGAATCTAGAACCTAAGAATCCAAGTCCTTGTTCTTTTCCCTTCTTCACTCAAATACTTGTTCTTTTGGTTCTCATCAGGCCCTAAGCCCCCAATGGAACCTAGAACCTAGAACCTTGGGTTCCAATTCCAAGTCCTCACCTACTCCCAATCCTTGCTTTAATTTTTCTTCTCAGGCCTCAAGCTCCAAGTTGAACTTGTAACTTGGAACCTTGGATTTTGATTCCAAGTTCTCTTGCACTCCTAACCCTCAATTTGTTTCTTCTTAGTTCCTTGTCGAGCCTCGGGCCCTAACAAGAACTTGGGACCTAATGTTCCAAGTCCATTTTCCCTTCCAACACCTGATCCCTGCAATTGTTTTTCTTTCTTTCCCTCCTTTGGATCATAGGCCCAAGTTGGAAATTGGAACCTAATCTTCTTGGTTCCAAGTTCTTGGTTTCACCCAACTCATGCCACCCACTAATTTATTTCTATTTCTAGTTTCAATTTCTCTCCTGAGCCCAACACTCGCTAGTGCAAATTTTCTTCTAGGTGCTCGCTCCCAAGTTCCACCAAAAACTTGAGACCCATGAGGCACCTTGGTGGTTCCAAGTTCCTTATTTTGCCCAACTCTTACCACTTGCCAATAACCCAATCATTGAAAAAAAACATACTTTAAAAATGCATTTTGGGCGCCAAGGTCCCAAATGCCCAATATTTGCTCCCATCTACCACCATTAACGTAGAAGGTCTCCCTACTACCAAAAATTAATGCTTGTGCCAATTTTCAATTTGAGGCATCAATTTGAGGCATGATTCGTCTAACTATGGATTTACATTGCTATAGTGCCACAAGTTAGGTTTTATGCCCAACAGTGGTTAAGTGATGTTTTTTTAGATTCATTTTGAAGAGGTTGGTTCAATAATGATCTCCAAACACTAAAAAATTGCAGGGTAGCCATTAAACCAAGTCTAGTTCATCTCAAGGGATTACATACTTGTGTAATAGAAGAAGATTAATATTGTAAGTGGATTTTGTTGTAGAATGTCTCCATGGCATTAAGTATGTGTTTAGGAGGATTTCTTAGTCGCAAATAGGGATTTTTCTTTGCCACATTTCCTAAATGAATGTATCATGGGTTAGATGAATGTGACATCATTCTGAAAATATTGCAAGTATTGTAACAATCTCTCATTTTATATATGAATATATGAAGCTATGTTTTGGATTACTAAGCATGATCTATCATGGTTTCATGATCATTGTTGCATGAAAACGCATAGCTCCAAGTTCTTTTATTCTAGTTTGTTCTCTTCTTAGTGTGTCATGAGTTTGTTGCCCAATAAATAGGCATCAGTCTGGAATCATTTGACCCATCTCACACCATCAAATAAAAACATAATTCAATAGTTTAATAGTAGGAAAATCCTTCCTATGCACCCATGATTGTTGATATAACTAGAGAATTATTCTTAAGTGAACATTCAGTAAATATATTTCATGTGGGTTATGCTTGCACAGTTGTATCAACTATATAGGGGTTATATGTAACCATTCTTCCTTGACCTAGTGACAATATTTGGAGTCAAGTATTCAAGTGGGTTTGGTTGTAGTTATTCTTGGTTGTCCATTTTGTTTGATTTCAATACATGCTAAGGTGTACCCCTAGGAACACCCCCTTAAGTCTAAGTTGAGCTCAAAGTGTAGGAGAGATAACCTACTCTCGTAGAATTGACCTTGAACCCTCCACATGATCTATTGATGAGTTGATTTTACTTGCACGATAACAAACTTGGCCTTGTGAGTGTAGTTCTAGAAAGTGGGGCAGTGGTTTTGGGACCCAACTATAAGATTGTTAAGAAAATAGGTGATAGATTGAAAAGTATCATTTTTTGTATGGTTAAATAAGATGCCCTTCGCTATGGTTTTTTGATGAGTGGATAGGCTTGATTTGTGACAAAAATGAGTACTTGTGTTCTTGGAATGATTTAGGAAGGCCCTTTTTTTATTGAAAAAATAAACATGGAAGGAAGTGTTTACAATAGATCATTTTGAAACATGTGAAGATTAGTTTTTAGAGCCCTTGCTTGAGACCCTAACTTGAGTACTATGGATGTTATGTTGCAAACCACTCCTTACTAAGTTGAAAGAAAAATTATTCCTCGATGATTATGTTTCTCCATTTTTCATGTGTTAAAACCACTAGGAGAGGTGTTGAAAGTGGAAGAAACTAGGTTACACTTCCCCATATTAATGGAAGGGTTTTGATTCCTATTAAGCTTGTAAATGAATTTCCACAAAAATAGTTTTCAACTTCAAAATAAAAATTACAAGTGGGATTGTTGAGGTAGGTGGCTTTAGTTTGTGTCTTGTCTAGAAAAAAGATGGTTGTATTTTGTAACCATTAGTTTTAGAAGAATCTTATTTCCTTCTATATTATTCCCAATAAAGTTACAATGAGGTGTTGTCAAACTAGTGAACAAACTTGATTATATGTTATCTCATCACAATAATAGCCCCAAAAAATATGAACTTGAAGTTTGTCCTATTGAGGACCCCTTTTAGAAGGATTATTCTTTTGTGTCAATAGAAAATGAAATTATCTTGTCTTGATATATTCCTTTAGTAATAAGTGTGTTTTGTGTCCCCCTACAATTAATGAAAACATGTTGGACATCATGGATGCTAGACTTGCTTAAAGTGCCTTTGTTTATGATGGTTTGTTTTTTCCTTTTTGAAACTCTATCAAAGAGTTATGTTTATATAATGACCCAAGATAAGGGGTACCTTTTTTATCTATCTCTAGGAATTCAATATAAGTTTGTATGTACCCAATATAGCTAAAAGAGATTAGAGATAGGGTTATGTGAAGTCCATTCATTTTATAGTGATGATAGTAGTTCAAAAAGATAATTTGTGATGAGCTTATCGTTTATAAGACATATAATCTCCTTTGATGAGATTGATGGCAACATAAATAAAGTTAAGAAAAGGAACCCTAGGGATTTTGCTCAAATATCTTTTATAATTTGCAAAAAGGTTTTAGAAGACTTTACAAGAGGGTTGTGTCCCCCTATCGAACCCACTAAAAAGGTAATTTTCTCATCTAGAGTGTCAAAAGTTTGGAAGCTCATGATAGAAATGTAGTAAGTATAATGTTGTGTAATTGTGACTTGCTACACTTTATCATGTTGTAGTCACTTATATAATATTTGTTGTGTTTGTATTGGAGAGTGTGCACTCAAGTTTGTTTGTTTAAATGCCCTGACTATTTCCACTTATCTTCGAGGTAGGGGTCATGGAGGTGTTATTGATTCCCTATGTGAAAAACAATAACCCAAGCCACACTATTGGAAGGGAATGGTAGTATTATTGACAATAACATGTAGCAAACTATCATGTTCTTGTGTAGTAAGGTGTTTATTTTTTTTCACTGTTACCCATTACTTGTAATATTAAGAACTAGCAACAACTATAGTTTTGCCTTTTACAAACTCATCAAATAAACAATTGATCATGTAGTGACACACAAAGCACGTGGTAATACATGATTGCAAGCATATGTTTTAGGCTAGGCAAGGGTGTGTGTTGGTAACTCAAAACCCAAACAATAGCCTTAGGCAATTGATTCACTTATTTACCATTTGAGATCTTGAACATTGTGAGGAGATAAATGATAAATCAACGGACAAATAGCAAATTAATTCCTATGGATGGATATAGAAAATGGGTTGAAAAGGTTAATGATATTCAATATTGTTAAATTTACATATACCCCTACACATAATGAACTTTTATGCAGTGAAAGACAATGTTCATGTCATCTTCATCTTCTTTTGCAGTTGTGCAATTTTTTTTTATGGTTGTAGCACCCAATTACTAGGGCGTCTATTAATAGGTATAGTGCGACACTTCCAAATGACCACTTTTGGACCTTTGTGCACATAACAACTTGTCTTGTACTTGTCATAACTGCCCAAATGCTGAAACAATAGCTTTAATCTCTTAAATCACATATGAAGAAACCCAAAAAAATCAATTACACATTGATGTCCCATTTAGAAGCTTAAGATGTATGAAGTTAGAGTGTGCATCTACTAGGTCCTTTCCCCTAGCTTGAGAGACTCAAGTCTGCTACCAGCCTGGTGAAGTACCTCTTTCTTTACCATTGGCTACAACATAAGGGGCCATGCCATCTCCATATACATACATTGATTCTAGGGCCTTGTACAATTATATATGATATTTGCAGCCCAAAAGCACACGATACAATAACTTGAACTTTCAAGTATGAGTTGTCAATTTCAACCTCCTTGCATTTTTCATTATAATACATTAAGTAATTTATCAATGCCAACAAGGTCTTATAAATAAATTTTATTTATACTTGAATAAAACTATACAAAATAAAAGCTAAATAGCTCAGCATGTAGTCATTTTGATGCCAAAGAAAAGATTAGTATTACACATTCTCTACAGCATCCCAATTCACAGAAAAGTGAACCGCCAGATATTAAGAATACATTTTTGGTGCAGCTGAATTTAGGAAGCCATGCCTTCCCCCTCACCAAAAATATAATACAAGGCTACACAACCGTAGAAACCAGAAATTTACTTTCATTGAAATGATTACCGTTAGCTCCAAGCAACATCTTCTTTTCTTTTAGGCACTCCTCTGAAGAATGGATGTCTCAATGCTTCTTGGGCTGTCATTCTCTCTGAAGGCTCAAACTTGAGAAGACCTTGCAGCAGATCTACTAGGGGGCCAGTTGAATGATCTACGTGCTGCATGATCAAATTCTGCAAAAGGAATTTCAATAGTGTGTGCATAGTAGTAAATCCATTGATAGTATTCATTGATGTCCTACAATACCCATGTCAATCAAATTTGATATGCATACCCTAAGACTTGACAATTTCCTCACTGCTCTGATGCTCTCTTTAGAAGATGCTCCTTCTGGCCAATCCAATCGTGATCCATGCATAAAATATTTCCCATGCCTTCTACTGTTGACATAATAATGTTTTTATATTATTACAACATGGAAATGACATGAGAAGAAGAATATTTGTCCTTTATGGATCACATTAACTTAATTTATGTAGAAAGTTTCCCAGCAAACTTCGATAAACTCACTTTGCTTTCTTTATCATATATTTAGGCAAAGGCCCTAAAACCCTTTCCATCATGGCAAGATGTTCCAAATTTTCATGGGTTTGAAATAAGGTCTCTCCCTACACATTATGAAGTTTATACCATAAATATCATCCAATCCAACAGGTTCATAATTATCATAAACAACTAGTACAGTCAATTTACCGAGCACAACTCCACGAGTATGCATCCTACACTCCAAATATCACAAGGGAAGTTCCATCCAAGACCTGTTAGAATTACAGCACACAGCATTAACTTCACTGAACTACAACAGGGGCTCATTCAATTTTAGGTGATTGTTCCAAGCCAAATCATAGGCAATGGTATATTATCTTCCAAGCCAAGCTTACCCAGAATAACTTCAGGTGCTCGATAATGTCTAGTTGAGATCACTGAAGTGTGATCTTGATCTTCAAATGTGGTACTCCCAAAATCAATCAACTTTATTGCACTGGACTTTGGCAACTGCTTCAAATCATCATGTGATGATGATCTCTTTTTATTCTGAAGAGAGGAAAAACAATTTAGTATATGCTCCCTTGCAGACATGGAGCTCAAAATGCAGATTCATGATCGTTCAACTGAAAGGCTACTAACAGTGAGTCATAATTTGGTGACATGCACAGCATGTGCTATTGCAAAGAATTACAGTCGCTGGAAATAATACCTCATGAAAAACTAACAGATCACTTGGCAATTGCGCTAAATTCACATTAGGCAGATGGTGTACACAAAAATCTGAATTCCTTTCTATAATATCACTAAAACTGTAATCACCAAAACCAAAGGGGGTCTACCTTGTATTCAGGAACCTTGACAAATTCTGAAGAAACAAAAAGTATATTTTCGGGCTTTAAATCTGTATGAACAAGGTTCAACTCATGCATATCTGCCACAAATCATGGAATTATTAGGTGAAAAAAATCCTGAAAGAGCATCCTTAACATTAGAAAACCAAAGAGCTTCAAATGCAAGCATTGTCCACACACATGCTACTGACTCCAGAAGCTGTCTTCCAATTTCTCGAACAAGATCAATGGGGAACGAGTGAAAATTATTTTTCCGAAGATAATCATAAAGGCTGAGTCCAAGCTTCTCAAAAACCTGTTTAAAGTAGTTGCATTCATCCAAAACAATCTTAAGAACATCCTAATACCTGGTGAAATCTACTGACGAAAGGATTGAAAGCTAACAGCACTTTCATAGTGTGATATGCCAAGAGGAGATTGATGTCAAATTTAGACTGAGATACTCACGATACAAGTGTGGTTCCTATACTCAAACCAGTCCAGCATTTGTACACAACTGAATACAAAAGACACTTCAGATCATGTTCGAAATTTCCATTTCCGTGATATAATTACAATTAATGGTTTTCAGTGCTCTTTATACCCATGTACTGAATAATATCAAAGATTTTTCCTAACGTACCGTTGAC
Organism: Sequoia sempervirens; assembly: GCA_007258455.2. Taxonomy (NCBI): domain Eukaryota; kingdom Viridiplantae; phylum Streptophyta; class Pinopsida; order Cupressales; family Cupressaceae; genus Sequoia; species Sequoia sempervirens. The sequence goes on along the minus strand of VDFB02000003.1, from coordinate 451,522,194 downwards.
CAGATTTGTCATACTTCAAAACTTCTAGTAGCACATCAATTTCAATCATGGCTTCCTCTCGATACTTCTGTAATCCACGGATAACTTTTATGGCTACAAAATCTTTTGATTTTCTATCCCAGCATTCCAAAACCTGCCCAAAAGTCCCTGTACACATTGGGGGTTTTATTTAGAAACCAATTTTTCCAACAATTACCACACAGAAAAATCCTAACAAAACTTTCGTGATACCTTGACCCATTTTACTGAGTATTTTATCTGCAAGATAGAGAAAAGAGGGTCCATAAGTATAAAAGCAAGGTTACAATATAAAAAAATCTAGGTCTTCAAGTGCAAAACATCTTCACATAGGAGACCATTTATCAGATCCTCTACAATCCATTAAAATTTAGGTGGAAAAGTGTCATTACAGCGAGGGGTCAGATTATCTCCAAGAGAAAACACATAATGGCCATCCTTATCATCATCCCGCCATGGAGGAGACACATAACGTGTGGAAGGTCGATCTCCTCTCAACGATGATTTTTTAGAGGATGAAAATGACAATGAACGTTTACTTTTCTCCGAGGAAGAAGACGATTTTGCCCCATTATTTCTTCCCCTTTCTTGCCCAGTAAAATCTAATATTTGCTGGGCCTACACAAAGCCATCCATTAATTTAAAATTTTGACTCAACAAACAACAGACAATCAAAACCACCCCATTCTTGTCAGAAAAATCTCGTTTTATTTCAATCTATGAAACTTGGTGCGTTAGGGTTCGAAATGCAAAATTTTAACCAAATCTGCAGGCGAAAATGAACCTGATCTATGGATCTGCAAGGCGAAAAATCGAAAGAATACAAACTGAACCAGAAAAGCCAAAATCTAACCTGATAACCAGAGGGAAGAACGTCCCACGATGATGTTATCCTGCGGCGCTTCCTTGGATTTTCTGTTTCACTGCGCAAATGAGGAAAAGGGTACTCTGCAACACAAGCCATCACGGAAAATCTGCAATCTTTTGCGAATTCTACGGCCTCTAAATTCAGAATATCTAGGGTTGCAAATCAGAGACTTCAAAATGGAACCGTGCGAGAAAATAGATGTGGAATTCTGATTTAAAATCAAATCCGACGAAATAAATTAACCGATGTAGGTAAGTGGATGGTATTCCCTAAGGCTGACAGCCTCACTCTCACTTTAACAAGTGCCACGTAGTGCTAGTACTTGCGTTTATAGTATTTTAAATTTAATAAAAAAATTTAAGTTTTATTAATGTAAAAAAAATTAAATGTTAGTTTTGTTAATTATAATATTAATATTTAAAAATGTATCATTAATGTTAATTTTTATTAAAATTATGTAAACAATTAATCATTATAATGTAAATTGTATGATAATGTATGTCTATATTCTAATTTAATAGAATAAAAGTAGTTACATGCATTTATATTAATATTAATAATTATTAATTTTATTTTAATTATATTATATAAAAATTAATTATATATTAAAATTTTAAATATTATAAAAATATCATAAATATTAAAAAAAATTAAAAAATCAAAGAATAGTATAATATAATTAAAAGAAAAAATGATAATTATATAAATATAAAATTTATCTAATATTATATTAGATAATAATATGTATAATATAATATAAATTTATTATTATATTGTATTAAATAATATTTATTGTTTATATAATATAAAATTTAAATATATATATATATATATATATATATATATAATATAAGTAAAAGAATGGAAGTTTCTATTCTAAGAATATAAGTTTCATAAGTATCAAGTTTCCATAGTCTATGATTAAATTGGGTTAATTTTTTACATCAATGTTTCGGATCATACTCTATGATCCATCATCAAGATGATATGGAAGCAATAAGGAAAGAGAGAGAGTGAAAGAATAGGTAGCAGACTTGGAAGTATAAAAAGGTGAGGAAGGAAGGAGAAAGGGGTCAAAAGGGTCAAATTAGGTCAATAAAAAATACGATTAAAAGGTAAAGATGAGAATAGAAAGAAACAAATCTCCTAATACTAGGGAAAATAAACCATGAATAAAAGACCAATAAAACTAAATAGAAAAAATGAAACCCAGATTAAAATCTAATCTAACTAACCAACAAAAAGCAAAAAAATGAATAAAATCTCAATCAAACAAATGAAAAGAAAGAAACTAACTAGTTACTAATTAATTAACATAATATTTAATAAAAATGACAAAAAAATATAAAAAATAAAAATAAAACTAATTAAATTACCTTATGTCAATATAAAACTATCTAATTGATAATAATAATATTTAACCAAAACCAAATACTTATGATAGACATAGAAACAAGTGTCACGTAGTGGCTAGTACTTGCCATTATAGAATTGTAGTTATTGTTTTTTAATTTGATAAAAAATAATGGTAAGTTTTATTAATGTGAATAAAAATAAATGTAAGTATTGTTAATTATAGTGTTTTAGTATTGTTAATTAGTTATTTGCATGACCTTACCCTAACCCTAACTCACATCCTAACTCTAACTCTATCCCTAACCCTAACTATAACCCTAACAATAAATTCTAAATCATCATCCTAATCCTAGACCTATCTCTAACCCCAAATATGATCATAACACTATCCATAACTATAAACCTAGTTTTAATCACAACTTTTCAATAAATAATATATTTAATAAATGTTATATTATGAATTATTATATATTAAATTAATTTTATGAATAAAATAAATATAAGATATACTAAAAATAATTAAAAGTTAGATATGGGTGATCCCACAATAGTGGTTTACAATTTTTGGCCAAACTGGACATTAAAATTATTTTTTTAAACTAAATCTTCACATTCAGGCACCTATAGCAGCTAAACCGTGAAGAATTTGAAGATGATGCAAACTAGAGTCTGTAGATTCTAAAAAAAATTTTAAAAAAATTTTTGGAATCAGATTCTACTTCTTTTTCCATCTCCACGAAAATTGGTTTTTTCAAAAACAACATTTTAAAAAGTGATGCACTTATAACGCATAACTTTTTTTCCATGAATGATAAAATTCAATTCTTTCGAATTTAGATTCATAACTCCGATATCTAGTGCTTCCACTTGGTTAGATAGTCTTTTATTGAATATTTTTCTTTAATCAAGTTTCAAAGTCAAACCAATTACAATTCGCACATAGTGCATCAGTAACCATAACTTTTTTGTATATATTGAAATTCAATTTTTTTCTATTGGATCAGGGACTTCAATATCTAGTGCACTCATATTTTTTAATTTTTTTTTGATAATCTGCTATTTTTCCACATGTGCAAAACAAAGACCTTCATTTTTGATGAAAAACCTATGTTTAATAAAACTAAAATATCAAATACATAATAAAACAAAACATATTAAAATTATATTTTTGGATAGCTCATTCGAGGACTACGATTCCATTGGGTTTGTGAATATTCCTCCATTTTCATCCTCAAACCGAGCTTCAAGTGCCAAAATTCAAGTTTTTTTTTTGTCTCAAGGGGGGGTTCGAACGAACCCATAGGGGTTCGAGCTAACCCCTAGGGGTTCGCTCGAACCAGGGTTCATTCGAACCCCCCTTCTATTAGGGGTTTTGATGGCTTTTTTAGCGAAAAGTATTAAGAGGGTTCGGCCGAACCTAGGTTCTACCGAACCCCTAATTGGTTCGATCGAACCAATAGGTTCGAACGAACCCCTAAAATCAAGTTTTTTGCCATGCATTCATTTTTTGTGAAGTTTCCTTCCTCACTTCAATTGTAAACCACTATTGTGGCTTAACCCATATAGCATGTTGCAATGTGAGCTGAGTGTAGACACTCAAAAATGTCCTAAGTCCGTGAGCGTCATTTTTCTTGGTCGTTGTCCTTCGATAATTGAATAACTTTAATTATTCAATTAGGTTTGACCACATTCCTTTATTAATTAAACAATTTTTAATTATTTAATTAATTCACCTTCTCATCTTTATTCTATCCTGATAAATTAAAATTATTTAATTGCGTCACTAATATATCCCTTTCTTCAATAATTAAATAAATCATTTTTTTAATTTAATTATTTATCTTTCATCTATAGTCAGATAATAATAATAATCATTATTTGACCTTTTGTTCTTCTATAATTAAATAATTGTCAAAATTATTTAATTGTGTTTCATTCCTCTCTTTTGGATAAATAATTCAAATTAATTATCCATGTCTAATTTCCACCTCCCCATTTAATTTAATTAAATGCTCCTTTTGTCATTTTCTCTAAATAAATAATTTGGATAAATTATTTATTTGCCACTTGTCATTTTCCTCCATTTTGAATAAATAATTTAAAATAAATTATTTATGCACCTCCACCTAGTCAAAGATACCATGCCATTATTTCATGTCATAGTATGCATGTCCCTGTCATAGCCTGCATGTCCCTGCATGTATGTCATAGCTTGCATGTCCCTGCATGTCTGCCTGTCATGATTCCTCCAAGAATAACATATTCTTGGTGCATCAATTTTGGACCATTGATCTTGGAATCCTTCTAGAGGATTAATCTCAGCCGTCCATTTAAAGGGTTGTTTATAAAAGCAACCTTCCTTCTCCATTTTCAGCTTAACAACTAATTGTCTCCAACTTTCTTGCTACTATTTGTAGGTTTTGCACAAGTGTTTCAACAAATCTGAGGGAAAATTTCCATAACAAGAAGAAGGAGAGCAAGATAAGCGATTCAAGTTCAATGGGGAGTGCTTTATTTCATTGTTTTCATTTTGCTCCTTTCATATAATTGTATTCTCTTATTTGGATGAGGTTTTATAGCTTAGAAGTGTTGGCTGTCACTTTTGTCTATGATATTTGATTTCTAAACCCCATCTCACATTTGGTGAACCCGACGTGAATGTAGAGAAATTGGTTTGTTTTCTTGTTTGTTTTCATTGTTTTGCAGGATACAACCAAGAATTCATATGAAATCCTGTCATCTTCTTTTGAGCACAGAAAAATGAGCGAATAAAATATTTTAAAATGGTTATCTGGGTTTTGTATGCCTCGTTCTCAACTTTTTGGAACTTCAAACGGTTTAAAATTTTGTTAAGATTTGAGAAAGTTATGCTCGTTTTAGTGATCATAGTTTTTTACGATTTAGCTGTTAAAACCTAAATTTTCTTTTGTTTGTAACACTTTTGTCTTGCAGGATTTTGCAAAACGTTTTCTAATTTTTGAAGGTCTATGTCTTAGCTTTCCATAGATATCTACAATTTAAAATTTTGTTTAGTTTTGAGAAAGTTGTCACTATTTTAGTTTGTTGTTTTCATTTAATTTTTTTTACTAATCTTTTGTTTGTAGCATGTAGCTTTGGAGTGGGGCTCCCAAAAACTGCTTCTTTTGGAGCAACAAAAAAATTGAGCTCTTAGTTTTTAGTTTTCTTTAATTTATTTTTCTTAGTTTAGTTTAGTTTAGTCTCTTCATTTTCTAGTTTAGTTATTTACGAACTTTTAGTTTGGTTTTTAATCTCTTGTCCTAACTTAGTTTTTTTTGCAGCTTTCTCGTTGGTCCAAGACATTTATGAAACTACTAACTTGTGGTTTTGCAACTCCATTAGTCGAAGACTCATTTCTCAAACAATGTGTTTGCGATTTCTAGTTTAGAAAACACTTCTTTTGGTGCACTAAAATGAACTTTTGTTTGTAGGTGTTTGACTGTGCTTGATGTGGTAGGTGATTATGCTCTCATCCTGTGAAAACTTGGTGATAAAAAAACCAGACCCACTTTATTTTTGTAACCTTTAAGACTTAGTAATCGAAGTATCCTCTCCCCTTGCGCTTTTGGGCGATCCTAGGTATAAGAGAAACAGTTACTGACTCTAGAACTTGGGTTTGTTTTGGTGGGAAAAAGTACTCACCCCAAGACGGCTCAGACCAGTAGCACCCTGAACCTGAGGGACTTCCAACCAGTATATAAAAGTAGATTCTTGGAGAAAGCCCAAGAATCACGTGTATGGTTCTGACGAGATGGATTCGAAAGGGGACTCTCACTGCATGGATCATGCCCTACGAATAGAATGCCCTTACTAAACATCTATTGTTTTAGAAGCCAACCATTTTCCAGTCATTGCTTGGTATAGTGCAGGGTATAGTATCATGCCTGAAGACACTCACTACTGATCCCCTTGAGTAGAGATAGCAATTCTTGGGAAGTGACTACCCAATAATCCAAAGTTGGTGTGCCCGAATGACGTTAATGAGCTGTGGAGGGGAGCCAATGCCACCAAACTTCTAAGCTATCCACTCTTGAGAAGGAAAGGTGTTTAGCACCAATCCGAGGTATATCGGTGGGCTATATCAAGTATACAAACCCTTGGCCTATTGGCCTATTAGGATTGTGCTTGTCTTACGTGTGTTTGTATACACCAAAACATCGTGCTTGTCAAATTTTCAAACAGTATTTACCACATTCACAAATCTGAACACAAACAATTAACCTCAAACAAACATCACACCTAGTAACTTGCAACACCTCAAAAAATTTCCAAAACCATCAACCAAACATGTCTAACTGCTATCCTCCATATTCACCCTCGACCTATGAACGAAACCAAAGGATTGAATGTCTTGACCATCATTTGAAAGAGCTTGAAAAACAACTTGAATCCCAACATTTGAATGAAGTGATGCAATCATCTCATAAGCCTTTATCCTTACCCAAAACTACATCTTCCAAGTTCAATATCTATGATTTTCTGCAAAGGCTAAATTGGAAACCTAAATCTATGTCCTCAAACACAAATAATCTTGAGCAATCCTACCATGTCATGCATCTATCTTCATCTCCCATAATTCAAAATAAACCTCATGAATCTTCCACCCAAGTTAATGATTTCATCCAACCATCCTCTCTCATCATACCATCTCCATCCAATGAGTCATGTTAATTTATTAGTCCAAAGCATGCTAGCATAGACTCCCCTACAAATCAAGATCAAAGTATTCTTGCTAGCATAAACTCCCCTACAAATCAAGATCAAAGTATTCTTTCCATTCCATCCAATGATACCAAAAATTTCCAATGCTCTCCAATCTTTGACCAAGATCCCATCTCTCAAGAACCTCACGATGAACCCCTTATCTCTTTTTATTTCATTCAAGATGTTTCCCTTCCATCTCAAGAGAAAAGTATCCTTTCAAGTCCTCCTTCCACCTCATCTAATGAATCCATACCATCTCATGATTCCATCATATCCAATGATCAAGATATGCTTTCCACAAAATATCAGGATTCCCTTCCTCGTCAAGATCAAGATATACCTCCATTCAAGGATACCCTTTCATTCCATGATGATGTTCATCCTTCTCATGATCAAGACATGCATTTCATACCACTTTGTGATGATTCCATACCTAATAAAGAGCAAGCTACTCCATCTCCTACACCTCTGGATCCTTTTCCAAGTCAAGATCAAAGTAACCCCTTATCCCCATGTCAAGATCCTATCACACATCCTAACTCCCCTCATGACCACAATCCTCCACAAGAGTCTATCACCCCTATTCAAACTATCCATGATCCTCTTACCTATCAAATGGGTTCTCTCACTTTTCTATCAAATGGGTTCTCTCACTTTATCCAAGGTGGTTTACTCGAAGATCTTGTTATTCCTTTCATATCACAACCACCTCACGATGGACTTGCATCTTGTTTCATAAACAATATATATCCCGTTGGCAAACAAATGTGTCAAAGTATGAACTACAAAGGAAAAGGATTAGGCATTCATGAACAAGGTATCCTAGAACCCCTTTATATCCAAGAAAACACATACTATCATGACCTTGGTTATACACCTCACACTCAAGACATTTGTACCCATCGTAAGCCTAGATTCCATTAAAATAAACCTACTTATCCTAGTCCATCAAACATTCCATCTATCCTAGGTCCTTATCCTATTCCATCAAATCTTCCATTTATCCTTGGCCCTTATCATCCAAACCCTAGTTCATCAACCCTTCCATCCATATTGGGGCCCTACATCCCTCCATCTCCTATTCATCAAGAACAACAAAGACACACACTCTTGATGCCCTCTCAAAATTCTACCTACATTAACCCATCCATAAGACCTCCATATCATTCATCTCCATCCACCCATCCCATTTCTCTTGGAAGCAATTTGGGTGCGAAATGTCAAAAGCTTCCATATCAAAATCCACATGTATCAAAGGATCAACATGTCTCCTTGAAGAGCCATGCAAAAATAAAAGAAAATTTGATCCCAAGTCAAAATAAAAATCCAAAAGGCCATAAAGGCCCATCAAGTCAAAAGAAAAATCCAGGCCCATCAAGTCAAAAGCAAAAAATTCAAAGGCCACAAAGGCCCATAAATCAAGAAGAAAAATTTCAAAGGCCACAAAGGCCCATAAAGCAAAAAGAAGAATCTCAAAGGCCACAAAGGCCCATGAATCAAAAATCAAAGTCAAAATCTATGTGGATTCCTAAAAGTCTCGTAGAAGCAATAAAATCTAAATTGGCATCCAAATTTGCTAATCCAAAAGCTTCCTCCTATCATCCATCTAAAAACCTATCACCTTCCAAATTCATTTTTCCTCCATCACTTCACCACCCTTCAAGGTGTGTGCCGATGTTGATCTTTCCATCCTTTCCATCCTTTTCATTTATCCATCAACAAGCCTTCCAACCTCCTATCCATTATCCAACATCCATCCCCCATTATCCTCCTTTAATCCAAACCTTTGCATAAGTACTTAGCTTCTTCCATCACACCATTAATCTACCAATGTTTATGAGTCTAACCCTTCTTGGCATGGTTTATTAGAGCACATATTAAAGGGATATTAGCTATGAAACTTGATGCTTGATTCCTCCCTCCATCTCCCTATCATGCATATATTACCTTCCATATCCATATCCTGTCTTCCATATTCCTCTTGTACTCTACACTTGGTGGCAAGTTTCATCCATCCTTTCATTCATATCCATTATCCTCTTTACAGTCATCCTTTACCTTTCCACCTATGATCTTGACCAGGTTAAGGATCTTCTTGAACATCGTATATCTTATCCTATACACTTTATCCATATCTTACATACCATATCCATATTCCACCATCTTATCTTAATGCATCCTTTCTTCCCTTCCTTGGTCTTGATGAGGAATAGGAGCAAAGTACTTAGGCATTGTGTCCATATCTTATCTATTTGATCTTGATCATCCTATTTATTAGCCTTATCCTTGCATTCTTCCATTCCATATCTCCTAGCTCATCAAAATCCATGTCCCATTTCCTTCCTTTGTTCTTGATGAGATTAGGGAAAAAATTACAAATGCATGCTTTGGATTCCCTTTCATAGCCTTATGTGTTACCATTCCATCATATTTCACATCCTTATCATTTATCCATGATTAAATTACCTCCAATGTTGGTCATCATGTCCCTTTGCAACCTTGAATCTTATCATGTGAATAATATTTGAGCATAGCTGTAAAACATTATCCAATCCTCATTTTTTTTGTCAATCGATCATCAACAATCATAATTCTTATTGTACTTAGAGGAATCAGTAATCCTAAGTACTTATCATCATCATGCCTTATGGAATCGATCATTCCTAGCATCCAATCAATGAACCATTATCATCTTTTGACAAAGGATATGTTGCTTGTGTGACATGTTTTGTAGTGAATCTTTCATTTTGATCTATCATTTATCCATGGTTGCATTACCTCTACTGTGGAAGATCTTATTCCTTCAATCAGTCATATCACATTTCATCTCACTCCATCTTTAAAAATCCAAAAAAAAAAAAAATCATAAAATGTCCTGAAATAATTTAAAAAAAAACCATAAAATGTCCTGAAATAATCCAAAAAATCATAAAATGCCCTCGATAATTCAAAACCATAAAATGTCCTGAAGAAATTAAAAAAAAAACAAATATTCCAAAAATCCCAAAAGAAAAATTCAAAAATCCCAAAAAATAGTGACACTTTTAGATCGCCACACAACTTTGAACTTCAACAAAATCAAAGCGCACAAGTGTTGAAAACTAAGCAAACATTATAACATATATATCAACCCATCTTACAAATCCAACCAAACGCATAAACTGTAACGAGAATCAGTTTTACATCGAAGCAGGACTCCTATTTGTTTGTTGATCTTTTCTTATTTTATGGTTTTATCTTTGGCGACATGTCTTTTAGCTTCTTCAGGATGTCTTTGACTAGAGAGGCAAAGATGGGGCATGCTCATTTGTTTTTTGTTTGCAAATTGTTTCTTATTCACAGGATGACTCGTCTTAGGACATGGTTGTCTAAAACCACCGAGGACCTATGAGTCTAATGTGGATGAGAGCATTCCTTGTCTGATAGTGTCTTCCATCCAATAAGTATTCAGGTCATCTAAGATTCTTATACCTAGATGCTTATACTTCATTACTAAATAAAAATGCAAACATTATTCAGATCGTCTAGCTGTTCATGTTATTTAGATGCTTATACTAATTTGCGACATAATAAGCCCGATGATGATAAAAGCACTTAAAAGGTACAAGAGGCTTCATCACCTTCATTCTCTTTCGTCTTGCATTTCATTTTCATCTTTCTTGTTGCAGAGAAATAAATCAATTGCTTAAATCACTGATATATGTCTCTTGAATCAAATCTCAAATCAATCAACCTGCTTCTTGAAATTTCATGTCCCCTTAATCAATCAGTCAATCCATCATTGCAGCACCTTGTCTTGTGTAAGCATAATTCTCAATTAGCTTAATTAGCTCAATCAGCTTCATCAACTCATCAACCTGGCTATACTGATCATTTCCATCAATTGTTCAGTTACGCCCATCAACTTTGCATTTTCATCAAAATGTACATCACCGCTTTATCACTTGCGCAATATAAGGTATCTAATCACTTTCTAGACATCTATCAAGAGATTAATCTTCTTACAATCTGTTCGATCAATCTCTTGAGGGGTCATATCATTCTTATCATAATCCTTAACAAGATATTTTTGGGGCATGTATCAGTTGATCAATCTTTTTCTTTGAAACAACGTGACAAGCTGCATTGTCTCAAAGAGGGGCAAAATGTAGACACTGAAAAATGTCCTAAGTCCACGAGCGTCATTTTTCTTGGTCGTTGTCCTTCGATAATTGAGTAACTTTAATTATTCAATTAGGTTTGACCGCATTCCTCTATTAATTAAATAATTTTTAATTATTTAATTAATTCACCTTCTCATCTTTATTCTATCCTGATCAATTAAAATTATTTAATTGCGTCACTAATATATCCCTTTCTTCAATAATTAAATAAATCATTTTTTTTATTTAATTATTTATCTTTCATCTATAGTCAGATAATAATAATAATCATTATTTGACCTTTTGTTCTTCTATAATTAAATAGTTGTCAAAATTATTTAATTGTGTTTCATTCCTCTATTTTGGATAAATAATTCAAATTAATTATCCATGTCTAATTTCCACCTCCCCATTTAATTTAATTAAATGCTCATTTTGTCATTTTCTCTAAATAAATAATTTGGATAAATTATTTATTTGCCACTTGTCATTTTCCTCCATTTTGAATAAATTATTTATGCACCTCCACCTGGTCAAAGATACCCTGTCATTATTTTATGTCATAGTCTGCATGTCCCTGCATGTCTGCTTGTCATTATTCCTTCAAGAATAGCATATTCTTGGTGCATCAATTTTGGACCATTGATCTTGGAATCCTTCTAGAGGATTAATCTCAGCCATCCATTTGAAGGGTTGTCTATAAAAGCAACCTTCCTTCTCCATTTTCAGCTTAACAGCTAATTGTCTCCAACTTTCTTGCTACCATTTGCAGGTTTTGCATAAGTGTTTCAACAAATCTGAGGGCAAAGTTGCATAACAAGAAGGAGAGCAAGAGAAGTGATTCAAGTTCAATGGGGAGTGCTTTATTTCATTGTTTTTATTTTGCTCCTTTCATATAATTGTATTCTCTTGTTTGGATGAGGTTTTATAGCTTAGAAGTGTTGGCTGTCACTTTTGTCTATGTTATTTGATTTCCCCCATCTCACACTGAGAAATCGTGATTCTTTGAGACAAAATGCAAAGTTGTGGGGTCTCTTTGAACATGTGGGATTCACTCTTTTATTTGAAGCAATTGAAGGTTTAGTGAAGAGCTTAGTTACAAATTTGCAAATGCATAGAGTGATGGAGAGGTAAATATGGGAGGGCTTCATTTCACAGTAGATGCAAAACTCATAGGTTAATTCACTGGTCTTTGATACAAAGGAAAGAAAATAGCCAAGAAAAGTTTTTCGAGCTTAAGGAAAAAGCTCGGAGGTTCCAAAATGGCTATTCAAGGTTGAATCTCCTGATTCCATAGCACAATGTAAGTCTCTTTTTCATGAAATGTTTCACTCTTTAGGGTAGATTTCAATCTGTTCATGCGTATCATTTTCCAATCCTAAACCACATTCACCACCTTAAGAAAATCAATATGCCCTTCTTCCTCCTTTCGTTGCTACAAAAAAGTATGAAAAATGGGGCAAACCAATCTTTGCATTAGGGTTGAATTAGGGCTATTTGCAAATAAATTCTTGCCAGCACCCCATGGAAGAATTTAGTCCACAATTTGCTTGAGAATCCTCATTCCTCAAAAAACTCTATCTAAATTAAACTGCTCGAAAGTTGACCCCACTCTCCAAATAAAGAACATAAAATAAAAAATCATAAGACTCCCCCCATGAAAGAGGACCCCTCTTGGACGGAGCTCCTAAAAATTACTCCTGAAAAATGTAGCTCATCACCCCTTTCTTCAGGACTAATAAAGAAAAGGAAGGTGGTGATAAAAGAGCCATGCCCTAAAACCCCCACCATTACAATTTTAGATGATAAAGATATTAGCCCTAACAGTAGACTCACCCCTTGGTGGTCGTAGGTTGACTCACTTGGCTTTAACTACTTCCAAAGGGCTAGAGACTGGTAAGAAAAGAAAACAAATCTACTAAAAAGGTGTGTGCGGCCCCTCATGAACTTGAGTATAAAAAAGGGAAACAAGTGGTTAGGGAGGAGAAAGAACTCTCCTTCGACGATGAATATGTCCCTATTAGCCTTGGGAAAACAAAATTCTCTGAGGACGAGGATGCTTTGGAGTCAGAGGAAAAGGAAGATGACAGTCAAGAAGAGAAAGAAGACAATAATCAACAGGATGAGGAGCTTGGTGAAGACGTAGAGATAGACCTTGGAAATGCAAAGGAGAAAGAGACCATAAATAATAGCCCGATAGATTTGGAAGCTATTAATACTTCTACCAACACCCCTCTTAACTCAGAGAGTCCAAAAGAGAAAGAGACTAAAACAACAAAGACAAAAATTGATATGCTCATGAAAAGGGTTGAGAAAATTGAAAGAATGTTGGAGAAATATGACAATTCCAATAGGTTACATACAATAGAGGAGACTATCAATAACATGTGCAGAGTCATGGAAAATTTATGAAAAGGGTTGGAATGGGTACCATATTGAGAAAGGGAAAGATTAGAAAGCAACAAAAGAAAAAAGGAAGAAGGGATGAAGCTGATCAATCTGGGATGATGGAGATAAAGGACAGCATGGAAGAAATAGTCGAAGATCTTTAGAAGACCTAGAGTCTCATAGTTGACTCTTAATTTCCTTTCTCTAGTTTGGGACTTGGCTCTTTATTGTGGATGCATCTTTGGTTGAATGTTCATTTTGGTTTCCTTGACGTAGTTTATAAGACTGATATTGGCTTTCTAAGCCTTAAATTTTATTATATATTTTTAATCTTTCTTATTATGGTTATGTGCTATCTAGGAACTCATGACTAGTCTTTCCTTCCTTTTGATAGTCTATGGGTTAATGATATTATGGTTTTGAAAATACTGTATTGGTATGTATGGATAAGGTTACTTGCAATATCCCCATGATGTTTGGTTGATGTTTGTTCTTTTTTGCTTGGGTTAAGGAGACGTTGTGCTATTTCCTTTTGTTGTCTCCTTTGTTCTCTACTATTCTTGTCTGATTGTTGTTTTCTCTTGGATAGTTTTGCTATTTTTTTGTAAGGGATCGAGGCTCTAACATTGCTTAATTAATCAAAAACATGTTGCAATGTTTCTTCTCTTATTATTAACAAAAAATATTATATATTAAAATTATTATTTATTACAAGTTGTTTATTTTTAATTTAATATTATATATATATATATAAATATTAAAAAATAAAAAAAAATTATATTAAATTATTAAGTTTGATTCATAGTAGATACAAGTGCAACTAAATCTCTTCATTCAAATCAATAATTGTTAAATATTAACGAACCAATGATTATATATGGTATGATTTTTCCAAAGTCCATGAATGCTAGAGTAAACACTTCTGGATTAAACTATGTATGCTATTTTGAATCGATGTTTTGAACCACACTCAATGATTCATCATAGGAATAGGATAATGAAGAATATGATTTTATAAATGACCTTAAGAAGAGTTAAGTAGTGGGAGAGGGTAGGGAGGGAGGAGATTGGAAAATGAAATAAAAGTGAAAATAGACAAAAAAATAAAATGTAAACATAGCAAAAGAATGAATAATATAGTAGTATGATATAACACAAATAAATGGATAAAAAAGGTTAAAGGTTAAATGTTTCAAACAATGAATAAATAACTCTAACATAATTATAAAAAAGAATTATATACCAAAATGATTGAGGGAAAATTACCAAAATTATTAAAAAAAATGAAGAAAGATATACTAAAACTTAAAACAGTAATAATTTAACCAAAGAAAAAAGAAAAAGGATGAGATTGCATATAAAATATAAATTGAAAAAATAAACAAATGATTCAATTAAAATTAAAAAATAGATGATTAAAATACAAAAAGATTGTAATATATGTATAACCTAGATACTATATATTAATATAAATAGAAAAAATCATAATAATTTATATAATATATAATGATATATATATATATGGACCTAAAAAATGAAATAATCTAATGGATAACAAAGATAATAGTCTAATGGAAAAAATAATACAATTTTATTATTTTATTATTTTAATAGTATGAATTCAAATCTCTATAAAATAGCTAATTGATTTTTGTAAGATTTTCTTTAATAAAAAAATGAGAATTACATACATAAAAAAATCATTCTAAAAAAAAATCAAAATAAGTAACATTTATTTATTTTAGGAAGATTTAATGAAATGATTTTATAAAGCAAAAAATGAAAAATCATTCTTTGCCTTGCTTTCCCTACAAATTCGCCAATAACACACATAACTTTTTAACCAATCATATGCACAAGAAATATTTTTTATAATTTGTAAAGTTAAATATTTTACAAGTTGACTTTACAAAATTGAATTTTATTTTAGTTTTTTTTTAAATATTATTTTTGATTGGTTGAAAACTAAATTATTAATAACTAGTTAACTAAAAAAAGCAAAACTCATTACAATAGTACTATGCCTATGGCAAGTACTAATAATAAGTTAAAAAATAAGAAACAAAAGAACCATAGAATATAAGTTTCATATATGTTATAAAATATAGAGGATTTTCGTTGATATCTTTGTCAAGTCTCGAGAAACTACGGTGAGCTTTTCTCCATTCACACCTTTGGCGAATGGCTTTTGAGGCAGATTCTAACCGATATTTAAAGCAAGCTTTACATTTATCACAAAAAATTTGGTAAATCACGCCAAGTAATTATTACCAAAATGAAATAAAATATAGTAAATTTTAATTCTTAAATATTTTTTGTAAAAAAAAATTGTTTTTGATTGGTTAGAAGCTGACTTATTAATAACTACTTAACTAAGAAAAACAAAACTCATTGCAATAGTATTGCCTAATGGCAAGTACTAATAACTAGCCACTTGTACCCCAAAAAAAAATTGCAAAGGGTTTTGTCCATAGAAAATTGTATATAAGATAATAGTTTAGAGTATAATTTGATATGTATACAAAAGATATATTAATTTAATTTACAATATTTTATGTATAGAAATAGTATTTTGTGTGTATACAATTTTGAAATACATAGAATATTGTTAATGTAAATCTATTGATCATATAATAAAAGGATTTTGAGAGTCAATTATCTATTACCTTAGTCGTTGATGGTGGGACCTAAGCTTCCACTAATTGAATACAATATTCTCTTTTAATTATCATTTGTCCTATTCAACTTTTTCATAAACAAAAGAAATGTTAACAAAGATTTAGAATATATTCACAAAACAAGCTTAATTGATTGATAAAATTTCAACTATAAAAGTCATTTTGATTTGATAAAGTAATGAAAGGTACATGCAAAAAATTGTGCTTATCTATCAAAACTCAAAATGTTTGCATAGTGAACATTGAATTTACTTTTATTGATATAATATGTGTTGTAATGACTAACTTTTCCTTATAGATGCAATGATAGTGAAATACTGGCAATGGAACTAACAATAGCCATTCACTTGGAACTCATTAAAGAATGATAAATTTCCTACTATCTCAGTCATTTCAAAGAGGGAGAAACAAGAGTTTCAATAGTCAATTTGCCTCATGTAGATTTGATGTAGGATTGGCATGAGGAATTTGTTGGAGTATAATACACCAATCTAAATGTCATAGTTATTATTTATAGATCTTGTTTTAGGTTGTAAAAAAATCATATACAAGTTTAAGAGTATCCTAGTTATAGTTAAGTGATTTAATATATGGCAATTTGCTAATGTAAAAGATGGGGTTTTCAATAAGAATCTATTGTTGACTTTATGTATACACTATAAATTTATTTATAAATAAAGAAAATGTGAAGTATTTGTGTGCATCTCTCTTTTTGTTTTACATTGCTACATCTCTCATTATTTCAAGGACATTCAATAAGATGATGATGATATGTTCCCACCTTGTAACTTCATTGATTTGCTTGCATCTTTGACAAGGTATTGATTGGACTCAAATTGATTTTGGTGTTAATGCTGACAACCACTATGTTTGTTGTGATTACATGTCACTTGGTAGCGTTGATGTCTTAATTTAGTGAATATAGATTCATGAGAGAGGGGATATGATCAACTAGTTATTTAAAAAATTAAATGCTTAATTAAAATATGATTTTTTAAATCAATCTATTGAAAATCATAAAGTCGTGCCATAATATTAGGTAGCTTATCTATGCAAACCAACCATTTATAATCTTGTTACAATGAAATATACATGGATAATTATAGACAACCAACAACATATATTAGCAATTCAAATTTATATAAATACTTCAATTCAAAAATATCTCAAACTTATTCCTATTTTGATTCCTATCAACAACTTCATCAATAGAAAACTAATGATATAATTGTTTCCTAAACCTATTCAATCAAAATGATTAGCAATATTTAAAAAATTCTTCCTTTATTTTCTTTTCAAGATTCACATTGAAGAATTCTAGATGTTTTTGTTGTGGACATTCATGAACTTATTTGTGATTTTATAACTAAGATATTTGTTAACATTAAATGAGTTGAAGTTGCGGTTTATCTAGACTTAACTTGTGAATGGGGTTTTATTTGCTACTACATTTTAATCGAGTTGTATGTGGAAATTCCAAACCTTAGTATAAATTAAGGTTGTATACCGTGGTAATTAACTGATTTTACGTCATTTGTGAATTTCAATTTTTTTTGATACAGTTGGTCAAGAGTGGGATGCACTACATTTGTACATTGCAAACAATCTTGATTGGATGGTGGTATGGATTGAACGATGTCAACAATATGGTCGTGCATTAACATGGGAAGGTGTGGAGTCATTGGTTAAAGAAGCTCATCGTAATGGAGATTCCAATGTTACACCAAGGGAAATTGATTCAACATATGGTTTAAGAGATAAACAGGTACGTATAAATATATTAATCACCCATATTATTTAATTATTTTCAATTATATTGATATATATATATATATGTTGAGTTTTTTTTCTTTGCATACATTCAGCCAAGAATAAATATGTTTATCAACTGACGATGCAATAATTTTTACATGTTTGACATATTGTAGGTGAAACACCACAAGGCTATGTGGTGCAATGGTTGTAAATTTTGAATCAAAAAGTTGGATGACACGAAGAAAACTTGTGATTCTAGGATAACTGCAGTCTTTCAGGTGACTAATGTTTCATCTAGAAGCGACATACATCCAGAAGTCTCAGAAAATTGATACTATGGGATTTTGGATGATATACTTGAGTGTGACTTTAAGTCCTTCAAATTAGTTATGTTCTTTGTCTAATGAAGGTATGATTGAATGAAAATGATCCAGAGAGAACTACATTATTGAACATGATAATGGATTTACCATGGTTAATACAAGGTCAATCGAGTGAGCTAGAAATGAGCCCTATGTTCTTCCAAGCCAATGTGAGCAAGTATTTTACTCAGAGGTTCCAAGAAACCAAGTTGGTCATTTGTTGTATAAACTTGGAGTTAAAATGAGATATACCATGTAGACCAAATAGTGTCATAAATTTTTCAAGTGCATTATGGTTGAAGCCTTGGTACTGGTGGGTGCGCGTGCACACACACACGCACACATACATATATATATGCATTTATACATACACACACATACATAAAGTATGAAACACGTATGGATGTATATGTCAATAAGTACAAAGCATACTTATATATGCATGTGTGGATGCATATAATTATTTGTATATATGTATGAATGCATATATCTAAAGACAAGCAAATATATAGCAAGAGGACAAGAAAATCAAGAAAAATTAAAGAAGAATTTGAAAAAGGGGCATAGAAGAAGCAAAACTAAAGAAAGGTAAAAAAGAAGAAAATAAGGGCAATACCTAATAAAGGATTAAAATGTGAGACAATACAAATAAAATGAGAATATATTGATAAAAATTAACATATAGGGGAACCAAAAGTGGAGACTTGAAGTTAAATTTCATAAAAGATTAGAGGCCAGTAAAGAAAAGGATAAAAGAAACACAATAATAAATAAAATAGATGCAAATAAAATAATAATATAATCAAATCCAAAAATATCGCCAAACTTACAATATAAAGTGTACAAATTTCATGATTTTAATAATATATCAAATCAAATTATATTCTTTATAATAAATTTTAAAATTATAAAATTCAACTTAAAATTGGAAAATGGTCTAGAGAGCATCAAATTCCAAGTCAAAAGTTAGTCATTACAATTTTAAAGGCAAAAGTTTAGGACATAGTGCACTCAAAAAATATATAAATACCTTGTATGGTAAAAAGAAAAAAGAAAAATTTAAAAATACTTTGCTATCAACGTGAAATGTTATTTTATTGAGATTTCTATGAATGATGAATCAATCAATAGTGTTGTTATACTATTTGGGAAGTTGGGACCACAAAAAGGACAAGGTACACACCCATTTCAAATGTTCTTACATTATTTTATAAATATATTTTTTCCAACAAAAGGACTTTTTCCTTGGAAAATTGGAAACTTAAGAAGTTTCAATGATCCATCTCTAGTGTGAACATGAGGAAGACGAATTTGTTGTTGACAAAGTAAACTATTGAATCGTAGGAGAATTTGTGTGCATACTCTGTCTGGGCCTACTTTTCCTTTTTAAGAGATTTTACAAATTGAGGTTACAAATTGAATTGTAGAAGAAATGTTAGGAGAAAGTAAATGTAACAACCTCGATGTTCTACTCAATGAAACTTTAAATTTTTTACCTCAAGTGAATGATCCGTGTTGCCATAACATAGTGTATACGTCTAAAAATGGTCATGATTAAGCTTGTTAATTAATTAAATATGAATTATTTAATTAATTCTCCCAAAGTCATCTACATATAAATAAATTTAATTATTTATTTATATTGTTCATTTTCTAATTCTTCTACATTAATTAAATATGAATTATTTAATTAATTCTCCTAAAGTCATCTACATATAAATAAATTTAATTATTTATTTATATTGTTCATTTTCTAATTCTTCTACCTTAATTAAATAAATAATTTTATTTAATTATTGACATTTCCCACATTCCTCTTAATTAAATTAAATAAATACAATTATTTATTTTAATTATCATATCATTCAAAGTTTGAATATTTGACTATTCAAATAATGGAATATTCTCTTCATCCCATAATTAAATTAAATATTAAATATTTAATTTAATATTTTCCTGTCACTCTAAATTCATTTCTAAAACATAATTAAATATGATTTATTTAATTATGTGAGTTGCTATATCCGTCTTCACTTACAAATTAAATAAATTTATTTTATTTAATTCCAACTCATTCTAAACTCACTCTTCAAAATGGCAATTTCCCTTCGGATCTCAATGGCAGAAATTGAAGGAAAAGGGAAACCTTCTATCTCCCTCTCCACTTTCGAAAATCTTCCACCATTCGTTCGAACAAGCTTAATACGGGCTGTTAATCAAATCAGCCAATCGAATCCTTTCTAAAACTCTATAAATGTCGATACAAATCCAAGCTTTGGTTACCTACACATACATACGAAAATGCACGAACATACATGCAATCAGCTTATGCAATCACAGCCTTTTAGCATCACAGCAATACTTTCATCTTAGCATAGCCTTGCATTTAGCATAGTGTGCATTTTAAAATCTCGTTCTTCAACTGTTCATTTTGTTGAGCTTGATCTGCTGATCTGAGAGCCATTGGAAACAACAAAACGCTTGAGTTAGAGAGAGATAAGATGATTTCGGGGAAGTTGCAGTCACAGTTTGCTTATTCTGTTTTCTTTTTCAGTTTTCCTGATTTAATGTCTTATTGATATGTGTTTGAATTTCATTTAGATTGATACATTTTTCACACACACACATAGCAATAAATTTTTCTTTTTCCATAATGTAAATTACATGCACATTTGAAATAAACACTATACCAACTTCCATTGCATTTCATTGCAATTTCACAAATCTTTCCATAACATAGATTTCATAATGAATAAACTCAAGTTTATCATTCAAGAATACATCCTTCCATACAAATGGGTACAAGATTCATACATAGAGCTCTTTTGAGCTTCATTCGGCAATAGGTGTACGAACTATTCATGATGTCTCCATTCCTTGGTGTGCACACTCTAATTATCCCTGAAACTGGTGCAAACATTCGCAAACCTTAGCCACCAACTGGTGAGGAGAAGCATCACTTGAAAGCACTTTTTTGCCAACCATGAAATTATATGTGGTCCCACATCTATCATTGGATAGATGGCCCTACCCTTCAATGAAGTGTTTGGTTGGTAAACCCCATAACAAATATCCTACCTGAGCTTAGTGTTGTGCCCTACATAACTAGAACTTGCATCCACTACATTCCTGAGCTAGATGCATAAAATGAACATAGTGTACTAACGGTGTAAACAGTGGCAACTTACACTACTTTGGCCAAAGCATTCTCACCCAGTACTTGATAGCCATCCTATTCACATACACTACCATGGCTCGGTTTGGATCATAACCATTCGTATACTAAGTTTATGTGATTTCTTCCCATAGATAATCCTAATCTTAGAAATAACCTATTTCCCTTTCCCATAGCACAATTGTATCTCTACCAATTAAGCATAAGCATAAGTTACCCCTCCTTCCATGGATATTCTAATCCCTAGGTATAACATACAAGCTTTTCTAGCCTACACATTAACTTTGCATAAACAACTTAACAAGCTATCCCCTTCAATGGACAACCTAGTTCCAAGATTAACCCTATAATCTAAAGTATAGCTACTTAAGCTTCATCTTATCATAGAATAAATAATCATCAATACATCACATCAATAAGTGATTCTCATCAAGAGTATGGTCTGTTTAATAAATGACCTCTATCAAAGATTAATCAGATCAATAAATGATTCCATTTGAGAGTATAATCTCCTTAGTAAAAAGAATCTTGTCAACCATATGACTTCACATCAAGAGTATAAAGTAACCAAACATGTAATAGTTCTACCCTAATAGGTAATCCCACCTATGGCTCCAAACAAGTTGAATTTTCATAAACTTGAACGTGATATACCTAACCACATAGGTGAGTCTCAACCTTGGTATACCCTAATCTTGGATATAATTTATTATTAACAATCAGTTTGATTGTGTAGGTTAATCAAAACCTATGAGCTTTAAACAAAGCTCAACTACATAACCCATCCAAGTAGGTTATTCCCATCCTATTGGTTCTAATGAGTAATCAAGTAAATATTCCAATCTAGTAGGTAATTCTTAACCTAGGGTTTCATTATTTGATCAAATATACTTCTCAACCCAAATAGGTTACTCTAAACCTAGGGTATTGTTCAATAGTAAAGTAATGATCAAGAGATCAATTAAGTATAAATTAGCAATATGATGTCTCATCCTATCATATCTTCTCACTGTTGATGTATTGCTAACCTTGGCATTCCTAAGGTTTCCTAGCATTTTAAGTTACATGTTCAAGTCACTTCATGATATTGGCACATATCACATTATACATGTAGTGTAAACTATCTATGTATAGAAACTTCATTATCTAAATCCCCGTTTAGGGTATATAAGAGTATTAAGCCACTTCCTTAAACTAATCACATCTCATCATTCCTAGTAAATAATACTAATGATGTCAACCGCTCCTTAATATGGAGAATCTAAATATAAGTTCATAAGGAAAACATATCAATAAGACTTTTCCTTTCCATTGAGTGAATAGAATATTTCACTATTCAAGCAAAATCTAATGCAATTCCAAAATAACCACACAAAGCATACAATCTTTCAAATAAAAGATAAAATAGATTAAGAATAGAATCTCATGCCTGCTATTCGTTTATTCCAATCGATTCTTTGGATCCCTAGCTTGGTCTCCTCTTAATTATCAACTTAGCAATCAACCTCTCTTCACTAATCTCACTAAAAACTCCCTCACAAAAGCTCTTAGCAAACTAAGAATCATTTAATGATGACTACAACAGAAATGGAGCAGTGTATTGTTGCAATGAAAAGAGTGTAAGAAATTAGGTGAGATCGCCCTATATTTATACACAAAAATCAGCTTCACAAGGCTACAATCAAGGTTTATAATATGCCATTTCTCACTCATTTACAATCGACTCAACTCAACAGTAAAAAGGTGGTGAATTCTTATGAAGATAGTCATCGAATCTCAACAGCAAATTGATCCAATGTTTGCCAAAGTTTGACATATTCATAAAGCACATGCTTTATACAGATAATTGGTTTCAAGGCATGATAGACTTCTAAAGCAATCAGATAATTCATACTATGTCGCCACCATTCAACATGTGCCTCTATTGTTTTGCTTGTTGTTTGAAGACTAAGTCAAAACATGGTTCTTACGTTTCATTTACCTCCTAGCATTTATGTTATTGACTAAGTCTTGAGACTTGGTTCTATTCCAACGCCTCCTTATCTTATGCGCTGCTCTACAAGTTGTAAACAACATTTCCATCGCTATCAAATACTTATACATTTCCATTGCTCAAACTGTTGAAGACTAAGTCACTGACGGTTTACTCACAGCTATGTTTTCTCAACGTTTAAATTGTATGCTCCTTGCTTATGCCAAAGTCTTTTTGACTTATTCTTTCCTTGTATCCGTGCGCAGTCTCTAAACTCAGTTTTTGATAGCATATTGCATGAGACTTAGTCTTCTAACTCTCCTCAAACTCTTGTGTTTTCCATGCAGCACTTTAAGTTCAGTTTTATTAACTTTAAACAGATTATAGTCTCACGTATTTCCTTGCATTTAATCTAAAATGATAAATGTGCCTTATTGTTTCATTCCATCAACCGTAGCTTATAGTTTATGAATTGGCCTTTAATCAATGATGGTTTATGCTGTTTAAACACTCAGCATTGGTTTCACTAAGCGCTGCATTAAACTCGCTTACAATGCACATTGCCTTTGTAGTTTCCTTGGCACATTATATGCGCAGTTATATTAGAATATAACATGGCTCTTATATGAGCCTTCACTTTTATAAAGTTTGCATATATGGGTATTTGCTTTAAGCGCTTTAATTCATGTGCAGTAGGTATAAGCTAAGTTATTGGATTTAATACAAGCCACTCTCCAATGGATCGCTCGCGCTAAGTCTTCTATAGGGCACTTTTAAATGCATTCAATATTATTAACTTGTGCCATCAATTCTTTATGTTATGTATATGTAATAATATATATATATATAGATATAGCATGATGTGTATATATATATATATAGATAGATATAGCATGATGTGTATATATATATATATAGATAGATATAGCATGATGTGTTCTTACATATATATATACTCATCAACTCATAAGTTTATTAAATGCAACATTCAATAATCGAATGTATATATACTTGTATTTTATGTAGAGTTTATTACCATCAAGTGGCTTACTCATTTGGCCCATAATGGCCTTTGCAACATCAATATACTTCATTAATTTAAATATCGATTGATTTCTATCAATTGGTTGTAATAATATTCGGTTCACATATATATAATATACATATATGTATTCATTAACAAACAAGTTTACTAAATAAACCATTCGATATACGAATACATATATCTATGTTATTATTTATCAATAAACAATACTATATGCATATATTTATATATACGTATATATATAGTTGTGCTTGTATGGACAATCCATCACATCACACATACATGTGAATCAACATGTGTGTATATACACTTATCCATACACATATCATGTTACTATTTCATATCAACATAAATACATATATATCCTCATCGATAGGCATCTACATTAAGTACAGACATATATATATATATATATAATTGATTCCTCGTGTATGGATACTCGTAACTTGTATTTCTACTTACATACATATGCATATGATTATGCTCTATTTCACATATCAATATATATATGGATACTCATAAATGTATACATGTATACATTTAACGCACATACGAATTGATGTAAAGATAACTATATGGAAAGCTCAAAGACTCAATTGATTCAATCCACAGAGAAAACCTATCTCAAACAAGAACGACTACCCAATTATTCTGCTAAGTCAAGACCATGACCAAAGGCACTTACCCGAAACTATTGACTTGACCATTCTAATAGTGGTGTGCGAAAGCTCAATTAGACTTCATTCAAGGTTACTCGACCAAACACTTCTCCTGAGTGATACTTTCCCTCCCTTCCGGAGGATTGAACCTGTACCTGCATCCAACTTGACACGTTTGCAAAGGTAGTTAGGCATTCATATGAAACCCACATGCATCTTAAAACATTAGCATATTCATAGTGCAATACATGTTCCTTTATTGTACTTCATCAATATAAGCATAATTACTCTTTCAAAACAATAATATATCTTAATACCTATTTTAGTATTCCATTCCTTAATCAAACATATCAAAATCACGATTGCATTTATTATCCTATTTACCCGTGAAGGTAAAAGTAATTCAGTAACAAGACATGGTGTGATAGTAAACTCCACTTGAACCTACTATAAGAGATAATTAAATTTTATTAAATTACAAATTACAAATGATACCACTTTAAATTAGATATAGACAATTATGACACCTATCCTAACAAGTTAAAATACATTTTAATTTATTTATATTTTAAATTAATTAGATAGAGACAATTATGACACATATCCTAACAACCTAATATACAATTTAAGTTACATATATTGTAAATTAAATTATCAAATGACAAAGTGAACAAGATAACAAAACAATTAGGGAGGCAATTGAGAAAAAAATTGCAATATTTCATTTTGTGGACATTGATTTTGGGTGTCCAATATATGCTCTAGCACTTCTAGGTTTTTCACCTAAAAGGAGAGAAATGGGCCCAAAATGCTAATGTCTACACTCAAGATTAATGTTATGAGGGATGCAATGTATCTAAATATGATGTCTAAATGCAATAAGCTGAAGAAAAAAATGATTTATTGATGTTAAACCTAAAAAATGCAAAGTGCTGGAAAATACAATGATGTATGCAAAAACACCTAAGAATGCAAATAAATGATAACGAAATTAAATAGAATTGGAGAGATACACCTGGAATCTAAAGTCTAATGTAGGTGGGATCTGGAATCCTATAGAATTGACTGGAAATATTGACTGGGACACTTACGCCAAGCTGGGCGGCTTAGTCCAGTTTCAGGGAAAATCTACCAAAACAGGAATCTACCAAATGGGTACTCAAAAATATAGAAACCACTTTTTAGGCTTGGAAGTGTGGCTAATTCACCACAAATGGTGACTTAGTCCACCTGGGAATTTCTAGAATTTTGGAATAGGATTCTGTAGCTTTCAATCTACACTTTCTTTTTTGACAGGTGTCTAATCTTGATTCTGCAGAAAATGGATTGAAATTGGTCTCCAAGCTTCAATTAAGGTTATGTTGAATTTGATGGATTTTTGACCACTTTTTAACACCAAACTCTTTGACAAATTTGCATACAATACTTGCAAACACACATACAAAGAGGGGAAAAAGGGTTAAGAGTTAAAGTATAGGGGCTTGCCTTGGTCAAACCCCACTTTGGTAATCAAACTCTAGGTAATGAGATGAAATAGGAAGAGAATGATAAATAAACAACATGCAATGTCATAAACTTACCAAACCCTTGATGCACGTAAATTTGAAGATATGTAATGTAGAGCTCCAATGGATGACTTGATGATGCTTGGAGTATTTGAATGCTTGATAATGATTAAGTGAATGGATGCTTGAATGAATAAGTAGGTAGTTGTTAAAATGAGAGGGAAAAACCCTTATTTATACTTGATCTTCCATTATTTCCTAAAAATAACACATCACAGGCCGACCTCAAGGGTAAGAGAATAAAATCTTGCCAAGAAATTAAAATTATTTTTATTTTTGTGCCTAGTGGGACTAAGTCACCCTAGGTGGCGATTTGGTCCCACTAGGGCAATTTTACTTGGTATCAGAAATTAAAGTGCATTAAATAAGGTCTAACAAGAATATCCTCAAAAATACACTTAAGTAGGGCTGGGAAGTGCATTAGGGGGTCATTTAAACATAAGAAAGGGTCAAATTAGTGATGACAAGTCTAGCAAAGCATGAGAGTTTGTTACAACTCTTTACAACACTTTGAAATAAGACTTGGTAAGTGATAAAAAGGGGGTATTTAAATGAATTATAATGAAAGGGTCCTAGAAAAGTGTGAAAGTGGGTTACAACAAGTTTCACAACACCTTTGCAAGACATCCTAGAAGTCTTAATGATTCTCAAGGGTCCAAGACCTAATGTGAATATGTTGGCCACATTACAATATTAAATCTAGACAAAATCAATCCAAAGTCCATAAGAAAGACTCAAGTGAGCGTAAAAATGTCAACTATACATTTTTTGGCGACACACATTTCAAATGGGTTGACACGGTACATCCTTGTTTTCCTTTCCTTGTATATAGATAGATGTACAACACTAATTCTTCCCCACTAATTGGATCTACTTCAACCTGCTTCTACTCATACCATGCCTCTAGACAACACATTATAGTGTGTGACATAGTTTTGTAGAATTACAAGAAGATGAGATGTGACTACTTTCTTGAACTCATACTCCCTATTGACTAGCCATTCTTCTTCACTTTGGTGCATTCTTTCTAATGATTTTTCCCTCGATGTCAAGTTAGATCTCATTTACTGGATGTGACCACTCATGGATAGTTATTTAAGAAATTGTTGGAATGGCACAAGTGAGTGAATAGTGTCATAAATTTTTTGAATGCATTGTGGTTGAAACCATGGCATTAGTGGGCATGACATATTTTTCCTTTGAGTTTGTCATGGCATAAGCAACAACTCAAAACAATATGGTAATCTAATTGCTAGATCTCTCATCATTCTTAATTTGAGAAGCTAAGTTGTAGATATTTAGGTTCAAGTATTGAAGTATTATTTAAATTATATTTCCTTAAATGTCTAGTTTGGTGAGCTTGTTGTTTTTCTTGAACTAAGTGTTTTCCACCTTTTATTTTCTCTTGGATTAATTTTAGAGTCCTACTTGACTTAATATATACAACTCATATATCCTAAGGTGCAAGAGCATGCTAAATCTAGTTGATAAAAAATGATTGTCAATTTTAAATATGATAGTCCATTTGGAATAGATGTAAGCATCCAAAAAAGAAAGTTGTCAAGTTATCAACCTTGAGATCAAAGTTGTATAGATAAAAAGATATTGTCTGGATAAAAGTATCAAATATAAAAAATATATATATTGAATATAAGGTAGATTTAAAGATATTTTATGTTCAAATTACAAGTTAACACTGACAATATCTTATATCACCTCTTAAACAAATAAAATAATATACAAATCCATCCTAATGAAATATCATTATATCTATGACTCTTGTACCTCAAATTCCACATAATATAGTGATAGTATATTGTACAACTATCTCTCAAATGGCAGCCTATCATGGCCTAAACCTTGCTCAAGAGAAGGGAGTTAGGAAAATTTGGTTGGAGAGTGACTCTTTAAATATTGTCAATTGTCTTAAGGGGGTTCATGCTTCATCTTGGTCAATTGAGCATATTATTGAGGACATCATTTTCATATTTAAAAATCTTTTGAAAATTTTTATGTGTCACATGTTTATTGTGAAGCTAACTAGTTAGTTGATTGCCTTGTCAATTTAGGGGTGTCCTTTCATATGTGTTAAGAATATCATGACATCATTCCTAGTTCAAGATTAAAAATCTTATTAAATATGATCAAATATCACTTGATGGTCAGCGCTTTAGGATGTAGAGAATATTGTTTATCGCTTCATAATTTCCTCATTAATGTGAAAAGACGTGTGAAGCTCTAACTATTTCTTGATTATTATGGCCCAAAGCTTATGGAAATATTTCGATCAAGTTATAGTCATGATGATCTTAAATTTCTTGTCATGGCATTCCATCACCATGAGACCTCATTTCTTAGAGGCATTTTTTCAAACAGTTCACTACCTTGTCTGTGCTACCACATTTTTCATACATGTCTATCAAAGTATTCTATCAAACATTTCATTGCCTTGCTACTATGGCTACAATTCTAAAATAGGTGCTTTCGAACAAGCTATGGATGCTTGGAAAAAATCTATCAAAGCATAATAGTAAGCAATAGCATAAACAAGGAAATGAACTATTTAAAAAAAATGCCTCAAAGAAATGTGGTCTCATGGTGATGGAATGCCATGACAAGAAAATTGCTATAGAGTATCATGGCATTCCATCACCATGAGACCACATTTTTTTGAGGCATTTTTTCAAATAGTTCACTACCTTGTATATGCTACCACATTTTTCATACGTCTGCCAAAGCATTTTATCAAATAGTTCATTGCCTTGCTGCTATGGCTAAAATCCTAAAACAGGTGCTTTCAAACAAGCTATGGATGCTTGGAAAATATCTATTAAAGCATAATAATAAGAAATAGCATAGACAAGGCAATGAACTATTCAAAAAAATGCTTCAAAGAAATGTGGTCTCAATGTGCTTGTCATGACATTCCATCACCATGAGATGACATTTCTTTGAGGTATTTTTTCAAACAGTTCACTACCTTGTCTATGCTACCACATTTTTCATACATGTCTACCAAAGCATTTTATCAAACAATTCATTGTCTTGCTACTATGGCTACAAGTCTAAAACAGGTGCTTTCAAACAAGCTATGGATGCTTGGAAAAATTCTATCAAAGCATAATAGTAAGCAATAGCATAGACAAGGCAATGAACTGTTTGAAAAAATGCCTCAAAGAAATGAGGTCTTATGGTGATGGAATGCCATGAAAATCCATAACAATTCACTTGTCATGGCATTTCATCACCATGAGACCATATTTCTTTGAGGCATTTTTTTCAAAAGTTTGTCTATGCTACCATATTTTTCTTACATGTCTACCAAAGCGTTTTAACATATAGTTCACTGCCATACTGCTATGGATAAAAGCCTAAAACAAGTGATTTCGAACAAGCTATGGATGCTTGGAAAAAATCTATCAAAGCATAATAGTAAGCAATAGCATAGACAAGGTAGTGAACTAGTTGAAAAATTGCCTCAAAGAAATGTGGTCTTATGGTGGTGGAATTCCACAACAATCCATAGCAATTTTCTTGTCATGGCATTCATCATGCCATTCTATCACCATGAGACCACATTTCTTTGAGGAATTTTTTCAAACAGTACATTGCCTTGTTTGTGCTAACACATTTTTCATTCATGCCTACGAAAGCATTTTATCAAACAATTCACTGCCTTGCTGCTATGGCTAAAATCCTAAAACAAGTACTTTCGAACAAGCTGTGGATGCTTGGAAAAAATCTATCAAAGCATAATAGTAAGTGACAAGCTATGGTCTCATGGATTTTTTTTCACGCGAAAATCAACATTGGAGTTCGGTTGGAGGCTTAAAACTACTTGTAAGGGCATAAATAAATCTTGTAAACATGACCTCAGGGTTGGAGAAGTTGAAAATAAGACTTTGCATCTTTGAGGAAGAAGATTTTTGTGTTTTTCCAACGTCATGTGCTATTATTTTGCTTTTGTACAGTCTATACGGCCTTATTATGATTTTCACATGTGTGGTATGGTTAGATAATTGAGTTATTTTTCAAATGTCTTTGGTTTGGTCAAATTTTATGGATATTTGAATAAGCTATGTTAATTATACCACTGGCAACCTAGAAGTTATTTTTTTCTGCAACTTTTGTTCTGCACCTTGTATGACCAAATCGATTGTTCCAACACGTCCAATTGGGTACGTTTAGGTTAGGTATGGTCCCCTTTCACACCCAAATAGGTCGAAGTAGTCTGAGCTACGTTCAACCGGTGAAATCCCTTAAGAGTCTAAAGTGCAAAAGGGCAACAATCTTTGACGGGTTGTTACTCGGAAACCGTGATGCCTAAAAACTTTTTGTCTTATGCTACGAGATTGTGTTGGGCCCCTCTACAACAACCTCTCTCAGTTTTTTCTATCTTGGAGGAATTTTCCCGTGATGACGAGTTTTTAGTTGAAGGAAAAGTTGTCAAATGCAAGCAGTTTAAAGTTGCAAATTTGGTGCAACTTTCGTTCTGCAACTCGTACAACCAAATGGAATGTTCCAACATGTTCGAATGGGTACGTTTATGCTAGGGATGGTCCTCTTTTGCACCCAAATACACTGAATCACTCTGAGCTACATTGAACCAACGATTTCCCTTAAGAGTCTAAAGTGCTAAAAGGCAACAATCTTTGAAGGGTTATTTCTCAAAAAATCGTGACACTTACAGACTCTCCGTCTGAGGCTATGGGATCATGTTCGGCCCCTCTACAATAACCTCTCTCGATTTTTTCTATCTCAGAGGTGTTTTCTTGTGGTGACAAGTTTTCAGTTGAAGAAAAAGTTGTCAAATACAAGCAAGTGTAAAGTTGCAAAGTGGTGCAACTTTCATTCTTCAACTCGTACGACCAAACAGATTGTTCCATCACATCCAAATGGGTACATTTACGCTAGGGATGGTCCTCTTTTGCACCCAAATATGTCGAATCACTCCAAGATACATTGGACTGGCGATTTCCCTTAAGAGTCCAAAGTGCTAAAAGACAACAATCTTTGAAGGGCTATTTCGCAGAAACCGTAATGCTTACAAACTCTTCGTCTGAGGCTATGGGATCGTGTTGGGACCCTCTACAATAACCTCTCTCAGTTTTTCCTATCTCGGAGGAATTTTCCCGTGGTGACGAGTTTTTAGTTGAGGAAAAAGTTGTCAAATGCAAGCAGTGTAAAGTTGCAAAGTGGTGCAACTTTCATTCTGCAACTCGTATGACCAAACAGACTGTTCCAACACATCTAGATGGGTACATTTAGGCTAGGGATGGTCCTCTTTTTCACCCAAATACGCGGAATCACTTTGAGCTACATTGGACCGACGATTTCCCTTAAGAGTCCAAAGTGCTAAAAGGCAACAATCTTTGAAGGTCTATTTCTCAAAAATCGTGATGCTTACAAACTCTTCATCTAAGGCTATCGGATTGTGTTGGGACCCTCTACAATAAGCTCTCTTGGTTTTTGCTATCTTGGAGGTATTTTCCCGTGGTGACGAGTTTTCGGTTGAGGGAAAAGTTGTCAAATGCAAGTAGTTTAAAGTTGCAAAGTGGTGGAACTTTCGTTCTGCAACTCGTACGACCAAACAGACTGTTCTAACACGTCCGTATGGGTATTTTTACACTAGGGATGGTCCTCTTTTGCACCCAAATACGTCAAATCACTCTAAGCTACATTGGACCGATGATCTCCCTTAAGAGTCCAAAGTGCTAAAAGATAGCAATCTTTGAAAGGCTATTTCTCAAAAATCGTGACGTTTACATACTCTTTTTCTGAGGTTATGGGATCGTGTTGGGACCCTCTACAATAACCTCTCTCTGTTTTTACTATCTTGGAGGCGTTTTCCCATGGTGACGAGTTTTCAGTTGAGGAAAAAGTTGTCAAATGCAAGCAGTGTAAAGTTGCAAAGTGATGCAACTTTCGTTCTGCAACCCGTACAATGAAACGAACTATTCCAACACGTTCAGATAGGTATGTTTATGCTAGGGATGGTCCTATTTTGCACTCAAATATGCCAAATCACTTTGAGCTACATTGGACTGGTGATTTCCCTTAAGAGTCCAAAGTGCTAAAAGGAAACAATATTTGAAGGGCTATTTCTCATAAACCGTGATGCTTACAGATTCTTCATCTGAGGCTATGGGATCATGTTGGGACCCTCTACAATAACCTCTCTCAATTTTTTCTATCTTGGAAGTGTTTTCCCGTGGTGACGAGTTTTCAGTTCAGAAAAAAATTGTCAAATGCAAGCAATGTAAAGTTGCAAAGTGTTACAACTTTCATTCTGCAACCCGTACGACCAAACAGATTGTTCCAACATGTTCGGATGGGTACATTTACGCTAGGGATGGTCCTCTTTTGCACCCAAATATGTCGAATCACTTCGAGCTACATTAGATCGACAATTTCCCTTAAGAGTCCAAAGTGTTAAAAGACAACAATCTTTGAAGGGCTATTTCTCAAAAACTGTGACACTTATACTCTATGTCTGAGGCTATGGGATCATGTTAGGACCCTCTATAATAACCTATCTTTGTTTTTGATATTTCTAAGGCATTTTCTCGTGGTGATGAGTTTTTAGTTGATGGAAAAAGGGTCAGATGGATGAGATGTAAAGGTGCAAAGGGGTTTAGGGTTCGTTTTGTTCCTTGTGAGTAAGTGAAAAAGTGATTCATTTACTCAAATACACTTAAGTCGTCAACTACACACATGAATACAAAGTATAGGAATTAAAACACGTAGGTTGTAAAGTATACATTAGAATACTCAAATACACTTAAGTCATGAACTACACACATGAATGCAAATTATACACATTAAAACATCTAGGTCATAAAGTATACGTTGGAATACTCATAAGTGACAAAGCATACACTTGAATACACATAAAGTGTACACAATATTGGTGGATTCTAAGTAGATTTGAGTTATTTGTCATAAATAAGGTCTAATGGGACCATTTAGAATGTCATTAAGAGTCATGAGGTATGTTAGTGCAATTTTTGTAAATAGTTGTTCAAAAAATGTAACAATTGCTAACATTGCCTAAAGTTGCAAAAATGCACTTTTTTAGGAATTGCATGGTCAAAGTAGTTCAAGGGTTGGAATAAGGCCATAATGGCCATCATGTCATATTTTTGGTTTATTGGAGGTTAGTGGGGTCAATAGTGCTAAAATTGTAAGACATGCAAAATCTTGCATTTATGACAAGCAAGTTTGCATGTTCTCCATAATTATGTAACCGATGGAATTAGTGGGATTTTTCATGGACAGGGTGTGGATGCATTTTTAAAACGCTTGTAGATGTTTTGTAATGGAGAGATTTCAATAATATTGAATCTTAAAAAGCTTATTGCTAGAATTGCTTTGAATTTTTTTGTATTTTCTTCCAAATCTGCACTTTACCAGTCAAAGTATAGAGTCGTACAACTACTATTTGCTCTAATTTTGATTGGATATTGAGTAGGAAAGATCTAGCATTGTTTTGGTTCCATCCTTGTGGTTTCATAGGTGTAAAAATGGCCATACCATATATTGTATGGCTTGTAGCTCGATGGTATGGCCATGGTAGATGTTATTAGGACTATATAAGGTGACTATGTGGGTTTAAAGAGCTGGAAAGGTCTGTAGTTGAGTTGGGGAGTTGCCATGCATGGTAAAAATAAGTGAAATTAGGTGAAAAATGGTGGTTACAACATGCTAATGTCAATAAAACATGGGGGTAGTAAGATTTAAGGTTTGATCAAGCTTTTACAGGTCCTAATAGATGTGTTTGATGAGTTTTTAGGGTTTGGAAAGGTTGGAAACATTGGTTTCCTTAAAAACCTCATGAAAGTTGCTAAAAATGAGGGTTTGTTGAAATAGAGCTTTAGAAAGCATATCTCACCAAAAAAATTGTGGTTTCGGTAGTTTGGTAGGCTGTTTAATGCTTCCCCATATAAATTTCAGGTTTGGGAAGTGTTTAAATATGAGTCTCTTTGTAAAATGGACCTATTTTGGGGTCTTAGACAACAAAAGAGTGCTAGTTTGAAGCCTTTGTTTCAAAGAAACCTCTTGAAGTTTTGAATTATGTTATAGTTGGGCATAAAGGGTATTTTAAAGTGTCAAGGGTTGGTTGGTTGAGCTAGTCCTTGGTGTGAAAAGTGAGCAAAAGAGGTATGCATACCTATTAGGAAGAGTAACCGTTTTAGTGAAGTTGCACCCAAGTTTGGGTTTGAGGATCAAATTGGAGTTTGAATAATCTTAAATTGTAATTGTTTTTTTTAAATCCACCTAGCACTTGCATCAGAAAACTCTTACCCAATCAAGTTGAACATCATGCACACCCAAATACCTTGTTTCTACTTTGCTAGAAAGCATCCAATCATCAAAACCTTGACTCTAAAATTCCATTTACCCCAATACATCTTTGAAATCATCCTTTTGATAGTTTCAAACCAAAAAAATCATTCATTATAGCAGTAATTTATGAAACCCTCATTCTAGCATAATTTTGGACTAAGCAAACAAGGGTTTATTGAAAACAACCTTTCCAAACCTCATGCCACCATGCAAATGCTTCAAACATGTTGGGATTGGTCTGCACATACTATCTTCACCATCTCCAAGCCGAGCTACCAAAGCTATTTCTTCAAAACCCTGTCCTTAGCCACCCATTTTCATGCAAAATTATGTATTTTCTGCAAGGGTAACAACCAAACTTTGTATACTTGTCTTCACCTACACTTATCAATATACACACACACCAACACACTAAACACATCCTAAACTAACCTACTCCACTGATCTAACATGCCTAATTCAGTGGAGTAGTGTTGAATTTTTTAAATTAGACTCTCAAACCCCTAAATGGAGGTTTTCAAACCGAGTCACTATAAGTATGCTCTTAAAACTTTTATTCTTGATGAAATGACTATAAAATCCTCTTTTCAAAAGAGAGAGTTAACTCCCTTACTCCTATAAGATCAAGACTCTCAATTAAATTGCAAGGAAGCCAACCTTCTTCACGCATGACCTTTTTACATTTTTTTTTTGGAAAAAGTGGCAAAGCCATTGTAATTTATTATTTATAAATAGGATATATTACAAAACCTAATTCAAACGAGCATACTGATAGGAAAGAACCAGGAAGAGAACCTCTAGTTGTAGCCTGATTAAGTACAAAAAGCTCTTACAAAATTGTCCCAATAACAATAACAAAGAATACACCTGTATAACTATTTCAACCTATGAGTTTCCAAGATATAGACCCCTTTACATTTTAAACATACCCTTTATACAATGCCAGGAATTTTACCCATATTTCAAAAAATATCACTGGATATAAATTATGCCCATACACAGTTATGACCTTTTTACATTGTTTCACATTTAAAAATTCAAATTTTACAAATTTTTCCTACTGGAGGCATTCAGGGCATAGTCTTCCACAAGAGTAGCATGT
>VDFB02000003.1:451446451-451485941 GCA_007258455.2 Sequoia sempervirens | reverse complement strand
GGTATGTTGGCTACATGTTGTCTCACAGGTGAGAAAAACTGATATGAGGCTTTCCTTCATGATGAATTTTTAGCTTCTTATAGTGTGGATAACAATGTGCCTAGTTCACTTGGGCCCAACATATAGCTTGCAATAGTGTTGAGCAGCATAAAAGTTTTTCAGGTTGATGATCAATTGACTGAGCTCCAATTTCATGTATGAAAAAGCTTCAAATTTTTCAGTTTGAGTTGTTAGAGGATGAACTTCCTTATGTAGATCAACTCAATGATGAGGCATGATTTTCAAGTAAATGTGAATTTGAGGTGTTTTATTTTTGCCTCAATTCACCCAAAGAGGCTAGCAGGTATGAAAATATCATATTTTCTTTTGGGGCTAACCTAAGTTTTAAAATTGTGTCACCAATTTCTATAGGAAGAAATGATGAAATACAAGGAAATGTGGTGGCCTATATTTTTGGTTGCCATGCAATGGCATGGTGGATGGTGGAGTTGGTCTTCACTCTCTTGGAGGCAATCACAAATTTGTGCTTGAAAGAAGATATCATTTGTTGTAGCTAAAATATGGAAAAGGAGGGAAAGGGTCCTTAAAGTTTAATGTGTGAAACCTAGGGTCAATTGTATTCGTCCTTTTCAAAATTTCATTGAGAATGGAGACCCACAAGCTGAATAAATTGACTATCAACCACAAAGGTGAGCCAATCATACCTAGATCTCCCTTCTTAGGGCCTTCAAAATGGTTGGGGGATGAT
This sequence comes from Sequoia sempervirens, assembly GCA_007258455.2. NCBI lineage: Eukaryota > Viridiplantae > Streptophyta > Pinopsida > Cupressales > Cupressaceae > Sequoia > Sequoia sempervirens. Next base: position 451,485,193 of record VDFB02000003.1, on the reverse strand, counting down.
TTGAAATGATTAACCCAATTGAACAATATGACCTAATATGATAAATGCAATATTTTAGAAATACACAAACTAAAACAATAAACTGCAGGTAGATCTTGGAAGTGTCGAATGATGTGCACCCTTCATAAAAAGTGGGATTTGACATGCAAAGGAGGACATTGACGCCTACAGGTGTATGGGTCCTTGATAGGGGGTCCTAAAATTGATTTTGCAGTCCTTTGATGTTGGATCTGACCTTCTATTTCCTAGCTGTAGAGTTGTCAAAATGTTGTTAAATAATTCTATAAGTGGGTTTTTGTGGATTGAGAGCTTTTATAGCTTTGAATGCAACAATGCAAAATAGATCTTCAAGCTTCTTTCAACCCTCTTCAATGTTGTATCCTGCACATTCAAAGAGAGAAGGAATGATGTGCCATTTTAGGGGCTTGCCTCAGTCAAACCTCATGTTAGTGTTTCCACTTCCATAATGGTAATGCCAATGATAAAAATGATAATTGAAAAGAAGGAATGATGAAATCACAAAGTGTTGAAACTCATCGCCCTTCAATGGCTTCCTTGAAGGATTGAAGTTATGCACATCACCTTAAGGATTTGGATCTTGCTTGCTTGAATGCTTTGGAGATCTACAAAAAGGGTTAGCCTTCACAAAACAATGATAACATGAACACATAAACTTTGAAATGATGTTGGATCTTGAATTGCTGCTATAATGCTTTGAAATGTTGCTCTTGACTTTCTCTTGATCATAAGTTTTCCAATATATTCTCACTTAGTGCTAGATACCTTTCAAATGATGAAAAGACTAGGTATTTATATGCAACTGTTCTAATTTCCTGAAAATTAAATCCCAAAATCCAACACTTGAAATTTGAAATTTGAGTGTTAAAATACTGCCAACAACATTAAAAATTGGTCCTTGGCAAGATAGGGCGACCCATATGCCCATGGGTGTATGGGTCCTAGCCCTATTTTCCAAGACTTTTAGTGTCGGGATCAAAACATTACTTGTTTATAGTATTTATTCATTGCTTGCAATCCTTTAGAAAATGGTAAAAATACACTTTGGAATGCATAATTTAGGAAATTAGGGACTTAATTAGGCTTATTAATTTAGGGGGAGCAAAACATAGTGGGAAATTGTTAAGGGTGACAATTTTTGACTCTACATTAGCTATGTGGAGAAGATAAATGTGGGCTAAGGAAAATCAATTCCTTTACTAGGATGGTATTAGACAAAGGCAAGTAATTACAACAGATTGGTCGTGGCCATGTGTCATGTGTGTTCATGGACGGTCTAACCTGCAAATTTTGTTGTAAGTATACTTGTAGTCATACCTCCATTTTGTGCCTACTTATGTGTCCACGACTACAAGTTGTTGTTTCCATGTACATAGTTTCCCTTGTTTTGTGTCTAGTCTTGTGTTTAGTTGTGTCAAATTTTGGTCTACCCAGATATTTTGGATTCTCATATTGCTTGCAGGAGGCACATGTCCCCAACAAGAGCCATTGTTAAGACTCTATCAAATTTTGGGGGAGTTGGAGTTTTTTTATCAAACTCTTTGGTATTTATTCTTGTGGTGCATGTCGAACCTCGGGCCCCAACAAGAACCTGGAACCTTCCCTTTGTTTCTTCTTAGTTCTATTTTAGGCCTCGAGCCTTGATAGGAAATTTGAACTCAAAACTTTTGGTTCCAATTTCAAGTTCCTTGTTTCCCTTTGGCTCTTGACTTCCTCTTTGTTTCTTCTCAATTCTCTATTGAGCCTCAATCCCCAACATGGAATTTGAAACTCAAAACCTTTGGTTTCAATTTTGAGTTCCCTCCTCCTCTCTGACTCCTAGCCCCCATTTTTCCCTATTGGGTTTGGGGCCTAACAAGAATCTAGAACCTAAGAATCCAAGTCCTTGTTCTTTTGGTTCTCTTTAGACCCTAAGCCCCCAATGGAACCTAGAACCTAGAACCTTGGGTTCCAATTCCAAGTCCTCACCTACTCCTAATCCTTGCTTTGCTTTTTCTTCTCAGGCCTCAAGCTCCAAGTTGAACTCGTAACTTGGAACCTTGGATTTTGATTCCAAGTTCTCTTCCACTCCTGACCCTCAATTTGTTTCTTCTTAGTTCCTCATTGAGCCTTGAGCCCTAACAAGAACTTGGGACCTAATGTTCCAAGTCCATTTTCCCTTCCAACACCCGATCCCCGCAATTGTTTTTCTTTCTTTCCCTCCTTTGGATCATAGGCCCAAGTTGGAACTTGGAACCTAATCTTCTTGGTTTCACTCAACTCATGCCACCCACTGATTTATTTCTATTTCTAGTTTCAATTTCTCTCCTGAGCCCAACACTCGCTAGTACAAATTTTCTTCCAGGTGCTCGCTCCTAAGTTCCACCCAAAACCTGAGACCCATGAGGAACCTTGGTGGTTCCAAGTTCCTGATTTCGTCCAACTCTTGCCACTTACCAAGAACCTAATCATTGAAAAAAACATGCTTTAAAAATGCATTTTGGGCGCCAAGGTCCCAAATGCCCAATATTTGCTCCCATCTACCACCATTGACGCAGAAGGTCTCCCTACTACCAAAAATTAATGCTTGTGCCAATTTTCAATTTGAGGCATCAATTTTAGGCATGATTTGTCTAACTATGGATTTATATTGCTATAGTGCCACAAGTTAGGGTTTTATGCCCAACAGTGGTTAAGTGATGTTTTTTCAGATTCATTTTGAAGAGGTTGGTTCAATAATGATCTCCAAAGACTAAAAAACTGCAGGGTAGCCATTAAACCAAGTCTAGTTCATTTCAAGGGATTACATACTTGTGTAATAGAAGAAGATTAATAGTGTAAGTGGATTTTGTTGTAGAATGTCTCCATGGCATTAAGTATGTGTTTAGGAGGATTTCTTAGTTGCAAATAGGGATTTTTCTTTGCCACATTTCCTAAATGAATGTATCATGGGTCAGATGAATGTGACATCATTCTGAAAATATTGCAAGTATTGTAACAATCTCTCACATTTTATATATGAATATATGAAGTTATGTTTTGGATTACTAAGCATGATCTATCATGGTTTCATAATCATTGTTGTATGAAAACGCATAGCTCCAAGTTATTTTATTCTAGTTTGTTCTCTTCTTAGTGTGTCATGAATTTGTTGCCCAATAAATAGGCATTAGTTTGGAATCATTTGACCCATCTCACACCATAAAAAAAACATAATTCAATAGTTTAATGGTAGGAAAGTCCTTCCTATGTACCCATGATTGTTGATATAACTATGGAATTATTCTTAAGTGAACATTCAGTAAATATATTTCATGTGGGTTATGCTTGCATAGTTGTATCAACTATATAGGGGTTATATGTAACCATTCTTCCTTGACCTAGTGACAATATTTGGAGTCAAGTATTCAAGTGGGTTTGGTTGTAGTTATTCTTGGGTGTCCATTTTGTTTGATTTCAATACATGCTAAGGTGTACCCCTAGGAACACCCCCTTGAGTCTAAGTTGAGCTAAAAGTGTAGGAGAGATAACCTACTCTCGTAGAATTGACCTTGAACCCTCCACATGATCTATTGATGAGTTGATTTTACTTGCACGATAACAAACTTGGCCTTGTGTGTAGTTCTAGAAAGTGGGGCAGTGGTTTTGGGACACAACTATAAGATTGTTAAGAAAATAGGTGATAGATTGAAAAGTATCATTTTTTGTATGGTTAAATAGGATGCCCTTCATTATGATTTTTTGATGAGTGGATAGGCTTGATTTGTGACAAAAATGAGTACTTGTGTTCTTGGAATGATTTAGGAAGGCCCTTTTTTATTGAAAAAAAAAAACATGGAAGGAAGTGTTTACAATAGATCATTTTGAAACATGTGAAGATTAGTTTTTAGGGCCCTTCCTTGAGACCCTAATTTTATTACTATGGATGTTATGTTGCAAACCACTCCTTACTAAGTTGAAAGAAAAAATATTCCTCGATGATTATGTTTCTCCATTTTTCATGTGTTAAAACCACTAGGAGAGGTGTTGAAAGTGGAAGAAACTAGTTTACAGTTCCCCATATTAATGGAAGGGTTTTGATTCCTATTAAGCTTGTAAATGAATTTCCACAAAAATAGTTTTCAACTTCAAAATAAAAATCACATGTGGGATTGTTGAGGTAGGTGGCTTTAGTTTGTGTCTTATGTTAAAAAAGATGGTTGTATTTTGTAACCATTAGTTTTAGAAGAGTCTTAATTCCTTCTCTATTATTCCCAATAAAGTTACAATGAGGTGTTGTCAAAGTAGTGAACAAACTTGATTATATGCTATCTCATCACAATAATAGCCCCAAAAAATATGAATTTGAAGTTTGTCCTATTGAGGATCCCTTTTAGAAGGATTATTCTTTTGTGTCAATAGAAAATGAAATTATCTTGGCTTGATATATTCCTTTAGTAATAAGTGTGTTTTATGTCCCCCTACGATTAATGAAAACATGTTGGACATCATGGATGCTAGACTCGCTTAAAGTGCCTTTGTTTATGATGGTTTGTTTTTTCCTTTTTGAAACTCTATCAAAGACTTATGTTTATATAGTGACCCAAGATAAGGGGGACCTTTTTTATCTATCTCTAGGAATTCAATATAAGTTTGTATGTACCCAATATAGCTAAAAGAGATCAGAGATAGGGTTATGTGAAGTCCATTAATTTTCTAGTGATGATAGTAGTTCAAAAAGATCATTTGTGATGAGGTTATCGTTAATAAGACTTATAATCCCCTTTGATAAGATTGATGGCAACATAAATAAAGTTAAGAAAAGGAACCCTAGGGATTTTGCTCAAATATCTTTTATAATTTTCGAAAAGGGCAAGGAAGAGAGGTTAATTAATTGTTTTAGAAGACTTTACAAGAGTGTCAAGAGTTTGGAAGCTCATGATAATTGTTTTAGAAGACTTTACAAGAGAGTTGTGTCCCCCTATCGAACCCACTTAAAAGGTAATTTTCTCATCTAGGTAATTGGAGAGTGTGCAATTGTGACTTGCTACACTTTATCATGTTGTAGTCACTTGTATAATATTTGTTGTGCTTGTATTGGAGAGTGTGCACTCAAGTTTGTATGTTTAAATGCCTTGACTATTTCCACTTATCTTCAAGGTAGGGGTCATGGAGGTGTTATTGTCTCCCTGTGTGAAAAACAATAACCCAAGCCACACTATTGGAAGGGAATGGTGGTGTTATTGACAATAACATGTAGCAAACTATCATGTTCTTGTGTAGTAAGGTGTCTATTTTTTTTCACTTTTACCCATTACTTGTAATATTAAGAACTAGCAACAACTATAGTTTTGCCTTTTACAAACTCATCAAATTAACAATTGATCATGTAGTGACACACAAAGCATGTGGTAATACATGATTGCAAGCATATGTTTTAGGCTAGGCAAGGGTGTGTGTTGCTAACTCAAAACCCAAACAATAGCCTTAGGCAATTAATTCACTTATTTACCATTTAAGATCTTGAACATTGTGAGGAGATAAATGATAAATCAACAGACAAATATCAAATTAATTCCTATGGATGGATATAGAAAATGGGTTGAAAAGGTTAATGATATACAATGTTGAACTTTTATGCAATGAAAGACAATGTTCATGTCATCTTCATCTTTTTTTGCAGTTGTGCAATTTTTTTTTATGGTTGTAGCACCCAATTACTAGGGCATCTATTAATAGGTATAGAGTGACACTTCCAAATGACCACTTTTGGACCTTTGTGCACATAACAACTTGTCTTGTAGTTGTCATAACTGCCCAAATGCTGAAACAATAGCTTTAATCTCTTAAATCACATATGAAGAAACCCAAAAAAATCCATTACACATTGATGACCCATTTAGAAGCTTAAGATGTTTGAAGTTAGAGTGTGCATCTACTATGACCCATTTAGAAGCTTAAGATGTACGAAATTAGAGTGTGCATCTACTAGGTCCTTTCCCCTAGCTTGAGAGACTCAAATCTGCTACCAGCCTGGTGAAGTACCCCTTTCTTTACCATTGGCTACAACATAAGGGGCCATGTCATCTCCATATACATACATTGATTCTACGGCCTTGTACAATTATATATGATATTTGCAACCCCAAAGCACACGATAAAAAAACTTGAACTTTCAAGTATGAGTTGTCAATTTCAACCTCCTTGCATTTTTCATTATAATACATTAAGTAATTTATCAATGCCAACAAGGTCTTAAAAATAAATTTTATTTATACTTGAATAAACTTAATACAAAATAAAAGCTAAATTGTTCAGCATGTAGTCATTTTGATGCCAAAGAAAAGATTGGTATTACACATTCTCTACAGCATCCCAATTCACAGAAAAGTGAACCGCCAGATATTAAGAATACATTTTTGGTGCAGCTGAATTTAGGAGGCCATGCCTTCCCCCTCACCAAAAATATAATACAAGGCTACACAACCGTAGAAACCAGAAATTTACTTTCATTGAAATGATTACCGTTAGCTCCAAGCAACATCTTCTTTTCTTTAGGCACTCCTCTGAAGAATGGATGTCTCAATGCTTCTTGGGCTGTCATTCTCTCTGAAGGCTCAAACTTGAGAAGACCTTGCAGCAGATCTACTAGGGGGCCAGTTGAATGATCTACATGCTGCATGATCAAATTCTGCAAAAGGAATTTCAATAGTGTGTGCATAGTAGTAAATCCAGTGATAGTATTCATTGATGTCCTACAATACCCATGTCAATCAAATTTGATATGCATACCCTAAGACTTGACAATTTCCTCACTGCTCTGATGCTCTCTTTAGAAGATGCTCCTTCTGGCCAATCCAATCGTGATCCATGCCTAAAATATTTCCCATGCCTTCTACTGTTGACATAATAATGTTTTTATATTATTACAACATGGAAATGACATGAGAAGAAGAATATTTGTCCTTTATGGAACACATTAACTTAATTTATGTATAAAGTTTCCCAGCAAACTTCGATAAACTCACTTTGCTTTCTTTATCATATATTTAGGCAAAGGCCCTAAAACCCTTTCCATCATGGCAAGATGTTCCAAATTTTCATGGGTTTGAAATAAGGTCTCTCCCTACACATTATGAAGTTTATACCATAAATATCATCCAATCCAACAGGTTCATAATTATCATAAACAACTAGTACAGTCAATTTACCGAGCACAACTCCACGAGTATGCATCCTACACTCCAAATATCACAAGGGAAGTTCCATCCAAGACCTGTTAGAATTACAGCACACAGCATTAACTTCACTGAACTACAACAGGGGCTCATTCAATTTTAGGTGATTGTTCCAAGCCAAATCATAGGCAATGGTATATTATCTTCCAAGCCAAGCTTACCCAGAATAACTTCAGGTGCTCGATAATGCCTAGTTGAGATCACTGAAGTGTGATCTTGATCTTCAAATGTGGTACTCCCAAAATCAATCAACTTTATTGCACTGGACTTTGGCAACTGCTTCAAATCATCATGTGATGATGATCTCTTTTTATTCTGAAGAGAGGAAAAACAATTTAGTATATGCTCCCTTGCAGACATGGAGCTCAAAATGCAGATTCATGATCGTTCAACTGAAAGGCTACTAACAGTGAGTCATAATTTGGTGACATGCACAGCATGTGCTATTGCAAAGAATTACAGTCGCTGGAAATAATACCTCATGAAAAACTAACAGATCACTTGGCAATTGCGCTAAATTCACATTAGGCAGATGGTGTACACAAAAATCTGAATTCCTTTCTATAATATCACTAAAACTGTAATCACCAAAACCAAAGGGGGTCTACCTTGTATTCAGGAACCTTGACAAATTCTGAAGAAACAAAAAGTATATTTTCGGGCTTTAAATCTGTATGAACAAGGTTCAACTCATGCATATCTGCCACAAATCATGGAATTATTAGGTGAAAAAAATCCTGAAAGAGCATCCTTAACATCAGACAACCAAAGAGCATCAAATGCAAGCATTGTCCACACACATGCTACTGACTCCAGAAGCTGTCTTCCAATTTCTCGAACAAGATCAATGGGGAACGAGTGAAAATTATTTTTCCGAAGATAATCATAAAGGCTGAGTCCAAGCTTCTCAAAAACCTGTTTAAAGTAGTTGCATTCATCCAAAACAATCTTAAGAACATCCTAATACCTGGTGAAATCTACTGACGAAAGGATTGAAAGCTAACAGCACTTTCATAGTGTGATATGCCAAGAGGAGATTGATGTCAAATTTAGACTGAGATACTCACGATACAAGTGTGGTTCCTATACTCAAACCAGTCCAGCATTTGTACACAACTGAATACAAAAGACACTTCAGATCATGTTCGAAATTTCCATTTCCATGATATAATTACAATTAATGGTTTTCAGTGCTCTTTATACCCATGTACTGAATAATATCAAAGATTTTTCCTAACATACCGTTGACCAGATTTGTCATACTTCAAAACTTCTAGTAGCACATCAATTTCAATCATGGCTTCCTCTCGATACTTCTGTAATCCACGGATAACTTTTATGGCTACAAAATCTTTTGATTTTCTGTCCCAGCATTCCAAAACCTGCCCAAAAGTCCCTGTACACATTGGGGGTTTTATTTAGAAACCAATTTTTCCAACAATTACCACACAGAAAAATCCTAACAAAACTTTCGTGATACCTTGACCCATTTTACTGAGTATTTTATCTGCAAGATAGAGAAAAGAGGGTCCATAAGTATAAAAGCAAGGTTACAATATAAAAAAATCTAGTTCTTCAAGTGCAAAACATCTTCACATAGGAGACCATTTATCAGATCCTCTACAATCCATTAAAATTTAGATGGAAAAGTGTCATTACAGCGAGGGGTCAGATTATCTCCAAGAGAAAACACATAATGGCCATCTTTATCATCATCCCGCCACGGAGGAGACACATAACGTGTGGAGGGTCGATCTCCTCTCAACGATGATTTTTTAGAAGATGAAAATGACAATGAACGTTTACTTTTATCCGAGGAAGAAGACGATTTTGCCCCATTATTTCCTCCCCTTTCTTGCCCAGTAAAATCTAATATTTGCTGGGCCTACACAAAGCCATCCATTAATTTAAAATTTTGACTCAACAAACAACAGACAATCAAAACCACCCCATTCTTGTCAGAACATTCTCGTTTTATTTCAATCTATGAAACTTGGTGCGTTAGGGTTTGAAATGCATAATTTTAACCAAATCTGCAGGCGAAAATGAACCTGATCTATGGATCTACAAGGCGAAAAATCGAAAGAATACAAACTGGACCAGAAAAGCCAAAATCTAACCTGATAACCAGAGGGCAGAACGTCCCACGATGATGTTATCTTGCGGCGCTTCCTTGGATTTTCTGTTTCACTGCGCAAATGAGGAAAAGGGTACTCTGCAACACAAGCCATCACGGAAAATCTGCAATCTTTTGCGAATTCTACGGCCTGTAAATTCAGAATATCTAGGGTTGCAAATCAGAGACTTCAAAATGGAACCGTGCGAGAAAATAGATGTGGAATTCTGATTTAAAATCAAATCCGACGAAATAAATTAACCAATGTAGGTAAGTGGATGGTATTCCCTAAGGCTGACAGCCTCACTCTCACGCTAACTTAAAGGAGGTTCCACATGAGAATTGCATACCCTGCACTGTTTTCCTTAGTTTCGAACTCACTTTGAACGGTCAATTCTTTATTTAACAAGTGCTTATACTATTTTAATTATAGTATTTTAAATTTAATAAAAAAACAGTTTTATTAATGTGAAAAAAATTAAATGTTAGTTTTGTTAATTAAAGTATTAATATTTAAAAATGTATCATTAATGTTAATTTTTATTAAAATTATGTAAACAATTAATTAATGTAAATTGTATGATAATGCATGTCTATATTCTAATTTAATGGAATAAAAGTAGTTACATGCATTTATATTAATATTATTTTAATTATATTGTATAAAAATCAATTATATATTAAAATTTTAAATATTATAAAGATATCATAAATATTAAAAAAATTAAAAAATCAAAGAATAGTATAATATAATTAAAAGAAAAAATGATAATTATATAAATATAAAATTTATCTAATATTATATTAGATAACAATATGTATAATATAATATAAATTTATTATATTATATTAAATAATATTTATTGTTTATATAATATAAAATTTAAAAATATATATATATAAAATAATGAAACTTTCTATTCTAAGAATATAAGTTTCATTAAAAGCATCAAGTTTCCATAGTCTATGATTAAAACTGTTTTAATTTTTTACATCAATGTTTGGGATCATACTCTATGATCCATCATCAAGATGATATGCAAGTAATAAGGAAAGAGAGAGAGTGAAAGAATAGGTAGCAAACTTGGAAGTATAAAAAGGTGAGGAAGGAGGGAGAAAGGGGTCAAAAGGGTTAAATTAGGTCAATAAAAAATAAGATTAAAAGGTAAAGATGAGAATAGAAAGAAACAAATCTCTTAATACTAGGGAAAATAAACCATGAATAAAAGACCAATAAAACTAAAGAGAAAAAATGAAACCTAGATTAAAATCTAATCTAACTAACCAAGAAAAAGCAAAAAAATGAATAAAATCTCAATCAAACAAATGAAAAGAAAGAAACTAACTAGTTACTAATTAATTAACATAATATTTAATAAAAATGACAAAAATAAATAAAAATAAAAATAAAACTAATTAAATTACCTTATGTCAATATAAAACTGCCTAATTGATAATAATAATATTTAACCAAAACCAAATACTTATGATAAACATAGAAATAATAAGATAAAAAATAAGAAACAAAAGAACCATAGACTAGCAATTGCACCTTGGTGTGTAATGGGTACGCCGAAGAGGTGTGGGGGTTCAATTAGGAAAAAAATTGGTCTATTTTTGTTTGCATATATTTGTGTATTACATGAGGTCAATTGGTAGGCCAATGGAGAAGTGATAGCTTCAAGTGATCTAAACATAATTGAAAGAAAATCTATGAATCATGAAGATATTAATTAATTTAGGGATTTAATGGAGAGAGAGGAAGAGATAGCAATAGAAAGAGGGAGAGATAAAGGGGAGAAGAGGGAGAGAAAATTGGATTAAATCATTGACTTAATATGCATAGAGAAGTGAATACCAACATAAGCTCTAAAAAAAGAGATAATTTTTTGTCTGTCCAAATGTCAAATAAAAGTTATAAGTGGAAAATAGTGTATATTTGGGTGGATTTAGTAAGAAGCTTGAGTCAATCCCCTAAAATAATCATATTTGAAGAAAAAAGGCTATGATCTAAAAGACTTAAAGAAGTAATGGATCCAATCCCAAGTAGGCTAGGTCCTAGTGCAAAATTAGAAAAGATGATTGAGAGTTTCCTATTATCCACAAAAAAGTGAGGACTTACAATTCCTAGGTGGATCAATCTTAGATCTAATGAAAAGATCCTAATACATAATATACTAAAAAATGAGCAAGCTTTGATTCAAGAATGGATGTCCAAACAATTTAAAATCTATGTTTCTATGAAGAGAGCTATGAAATATTTTATTATTAAGTTTTTGCACCATATCCATATATGAAGAGAGCTATGAATATGCTTTGTGAGCTTTTTAGTTACAAAATGGTAATTTTCAATCTTTCCACTAAAAGTTTATTGCACCTAACCCCCTTTTTCTTTTGAATTTCTAAAGAATAGAATCAACAAATATCTAAAAAGGATTCAAAATCAATTGTTACAAGCCCAATTTCGCTAGAAACTTCACAAACATATTCTTGGGATTCTTAATGTTTCTAATTTGTAGAGAGTACAGTTGCCCAAGATAAGAGGACACCATAGTGGCGATCGACCAATGAATTTGACTCACCTATTCGATCAACTATCTACTGCATTATTGGGGTCTGAAAGTAATGATCCTAAAAATATTGCACCAACAACCAGTTAATGAGAATCAATGCATTAAAGTAGAAAGATTGGATGAAGTAGAATCACAAGCTGAGTTTTGTTCGTCCAAAAATGCTCCTTGGTAAAAAAACCAAGTTGATGTGTTGGAGAAACCATAGGGGATGTAAAGTGTTTACTCATCGAATGTGCAAAAGTTGTTGGTAATCATCAAGTGAAGGCAGGAGAGTTGATTACAGAGCTCAATTTGTCCATCAACGGCTTAAAAGCAACGACAGGGGGTGGTTGACAGTCTGATCATTAGCAGTTTGAGCTTTCAGAGCTCAATTTGTCCATCAACGACTTAAAAGCAACAAGGGGTGGTTGACAATCTGATCATTAGCAGTCGTCGATTGCTTTCCCGTCTATTTTTTTGTCCTTTAAATCGTAGAAATCAACGTCAACGTTTCTTTCTCTCCAGCATTGATTGCGGGTAGATTTCGTGTGATGGAACCTCTAGCGGACGGTAGATTTTGTGTGATGAAACCTCTAGCGGACGATAGGTTTCATGTGATGGAACCTCTAGCAGTGCGATGGAAATGCTATCCACTACCATTTAAAAGCAATATATAGCAAATCTTATTGTACACACGTCTCCACTGGAATTTAGTAGATTATGAATTCTGATAACTGAGTGTATAATTTTATATTAGTGTTTGCTCTTGTAGTTAAGCTGAGAAAAGTATGGTTGCAGGGAGAATAATGATGGAAACATATGTAAACTGCAAATCATCACCGGTTCTACAAACTGGGAGACCCATGCATCTTTTCTTCTTATTTCCATCACCAATTTCCTTCACTCTTTTATTCAAGTCTTTAATTGAAGCTTTTTTACGCTTATTTTGTTTGATAGCTCCACAGGGAAAATTTGTCTTCACACAGGAAATAAAATAGGGGTTTGCAAATCCGATTAGGTAAGGTTTTTTTTTTAACTCAGGAATATTTTTTTTGTTACAATATGGTTGTGGTAAAGGATTGTGGTTGGTTGGCAAGAGATTATCAAAGCTTGTTGAGACCTATCAAGTTCCTTTTGAATTTCATGCTCTACCCGTATTTGGAGCAGATGTTTATACTAGTATGCTTGATCGTCAGCCTGGGGAAGCATTGGCTATAAACTTGATGAAGTTTACAACTTCATCATAAGCCCAACGAGAGTGTAAGCACAAGTAATCATCGTGACCAAATTTTAAGGATGGTCAAAGGTTTGGCTCCAAATGTGGTAACACTAGTGATGCAGGAAGCAAATATTAATATTGCACCTTTCTTTCTTAGGTTCGTGGAAACCTTGAGTTATTATTCTTCTATTTTTGAATCTTTGGATGTAACTTTGCTAAGGGAAAGCAAAGATGATGTTAGTGTTGAGTTACACTGATCGTTGCCTGTGAAGGTGTTGAACGGGTAGAATGGCATGAACTTTTGGGTAAGTGGAGATCCTTTTGCTCATGGCTAGATTTAAATCTTATCCTCTAAGTTCACATGTGAACTCTAGTGTAAAATATCTTTTAGGGTCTTGATTGTTGCTTCTGAATGGGAATATTTTGTGATATGTGTAACATGTTCTCTAATAGTGAGGACCATCATGATAGTGTTAGGCCGAAGCTTGATTGTTGCTTCTGCATGGGAGTATTTTGTGATATGTGTAACATGTTCTTTAATAGAGAGGACCATCATTTTAAATCTGATCTAGGCAAAACCCACTGAAAACTGTTCAGAAATTCACCTCATATTGCAGTGAAATTTTATAGTGTAGAGTAATCACTCTAATTGAAATCACAACTCCTCACAACTCCTCCTATCCCACAAGATCTTTTCCCTGTTTGTTTTGAATCATCTTTCAATCTGCCTTGATCTGCTTTCTGATATTTAAAAATTAACCCGAGGACTTAATTTATGGCCGAAACTTAGAATTTAGAATTGATATTGATGGTGTTACTTCCATGATGAAAGCATAATAGCTAAGTTAAACATCTTAGTCAAATTCTATATATGTTTTTGACACATTTTCTCAAACACATAACGTGCCTTGTGCACGCTTCCACATTTTGCATACAGATTTATCAGGGCATTTGCCACTGCAACAGCAGACGAAAATTCCCTTTCCATTATAATTTGATGGATGTCCGTACCCTCGTTGAAAGCTCCCATTTTGCCACAAGCTGGGAGAACGGTGGCAAAGGTCGTGGAGTTTGGCTTTACACCTGGCAATTATATTTGCTTAAAAGTTTCATATCCGGTAATCATTGCAATCCATGAAACCACATTTTTGTGAGCTATTATGTCGAACACTTTAGATGCCTTGTGTATTTTGTAGAGGTTAACATGTGGCAAGCTCTAAATTTCTGTCATTTATATGGGAGTGGATTTGTTTACCCAGCGGCACAGGCAGCAGTCTTGAACAATTATTAAACAGTAGCAGGGGTGGATGCAGCTGTGGATGCATATAAAGGTTCAGAGCGAACAGTTCCAAATCCGGGCAGTGAAGGCAGAGCCATTTGGGAGATAGACAAGGGCAGAGGCACCGAAGCCAGCAACAGAGTAGTCGAGAGGACGAGATCAACAACAAAGGGCTTTTCTTAGAAATGTAGGTCTGCAATAATTGAATATGAGTGGAAAAATCTTTTGATTGTACGATGATCGATGTCTTCTCTTCACCGTGTAGGAATTTAAGGCCTGTAATGCCTCTGCATAAATATTTAAAGCAAAAGCACCGAAAAAGTAGATTTTGTGGCAGGACAAAAAGATCTTTAGGGAATTTGAATAATGGAGAAAATCTCGAAGAGTGTGGAAAATATTGAGTAATGGAGGAGAAATTAGGGGAGGGGGAGTTTATGGCGAAGCTGTGCAATGGCTTTCGTCTGCTGGCCGATGCAAGAAAAGCATGATAACTTTGCAGAGTCTGAAGACGAATGACGCTCTTTTGAGAGTGGAGGCGATGACTGAAGCCTAATCTCAATGGCGACCAAACTGGAGGAACGGTCACGATCATTTAGATCGTCTTGCACGCCTTCTCTCCGAATGCACACCGTCGATGACAAAATGAGCTCGGTGAAGCTCACATAGGGACAGTCGTAGAATGCAAGTTGCGTACGATGCAACAAAGAGAGTCAGAAAATTCTGTATGCGGTGGCATTAAAATAAAATAAAACGAGACAAAAAAGCAGCAGGGAAAAGTTAATGGCCGCGATCGCTTTGATCATCTCCAAAAAGCAATGAACCGTTGATTACACATTTTAGTTTGGACATGTTCATATAGGATTCCGAAAATATAAGTTTTCATATATGTTATAAAATATAGAGGATTTTTAGTTGATATCTTTGTCAAGTCGAGAAAATACAATGAGTTTTCTCCATTCACACCTTTGGCGAATGGGTTTTGAGGCAAATTCTAATCGATATTTAAAGCAAGTTTTACATTTATCACAATTTTTTTGGCACCAAATAATTATTACCAAAATGAAATAAAATATAGTAAATTTCAATTCTTAAATATTTTTTGTAAAAAAAAATTGTTTTTGATTGGTTGAAAGCTGACTTATTAATAACTACTTAATTAAGAAAAATAAAACTCATTGCAATAGTATTGCCTAACGACAAGTACTAATAACTAGCCACTTGTACCCCAAAAACAAAAAAATTGCAAAGGTTTTCGTCCATAGAAAATTGTATATAAGATAATAGTTTAGAGTATAATTTGATATGTATATATACTAGAAGATATATTAATTTAATTTACAATATTTTATGTATAGAAATAGTATTTTGTGTGTATACAATTTTGAAATACATAGAATATTGTTAATGTAAATCTATTGATCATATAATAAAAGGATTTTGAGAGTTAATATCTATTACCTTAGTCGTTGATGGTGGGACCTAAGCTTCCACTAATTGAATACAATATTCTCTTTTACTTATCATTTCTCCTATTCAACTTTTTCATAAACAAAAGAAATGTTAACAAAGATTTAGAATATATTCACAAAGCAAGCTTAATTGATTGATACTAAAAGAAAATATCTCTAAGGTTTGGAATTTCCACATACAACTCGGTTAAAATGTAGTAGCAAATAAAACCCCATTCACAAGTTAAGTCTATAAACCATGACTTCGACTCATTTAATGTAAACAAATATCTTAGTTATAAAATCACAAATAAGTTCATGAATGTCCACAACAAAAACATCTAGAATTCTTCAATGTGAATCTTGAAAACAAAATAAAGGAAGAATTTTTTAAATATTGCTGATCATTTTGATTGAATAGGTTTAGGAAACAACTCTATCATTAATTTTCTATTGATGAAGTTGTTGATAGGAATCAAAATAGGAATAAGTATGAGATATTTTTGAATTGAAGTATTTATATAAATTTGAATTGCTAATATATGTTGTTGGTTGTCTATAATTATCCATGTATATTTCATTGTAACAAGATTATAAATGGTTGGTTTGCATAGATAAGCTGCCTAATATTATGACACGACTTTATGATTTTCAATAGATTGATTTAAAAAATCATATTTTAATTAAGCATTTAATTTTTTAAATAACTAGTCGATCATATCCCCTCTCTCATGAATCTATATTCACTAAATTAAGACATCAATGCTACCAAGTGACAAGTAATCACAACAAACATAGTGGTTGTCAGCATTAACACCAAAATCAATCTAAGTCCAATCAATAGCTTGTCAAAGATGCAAGCAAATCAATGAAGTTACAACGTGGGAACATATCATCATCATCTTATTGAATGTCCTTGAAATAATGAGAGATGTAGCAATATAAAAGAAATAGAGAGATGTACACAAATACTTCACATTTTCTTTATTTATAAATAGATATACAATGTATACATAAAGTCAACAATAGATTCTTATTGAAAACCCCATCTTTTACATTAGCAAACTACCATTTATTAACTCACTAAACTATAACTAAGATACTCTTAAACTTGTATATGATTTTTTTACAACCTAAAACAAGATCCGTAAATAATAACTATGACATTTAGATTGGAGTATTATACTCCAACAAATTCCTCATGCCAATCCTACATCAAATCTACATGAGGCAAATTGACTATTGAAACTCTTGTTTCTCCCTCTTTGAAATGACTGAGATAGTAGGAAATTTATCATTATTTAATGAGTTCCAAGTGAATGGCTATTGTTAGTTCCATTGCCACTATTTCACTGTCATTTCATCTATAAGGACAAGTTAGTCATTACAACGCATATTATATTAGTAAAAGTAAATTCAATGTTCACTATGCAAACATTTTGAGTTTTGATAGATAAGCACAATTTTTTGCATGTACCTTTCATTACTTTATCAAATCAAAATGACATTTATAGTTGAAATTTTCAAGTTTTATAAACTTGGAGCTAAAATGAGATATACCATGTAGAACAAATAGTGTCATAATTTTTTCAAGTGCATTATGGTTGAAGCCTTGGTACTAGTGGGCGTACGTGCACACACACACACACATGCATATATACATACATACATACATACATACACACATACATACATACATACATACATACATACATACATAAAGTATGAAATGTGTATGGATGTATATGTCAATAAGTACAAAGAATACTTATATATGCATGTGTGGATGCATATAATTATATGTATATATGTATGAATGCATATATCTAAAGACAAACAAATATATATCAAGGGGACAAGAAAATCAAGGAAGATTAAAGGAGAATTTGAAAAAGGGGGCATAGAAGAAGCAAAACTAAAGAAAGGTGAAAAAGAAGAAAATAAGGGCAATACCTAATAAAGGATTAAAATGTGAGACAATACTAATAAAATGAGAATATATTGATAAAAATTAACATATAGGGGAACCAAAAGCGGAGACTTGAAGTTAAATTTCATAAAAGATTAGAGGCCAGTAAAGAAAAGGATAAAAGAAACACAATAATAAATAAAATAGATACAAATAAAATAATAATATAATCAAATCCACAAATATTGCCAAACTTACAATATAAAGTGTACAAATTTCATGATTTTAATACTATATCAAATCAAATTATATTCTTTATAATAAATTTTAAAATTATAAAATTCAACTTAAAATTGGAAAATGGTTTAGAGAGTATCAAATTCCAAATCAAAAGTTAGTCATTACAATTTTAAAGGAAAAAGTTTAGGACATAGTGCACTAAAAAAAATATAAATACATTGTATGGTAAAAAGAAAAAAGAAAAATTTAAAAATACTTTGCTATCAACATGAACATTTGTTATTTTATTGAGATTTATATGAATGATGAATCAATCAATAGTGTTGTTATACTATTTGGGAAGTTGGGACCACAAAAAGGACAAGGCACAAACCCATTTCAAATGTTCCAACATTATTTTATAAATATATTTTTTTCCAACAAAGGGACTTTTTCCTTGAAAAATTGGAAACTTAAGAAGTTTCAATGATCCATCTCTAGTGTGAACATGAGGAAGACAAATTTGTTGTTGACAAAGTAAACTATTGAATCGTAGGAGAATTTGTGTGCATACTTTGTTTGGTCCTACTTTTCCTTTTTAAGAGATGTTACAAATTGAATTGTAGAAGAAATGTTAGGAGAAAGTAAATGCAACAACCCCAGTGTTCTACCCAATGAAACTTCAAATTTTTTACCTCAAGTGAATGATCCATGATGCCATAACATAGCAATAAAAAAATTATTTTTCCATAATGTAAATTACATGCACATTTGAAATAAACACTATACCAACTTCCATTGCATTTCATTGTAATTTCACAAATCTTTCCATAACATAGATTTCATATTGAATAAACTCAAGTTTATCATTCAAGAATACATCCTTGCATACAAATGGGTACAAGATTCATACATAGCTCTTCTGAGCTTCATTTGGTAATAGGTGTACAAATTGGTCATGATGTCTCCATTCCTTGGTGTGCACACTCTAATTGTCCCTGAAATTGGTGCAAACATCCACAAACCTCAGGCGCCAACTGATGAGGAGAAGCATCACTTGAAAACATTTTTCTGCCAACCACGAACTTATATACGATCCCACATCTATCATTAGATAGATGGCCCTACCCTTCGATGAAGTGTTTGGTTGGTAAACCCCATAACAAATATCCTATATGAGCTTAGTGTTGTGCCCTACATAACTAGAACTTGCATGATCCACTACATTCTTGAGCTAGCATGCATAAAAGGAACACAGTGAACTAACAGTGTAAACAATGGCTTGACTTACACTGCTTTGGCCAAAGTATTCTCATCTAGTACTTCAAGTGATAGGACCATCCTATTCACATACAATACCATGGCTCGGTTTGGATCATAACTACTAAGCTTATGTGATTTCCTCCCATAGATAATCCTAACCTTAGAAATAACCTATTTCCCTTTCCCACAGCACAATGGCATCTCTACCAATTAAGCATAAGCATAAGTTACCCCTCCTTCCATGGATATTCTAATCCCTAGGTATAACATACAAGCTTTTCTAGTCTACACATTAACTTTGCATAAACAACTTAACAAGCTATTCCCTTCAATGGACAACCTAGTTCCAAGATTAACCCTATAATCTAAAGTATAGCTACTTAAGCTTCATCTTATCATAGAATAAATAATCATCAATATATCATGTCAATAAGTGATTCTCATCAATAGTATGGTCTCTTTACTAAATGACCTCTATCAAAGATTAATCATATCAATAAATGATTCCAATCGAGAGTGTAATCTCCTTAGTAAAAAGAATCTTGTCAACCATATGACTTCACATCAAGAGTATAAAGTAACCAAATAGGTGACAATTCTAACCTACTAGGTAATCCCACCTATGGCTCCAAACAAGTTCAATTTTCATAATCTCACATGATCTACCTAACCACATAGGTAAGTCTCAACCTCGGTATACCCTAACCTCGGATATTCTTTATTATTAACAATCAGTTTGATTGTGTAGGTTAATCAAAACCTATGAGCTTTAAACAAAGCTCAACTACATAACCCATCCAAGTAGGTTATTCCCATCCTATTTGTTCTAATGAGTAATCAAGTAAATATTCCAACCTAGTAGGTAATTCTTAACCTAGGGTTTCATTCTTTGATCAAATATACTTAGACCCAAATAGGTTACTCTAAACCTAGGGTATTGTTCAATAGTAAAGTAATGATCAAGAGATCAATTAAGTATAAATTAGCAATATGATGTCTCATCCTATCATATCTTCTCACTGTTGATGTATTGCTAACCTTGGCATTCTTAAGGTTTCCTAGCACTGTAAGTTATAGTTTCAAGTCACTTCATGATATTGACACATATCACATTATACATTTAGCATAAACTATCTATGTATAGAGACTTCATTATCTAAATCCCTGTTTAGGGTATATAAGAGTATTAAGCCACTTCCTTAAACTAATCACATCTCATCATTCCTAGTATATAATACTAATGACGTCAACCGCTCCTTAATATGGAGAATATAAATATAAGTTCATAAGGAAAACATATCAATAAGACTCTTTTCCTTTCCATTGAGCGAATAGAATATTTCACTATTCAAGAAAAATCTAATGCAATTCCAAAATAACCACACAAAGCATACAATCTTTCAAATAAAACATAAAATAGATTAAGAATAGAATCTCATGCCTGCTATTCACTTATTCCAATCGATTCTTAGGATCCCTAACTTGGTCTCCTCTTAATTATCAACTTAGCAATCAACCTCTCTTTACCAATCTCGATAAAAACTCCCTCACAAAAGCTCTCAACAAACAAAGAATCACTTAATGATGACTACAGTAGAAATGGAGCAGTGTATTGTTGCAATGAAAAGAGTGTAAGAAATGAGGTGAGATCGCCCTATATTTATAGGGCAAAAATCAGCTTCACAAGGCTACAATCAAGGTTTATAATATGCCACTTCTCACTCATTTACAATCGACTCAACTCAGTAGTAAAAAGGTGGTGAATTCTTATGAAGATACTCATCGAATCTCAACAGCAAATTGATCCAATGTTTGCCACAGTTTGACATATTCATAAAGCACATGCTTTATACAGCTAATTGGTTTCAAGGCATGATAGACTTCTAAAGCAATCAGACATTTCATACTATGGCGCCACCATTCAACATGTGCCTCTATTGTTTTGGTTGTTGTTTGAAGACTAAGTCAAAACATGGTTCTTACGTTTCATTTACCTCCTAGCATTTATGTTATTGACTAAGTCTTGAGACTTGGTTCTATTCCAACGCCTCCTTATCTTATGCGCTGCTCTACAAGTTGTAAACAACATTTCCATCGCTATCAAATACTTATACATTTCCATTGCTCAAACTGTTGAAGACTAAGTCACTGACGGTTTACTCACAGCTATGTTTTCTCAACGTTTAAATTGTATGCTCCTTGCTTATGCCAAAGTCTTTTTGACTTATTCTTTCCTTGTATCCGTGCGCAGTCTCTAAACTCAGTTTTTGATAGCATATTGCATGAGACTTAGTCTTCTAACTCTCCTCAAACTCTTGTGTTTTCCATGCAGCACTTTAAGTTCAGTTTTATTAACTTTAAACAGATTATAGTCTCACGTATTTCCTTGCATTTAATCTAAAATGATAAATGTGCCTTATTGTTTCATTCCATCAACCGTAGCTTATAGTTTATGAATTGGCCTTTAATCAATGATGGTTTATGCTGTTTAAACACTCAGCATTGGTTTCACTAAGCGCTGCATTAAACTCGCTTACAATGCACATTGCCTTTGTTGTTTCCTTGGCACATTATATGCGCAGTTATATTAGAATATAACATGGCTCTTATATGAGCCTTCACTTTTATAAAGTTTGCATATATGGGTATTTGCTTTAAGCGCTTTAATTCATGTGCAGTAGGTATAAGCTAAGTTATTGGATTTAATACAAGCCACTCTCCAATGGATCGCTCGCGCTAAGTCTTCTATAGGGCACTTTTAAATGCATTCAATATTATTAACTTGTGCCATCAATTCTTTATGTTATGTATATGTAATAATATATATATATATAGATATAGCATGATGTGTATATATATATATATAGATAGATATAGCATGATGTGTATATATATATATATAGATAGATATAGCATGATGTGTTCTTACATATATATATACTCATCAACTCATAAGTTTATTAAATGCAACATTCAATAATCGAATGTATATATACTTGTATTTTATGTAGAGTTTATTACCATCAAGTGGCTTACTCATTTGGCCCATAATGGCCTTTGCAACATCAATATACTTCATTAATTTAAATATCGATTGATTTCTATCAATTGGTTGTAATAATATTCGGTTCACATATATATAATATACATATATGTATTCATTAACAAACAAGTTTACTAAATAAACCATTCGATATACGAATACATATATCTATGTTATTATTTATCAATAAACAATACTATATGCATATATTTATATATACGTATATATATAGTTGTGCTTGTATGGACAATCCATCACATCACACATACATGTGAATCAACATGTGTGTATATACACTTATCCATACACATATCATGTTACTATTTCATATCAACATAAATACATATATATCCTCATCGATAGGCATCTACATTAAGTACAGACATATATATATATATATATAATTGATTCCTCGTGTATGGATACTCGTAACTTGTATTTCTACTTACATACATATGCATATGATTATGCTCTATTTCACATATCAATATATATATGGATACTCATAAATGTATACATGTATACATTTAACGCACATACGAATTGATGTAAAGATAACTATATGGAAAGCTCAAAGACTCAATTGATTCAATCCACAGAGAAAACCTATCTCAAACAAGAACGACTACCCAATTATTCTGCTAAGTCAAGACCATGACCAAAGGCACTTACCCGAAACTATTGACTTGACCATTCTAATAGTGGTGTGCGAAAGCTCAATTAGACTTCATTCAAGGTTACTCGACCAAACACTTCTCCTGAGTGATACTTTCCCTCCCTTCCGGAGGATTGAACCTGTACCTGCATCCAACTTGACACGTTTGCAAAGGTAGTTAGGCATTCATATGAAACCCACATGCATCTTAAAACATTAGCATATTCATAGTGCAATACATGTTCCTTTATTGTACTTCATCAATATAAGCATAATTACTCTTTCAAAACAATAATATATCTTAATACCTATTTTAGTATTCCATTCCTTAATCAAACATATCAAAATCACGATTGCATTTATTATCCTATTTACCCGTGAAGGTAAAAGTAATTCAGTAACAAGACATGGTGTGATAGTAAACTCCACTTGAACCTACTATAAGAGATAATTAAATTTTATTAAATTACAAATTACAAATGATACCACTTTAAATTAGATATAGACAATTATGACACCTATCCTAACAAGTTAAAATACATTTTAATTTATTTATATTTTAAATTAATTAGATAGAGACAATTATGACACATATCCTAACAACCTAATATACAATTTAAGTTACATATATTGTAAATTAAATTATCAAATGACAAAGTGAACAAGATAACAAAACAATTAGGGAGGCAATTGAGAAAAAAATTGCAATATTTCATTTTGTGGACATTGATTTTGGGTGTCCAATATATGCTCTAGCACTTCTAGGTTTTTCACCTAAAAGGAGAGAAATGGGCCCAAAATGCTAATGTCTACACTCAAGATTAATGTTATGAGGGATGCAATGTATCTAAATATGATGTCTAAATGCAATAAGCTGAAGAAAAAAATGATTTATTGATGTTAAACCTAAAAAATGCAAAGTGCTGGAAAATACAATGATGTATGCAAAAACACCTAAGAATGCAAATAAATGATAACGAAATTAAATAGAATTGGAGAGATACACCTGGAATCTAAAGTCTAATGTAGGTGGGATCTGGAATCCTATAGAATTGACTGGAAATATTGACTGGGACACTTATGCCAAGCTGGGCGGCTTAGTCTAGTTTCAGGGAAAATCTACCAAAACAGGAATCTACCAAATGGGTACTCAGAAATATAGAAACCACTTTTTAGGCTTGGAAGTGTGGCTAATTCACCACAAATGGTGACTTAGTCCACCTGGGAATTTCTAGAATTTTGGAATAGGATTCTGTAGCTTTCGATCTACACTTTCTTTTTTGACAGGTGTCCAATCTTGATTCTGCAGAAAATGGATTGAAATTGGTCTCCAAGCTTCAATTAAGGTTATGTTGAATTTGATGGATTGTTGACCACTTTTTAACACCAAACTCTTTGACAAATTTGCATACAATACTTGCAAACACACATATAAAGAGGGGAAAAAGGGTTAAGAGTTAAAGTATAGGGGCTTGCCTTGGTCAAACCCCACTTTGGTAATCAAACTCTAGGTAATGAGATGAAATAGGAAGAGAATGATAAATAAACAACATGCAATGTCATAAACTTACCAAACCCTTGATGTGTAAATCTGAAGATATGTAATGTAGAGCTCCAATGGATGACTTGATGATGCTTGGAGTATTTGAATGCTTGAGAATGATTAAGTGAATGGATGCTTGAATGAATAAGTAGGTAGTTGTTAAAATGAGAGGGAAAAACCCTTATTTATACTTGATCTTCCATTATTTCCTAAAAATAACACATCACAGGCCGACCTCAAGGGTAAGAGAATAAAATCTTGCCAAGAAATTAAAATTATTTTTATTTTTGTGCCTAGTGGGACTAAGTCACCCTAGGTGGCGATTTGGTCCCACTAGGGCAATTTTACTTGGTATCAGAAATTAAAGTGCATTAAATAAGGTCTAACAAGAATATCCTCAAAAATACACTTAAGTAGGGCTGGGAAGTGCATTAGGGGGTCATTTAAACATAAGAAAGGGTCAAATTAGTGATGACAAGTCTAGCAAAGCATGAGAGTTTGTTACAACTCTTTACAACACTTTGAAATAAGACTTGGTAAGTGATAAAAAGGGGGTATTTAAATGAATTATAATGAAAGGGTCCTAGAAAAGTGTGAAAGTGGGTTACAACAAGTTTCACAACACCTTTGCAAGACATCCTAGAAGTCTTAATGATTCTCAAGGGTCCAAGACCTAATGTGAATATGTTGGCCACATTACAATATTAAATCTAGACAAAATCAATCCAAAGTCCATAAGAAAGACTCAAGTGAGCGTAAAAATGTCAACTATACATTTTTTGGCGACACACATTTCAAATGGGTTGACACGGTACATCCTTGTTTTCCTTTCCTTGTATATAGATAGATGTACAACACTAATTCTTCCCCACTAATTGGATCTACTTCAACCTGCTTCTACTCATACCATGCCTCTAGACAACACATTATAGTGTGTGACATAGTTTTGTAGAATTACAAGAAGATGAGATGTGACTACTTTCTTGAACTCATACTCCCTATTGACTAGCCATTCTTCTTCACTTTGGTGCATTCTTTCTAATGATTTTTCCCTCGATGTCAAGTTAGATCTCATTTACTGGATGTGACCACTCATGGATAGTTATTTAAGAAATTGTTGGAATGGCACAAGTGAGTGAATAGTGTCATAAATTTTTTGAATGCATTGTGGTTGAAACCATGGCATTAGTGGGCATGACATATTTTTCCTTTGAGTTTGTCATGGCATAAGCAACAACTCAAAACAATATGGTAATCTAATTGCTAGATCTCTCATCATTCTTAATTTGAGAAGCTAAGTTGTAGATATTTAGGTTCAAGTATTGAAGTATTATTTAAATTATATTTCCTTAAATGTCTAGTTTGGTGAGCTTGTTGTTTTTCTTGAACTAAGTGTTTTCCACCTTTTATTTTCTCTTGGATTAATTTTAGAGTCCTACTTGACTTAATATATACAACTCATATATCCTAAGGTGCAAGAGCATGCTAAATCTAGTTGATAAAAAATGATTGTCAATTTTAAATATGATAGTCCATTTGGAATAGATGTAAGCATCCAAAAAAGAAAGTTGTCAAGTTATCAACCTTGAGATCAAAGTTGTATAGATAAAAAGATATTGTGTGGATAAAAGTATCAAATATAAAAAAGATATATATTGAATATAAGGTAGATTTAAAGATATTTTATGTTCAAATTACAAGTTAACACTGACAATATCTTATATCACCTCTTAAACAAATAAAATAATATACAAATCCATCCTAATGAAATATCATTATATCTATGACTCTTGTACCTCAAATTCCACATAATATAGTGATAGTATATTGTACAACTATCTCTCAAATGGCAGCCTATCATGGCCTAAACCTTGCTCAAGAGAAGGGAGTTAGGAAAATTTGGTTGGAGAGTGACTCTTTAAATATTGTCAATTGTCTTAAGGGGGTTCATGCTTCATCTTGGTCAATTGAGCATATTATTGAGGACATCATTTTCATATTTAAAACTCTTTTGAAAAATTTTATGTGTCACATGTTTATTGTGAAGCTAACTAGTTAGTTGATTGCCTTGTCAATTTAGGGGTGTCCTTTCATATGTGTTAGGAATATCATGACATCATTCCTAGTTCAAGATTAAAAATCTTATTAAATATGATCAAATATCACTTGATGGTCAGTGCTTTAGGATGTAGGGAATATTGTTTATCGCTTCATAATTTCCTCATTAATGTGAAAAGACATGTGAAGCTCTAACTATGTCTTGATTATTATGGCCCAAAGCTTATGGAAATATTTCGATCAAGTTATAGTCATGATGATCTTAAATTTCTTGTCATGTCATTCCATCACCATGAGACCTCATTTCTTAGAGGCATTTTTTCAAACAATTCACTACCTTGTCTGTGCTACCACATTTTTCATACATGTCTATCAAAGTATTCTATCAAACATTTCATTTCCTTGCTACTATGGCTACAATTCTAAAACAGGTGCTTTCGAACAAGCTATGGATGCTTGGAAAAAATCTATCAAAGCATAATAGTAAGCAATAGCATAAACAAGGAAATGAACTGTTTAAAAAAAATGCCTCAAAGAAATGTGGTCTCATGGTGATGGAATGCCATGACAAGAAAATTGCTATAGATTATCATGGCATTCCATCACCATGAGACCACATTTTTTTGAGGCATTTTTTCAAATAGTTCACTACCTTGTATATGCTACCACATTTTTCATACGTCTGCCAAAGCATTTTATCAAATAGTTCATTGCCTTGCTGCTATGGCTAAAATCCTAAAACAGGTGCTTTCAAACAAGCTATGGATGCTTGGAAAATATCTATTAAAGAATAATAATAAGAAATAGCATAGACAAGGCAATGAACTATTCAAAAAAATGCTTCAAAGAAATGTGGTCTCAATGTGCTTGTCATGGCATTCCATCACCATGAGACGACATTTCTTTGAGGTATTTTTTCAAACAATTCACTGCCTTGTCTATGCTACCACATTTTTCATACATGTCTACCAAAGCATTTTATCAAACAATTCATTGTCTTGCTGCTATGGCTACAAGTCTAAAACAGGTGCTTTCAAACAAGCTATGGATGCTTGGAAAAATTCTATCAAAGCATAATAGTAAGCAATAGCATAGACAAGGCAATGAACTGTTTGAAAAAATGCCTCAAAGAAATGAGGTCTCATGGTGATGGAATGCCATGAAAATCCATAACAATTCACTTGTCATGGCATTTCATCACCATGAGACCATATTTCTTTGAGGCATTTTTTTCAAAAGTTTGTCTATGCTACCACATTTTTCTTACATGTCTACCAAAGCATTTTATCAAATAGTTCACTGCCTTACTGCTATGGCTAAAAGCCTAAAACAAGTGATTTCGAACAAGCTATGGATGCTTGGAAAAAATCTATCAAAGCATAATAGTAAGCAATAGCATAGACAAGGTAGTGAACTAGTTGAAAAATTGCCTCAAAGAAATGTGGTCTTATGGTGGTGGAATTCCACAACAATCCATAGCAATTTTCTTGTCATGGCATTCATCATGCCATTCTATCACCATGAGACCACATTTCTTTGAGGAATTTTTTCAAACAGTACATTGCCTTGTTTGTGCTAACACATTTTTCATTCATGCCTACGAAAGCATTTTATCAAACAATTCACTGCCTTGCTGCTATGGCTAAAATCCTAAAACAAGTACTTTCGAACAAGCTGTGGATGCTTGGAAAAAATCTATCAAAGCATAATAGTAAGTGACAAGCTATGGTCTCATGGATTTTTTTTCACGCGAAAATCAACATTGGAGTTCGGTTGGAGGCTTAAAACTACTTGTAAGGGCATAAATAAATCTTGTAAACATGACCTCAGGGTTGGAGAAGTTGAAAATAAGACTTTGCATCTTTGAGGAAGAAGATTTTTGTGTTTTTCCAACGTCATGTGCTATTATTTTGCTTTTGTACAGTCTATACGGCCTTATTATGATTTTCACATGTGTGGTATGGTTAGATAATTGAGTTATTTTTCAAATGTCTTTGGTTTGGTCAAATTTTATGGATATTTGAATAAGCTATGTTAATTATACCACTGGCAACCTAGAAGTTATTTTTTTCTGCAACTTTTGTTCTGCACCTTGTATGACCAAATCGATTGTTCCAACACGTCCAATTGGGTACGTTTAGGTTAGGTATGGTCCCCTTTCACACCCAAATAGGTCGAAGTAGTCTGAGCTACGTTCAACCGGTGAAATCCCTTAAGAGTCTAAAGTGCAAAAGGGCAACAATCTTTGACGGGTTGTTACTCGGAAACCGTGATGCCTAAAAACTTTTTGTCTTATGCTACGAGATTGTGTTGGGCCCCTCTACAACAACCTCTCTCAGTTTTTTCTATCTTGGAGGAATTTTCCCGTGATGACGAGTTTTTAGTTGAAGGAAAAGTTGTCAAATGCAAGCAGTTTAAAGTTGCAAATTTGGTGCAACTTTCGTTCTGCAACTCGTACAACCAAATGGAATGTTCCAACATGTTCGAATGGGTACGTTTATGCTAGGGATGGTCCTCTTTTGCACCCAAATACACTGAATCACTCTGAGCTACATTGAACCAACGATTTCCCTTAAGAGTCTAAAGTGCTAAAAGGCAACAATCTTTGAAGGGTTATTTCTCAAAAAATCGTGACACTTACAGACTCTCCGTCTGAGGCTATGGGATCATGTTCGGCCCCTCTACAATAACCTCTCTCGATTTTTTCTATCTCAGAGGTGTTTTCTTGTGGTGACAAGTTTTCAGTTGAAGAAAAAGTTGTCAAATACAAGCAGTGTAAAGTTGCAAAGTGGTGCAACTTTCATTCTTCAACTCGTACGACCAAACAGATTGTTCCATCACATCCAAATGGGTACATTTACGCTAGGGATGGTCCTCTTTTGCACCCAAATATGTCGAATCACTCCAAGATACATTGGACTGGCGATTTCCCTTAAGAGTCCAAAGTGCTAAAAGACAACAATCTTTGAAGGGCTATTTCGCAGAAACCGTAATGCTTACAAACTCTTCGTCTGAGGCTATGGGATCGTGTTGGGACCCTCTACAATAACCTCTCTCAGTTTTTCCTATCTCGGAGGAATTTTCCCGTGGTGACGAGTTTTTAGTTGAGGAAAAAGTTGTCAAATGCAAGCAGTGTAAAGTTGCAAAGTGGTGCAACTTTCATTCTGCAACTCGTATGACCAAACAGACTGTTCCAACACATCTAGATGGGTACATTTAGGCTAGGGATGGTCCTCTTTTTCACCCAAATACGCGGAATCACTTTGAGCTACATTGGACCGACGATTTCCCTTAAGAGTCCAAAGTGCTAAAAGGCAACAATCTTTGAAGGTCTATTTCTCAAAAATCGTGATGCTTA
The DNA here is from genome assembly GCA_007258455.2 of Sequoia sempervirens. Taxonomy (NCBI): domain Eukaryota; kingdom Viridiplantae; phylum Streptophyta; class Pinopsida; order Cupressales; family Cupressaceae; genus Sequoia; species Sequoia sempervirens. The sequence goes on along the minus strand of VDFB02000003.1, from coordinate 451,455,317 downwards.
CAAACTCTTCATCTAAGGCTATCGGATTGTGTTGGGACCCTCTACAATAAGCTCTCTTGGTTTTTGCTATCTTGGAGGTATTTTCCCGTGGTGACGAGTTTTCGGTTGAGGGAAAAGTTGTCAAATGCAAGTAGTTTAAAGTTGCAAAGTGGTGGAACTTTCGTTCTGCAACTCGTACGACCAAACAGACTGTTCTAACACGTCCGTATGGGTATTTTTACACTAGGGATGGTCCTCTTTTGCACCCAAATACGTCAAATCACTCTAAGCTACATTGGACCGATGATCTCCCTTAAGAGTCCAAAGTGCTAAAAGATAGCAATCTTTGAAAGGCTATTTCTCAAAAATCGTGACGTTTACATACTCTTTTTCTGAGGTTATGGGATCGTGTTGGGACCCTCTACAATAACCTCTCTCTGTTTTTACTATCTTGGAGGCGTTTTCCCATGGTGACGAGTTTTCAGTTGAGGAAAAAGTTGTCAAATGCAAGCAGTGTAAAGTTGCAAAGTGATGCAACTTTCGTTCTGCAACCCGTACAATGAAACGAACTATTCCAACACGTTCAGATAGGTATGTTTATGCTAGGGATGGTCCTATTTTGCACTCAAATATGCCAAATCACTTTGAGCTACATTGGACTGGTGATTTCCCTTAAGAGTCCAAAGTGCTAAAAGGAAACAATATTTGAAGGGCTATTTCTCATAAACCGTGATGCTTACAGATTCTTCATCTGAGGCTATGGGATCATGTTGGGACCCTCTACAATAACCTCTCTCAATTTTTTCTATCTTGGAAGTGTTTTCCCGTGGTGACGAGTTTTCAGTTCAGAAAAAAATTGTCAAATGCAAGCAATGTAAAGTTGCAAAGTGTTACAACTTTCATTCTGCAACCCGTACGACCAAACAGATTGTTCCAACATGTTCGGATGGGTACATTTACGCTAGGGATGGTCCTCTTTTGCACCCAAATATGTCGAATCACTTCGAGCTACATTAGATCGACAATTTCCCTTAAGAGTCCAAAGTGTTAAAAGACAACAATCTTTGAAGGGCTATTTCTCAAAAACTGTGACACTTATACTCTATGTCTGAGGCTATAGGATCATGTTAGGACCCTCTATAATAACCTATCTTTGTTTTTGATATTTCTAAGGCATTTTCTCGTGGTGATGAGTTTTCAGTTGATGGAAAAAGGGTCAGATGGATGAGATGTAAAGGTGCAAAGGGGTTTAGGGTTCGTTTTGTTCCTTGTGAGTAAGTGAAAAAGTGATTCATTTACTCAAATACACTTAAGTCGTCAACTACACACATGAATACAAAGTATAGGAATTAAAACACCTAGGTTGTAAAGTATACATTACAATACTCAAATACACTTAAGTCATGAACTACACACATGAATGCAAATTATACACATTAAAACATCTAGGTCATAAAGTATACGTTGGAATACTCATAAGTGACAAAGCATACACTTGAATACACATAAAGTGTACACAATATTGGTGGATTCTAAGTAGATTTGAGTTATTTGTCATAAATAAGGTCTAATGGGACCATTTAGAATGTCATTAAGAGTCATGAGGTATGTTAGTGCAATTTTTGTAAATAGTTGTTCAAAAAATGTAACAATTGCTAACATTGCCTAAAGTTGCAAAAATGCACTTTTTTAGGAATTGCATGGTCAAAGTAGTTCAAGGGTTGGAATAAGGCCATAATGGCCATCATGTCATATTTTTGGTTTATTGGAGGTTAGTGGGGTCAATAGTGCTAAAATTGTAAGACATGCAAAATCTTGCATTTATGACAAGCAAGTTTGCATGTTCTCCATAATTATGTAACCGATGGAATTAGTGGGATTTTTCATGGACAGGGTGTGGATGCATTTTTAAAACGCTTGTAGATGTTTTGTAATGGAGAGATTTCAATAATATTGAATCTTAAAAAGCTTATTGCTAGAATTGCTTTGAATTTTTTTTGTATTTTCTTCCAAATCTGCACTTTACCAGTCAAAGTATAGAGTCGTACAACTACTATTTGCTCTAATTTTGATTGGATATTGAGTAGGAAAGATCTAGCATTGTTTTGGTTCCATCCTTGTGGTTTCATATAATTTTAAGCTACTGAGAGCAAAATATAAGCCTACGTGTCTGAGAGTCTGAAACAAGGTTTTTGAAGCCTTAAACATGTAAAAATGGTCATACCATCTATTGTACAGCTTGTAGCTCAATGGTATGGCCATGGTAGATGTTATTTGGACTATATAAGGTGACTATGTGGGTTTAAAGAGTTGGAAAGGTTTGTAGTTGAGTTGGTGAGTTCCCATGCATGGCAAAAATAAGTGAAATTAGGTGAAAAATGGTGGTTACAACATGCTAATGTCAATGAAACATGGGGGTAGCAAGATTTAAGGTTTGATAAATCTTGTGTAGGTCCTAATAGACGTGTTTGGGTTTGGAAAGGTTGGAAACATTGATTTCCTTAAAAACCTCATGAAAGTTGCTAAAAATGAGGGTTTGTTGAAATAGAGCTTTAGAAAGCGTATCTCACCAAAAGAATTGTGGTTTTGGTAGTTTGGTAGGCTGTTTAATGCTTTCCCATATAAATTTCAGGTTTGGGAAGTGTTTAAATATGAGTCTCTTTGTAAAATGGTCTTGTTTTGGGGTTTTAGACAACAAAAGAGTGCTAGTTTGAAGCCTTTGTTTCAAAGAAACCTACTGAAGTTTTGAATTATGTTATAGTTGGGCATAAAGGGTATTTGATAGTGTCAAGGGTTGGTTGGTTGAGCTAGTCCTTGGCGTGAAAAGTGAGCAAAAGAGATATGCATACCTATTAGGAAGAGTAACTGTTTTAGTGAAGTTGCACCCAAGTTTGGGTTTGAGGATCAAATTGGAGTTTGAATCATCTTGAATTGTAATTGTTTTGTTTAAAGCCACCTAGCACATCCATCATAAAACTCTTACCCAATCAACTTGAACATCATGCGCACCCAAATACCTTGTTTGCACTTTTCTAGAAAGCATCCAATCATCAAAACCTTGATTCTAAAATTCCATTTACCCCAATACATCTTTGACATCATCCTTTTGATAGTTTCAAACCAAAAACAATCATTCATTATAGCAGCAATTTATGAAACCCTCATTCTAGCATAATTTTGGACTAAGCCAACAAGGGTTTATTGAAAACAACCTTTCCAAACCTCATGCCACCATGAAAATGCTTCAAACATGTTGTGATTGGTCTGCACATGCTATCTTCACCATCTCCAAGCTTCTACCAAAGCTATTTCTTCAAAACCCTGTCCTTAGCCACCCATTTTCATGCAAAATTTTGTATTTTCTACAGGGGCAACAACCAAACTTTGTATACTTGTATTCACCTGCACCTGTCAACATACACACACACCAACACACTAAACACATCCTAAACTAACCTACTCCACTGATCTAACATGCCTAAGTCAGTGGAGTAGTGTTGAATTGTTGATTAGACTCTCAAACCCCTAAATGGAGGTTTTCAAACCGAGTCACTGTAAATATGCTCTCAAAACTTTTATTCTTGATGAAATGACCTCAAATCTCTTTCAAAATAGAGTTAACTCCTTACTCTATAAGATCAAAGACTCAATTAAACATTGGAAATGACCTTCACATGACCTTTTTACATTTATTTTTTTGGAAAAAGTGGCAAGCCGTTGTAATTTATTATATATAAATGGGAGATATTACAAAACCTGGTTCAAACAAGCATACTAGCAGGAAAGAACTAGGAAGAAAACCTCTAGTTGTAGCTCGATTAAGTACAAAAATCTCTTACAAAATTGTCCCAATAACAGTAACAAAGCATACACCTATATGACTATTTCAACCTATGAGTTTCCAAAATACATACCCTTTATACAATTCCAGACATTTGACCCATATTTGAAAAAACATCACTAGATATAGATTATGCCCATACATAGTTATGACCTTTTTACATTGTTTCGCATTTGAAAATTCAAATTTTACAAATTTTTCCTATTGGAGGCATTCAGGGCATAGTCTTCCACAAGAGTAGCATGTTAACATTCTGGAGTGACAAGCACCTGTACAAATCATCAAGGTAGCAGTTAAACTACATACAATACAAAAGATGCTTAGAATAACCAATCTATATTATTCTAAATGACCTAATTGATGATGAGATGGTAATGCAAACCATAAACAATGCTCACAATAACAAATCTATATTATTGTAATTTGTCGCATACCTCTCCCAAAGGATCAGAGCTAGCTATTGTTGCAGTAGTTCCATGATGAATCATGCTAGGAATATCGCAAAAGTTGTCAAATGAGAAATCTATATTGTCACAATAGAAAAGATGCTTAGACTAACAAATCTATATTATTTTAAACAACCTGAATGATGATGAATTGGTAATGCGAACTATAAAAGATGCTTAGAATAACCAATCTATATTATTCTAAATGACCTAATTGATGATGAAATGGTAACAAATTATAAAAGACGCTTACAATAATAAATCTATATTATTGTAATATGTCACATACCTCTGATCAGATGGCTATTGTTGCAGCAGGTCCGTGATCAATGCTAGGAATATTGCAAAAGTTGTCAAATGAGAAATCTATAAAAGATGCTTAGAATAACCAATCTATATTATTCTAAATTACCTAATTGATGATGAAATGGTAATGCAAACTATAAAAGACGCTTACAATAATAAATCTATATTATTGTAATATGTCACATACCTCTCCCAAAGGATCAGAGTTGGCTATTGTTGCAGCAGTCCATGATCAATTGTGCTAGGAATATTGCAAAAGTTGTCAAATGAGAAATCTATATTGTCACAATAGAAAACATGCTTAGACTAACAAATCTATATTATTCTAAACAACCTGAATGATGATGAATTGGTAATTCAAACTATAAAAGATGCTTAGAATAACCAATCTATATTATTCTAATCAGGTATGGTCCCCCTTCACACATGCAAGGTAGATTAAAAGTACAATAAAATAATCATATTAATCACATTATAGGATAGTCATATTAATCACAAGAAGGAAAGGAGAACAATATATGTGGCAGCCATCAAGAAAATTCAATGCCATATTGAAAACAAAGTGAATCACATTTACATAGTGCATATTACCTTCTTAGGATATTCAAGTTGCAATCATTAAATGAGTATACAAAATATCACTATTAAAGACACTTGCATTGCAAGAGTATACAAAATATCAATATTAAAGACACCTACATTACAAGAGTATACAAAATATCAATATTAAATAAAGAACACTAATGAACTTAAGCATAATGAACCTAAGCATTATACCTTCCATTTTTGAATATGTTATTCAAGTGTGCCCGAAGGGTCATCTCTTTGCTTAAGAGTATCCAATATTGCTTCATGATCAACATTACTAAGTGTCCATAGTTGTTTTGTCTTTGGTTTGGCATGATGCTTCAACAACTTAACATTTGTTTCTATAACAAGGTGTGAATACATGAGAATGGTTTTGTGTTTCTCGTAGTCTTCAAATGCAGGCATGCCATTCTTTCTAATCATGTATGTTTGTAACCAAGTTCTTGCAACCACAACTAAACTTGCAGGATACACGAACCCATCATCATCTTCCATCGGTTGTGTTAGCTTTTGCTTTACCCGCACACATCAAGCCAACCAATAGTCTGATCTCTCTTCATTCCCCTGCAGTGCAACAACTGCAAAAACATGTCCTGGTTGTAGTAGATTTGAAAGACGGTCATAATCAACTAAACTTTTCATTGTGTCATTTGTCATGGATATTGTTTGAGATAAAGGAGTTAGATACTATAGAACCCATGTATCCACCCACTCACTTGACTCGCATTGATCCCACTCACACTGAATACAACTCTGAAAAAAATAAGCCAACTCTCGTGTCCAAATGGTCCATGTGCTTGCATCTAAGCTTTGAAATAAATGCATCTTTGAAGAATATTTGATTGTATGACAATCCAATCTGCCTCCCATTGTACCCTCCTCAACCAACCAAAAGAATTTTCTCATTGTTGAATCAAGTGTCCCTCCCTGTGACAATGTTGAACTACACCAATCAACAATAGAACATGCATCACTAAATTTTGCTCCTGAAATCTTCAATTGCTCCTTAACTAGAGCTCTCTTTACACATGCACCAGCTCCATCATGCTCCCCTTTCCCATGCCTAGCTTAAAAAAAACTCCAAAATGAGGTACACCCCTCTCTACATGCATTCTACTCAACCAATAAAACATACGAGCATTCTTGAATTGACCTGTGCAATTATCTGACCAAATGAGATGTCGACCCACTACTATATCATGCTCCTACAAGAACTCAAAAAAAATCTTGAAACAATGTTGGACATACTCGGATGAGTGAGATCTATCATCACTCATATAAAAATGATACTCTTTGATTATCTTTTGATCCTCTTATGTACTATCAGGTGCATGTCTAAATGTTATGTGGACAAAAATAGAAATCTCAATGGAATTGTAATATTGAGATTGTACCTCATTTTGTGGTTGCAATGTGTAGTTTTCTACAAAACCAACCACTGATATAATAGTGCCAATCAAAAAAGAGTCCTTACACATCCTGAATTGTTGATCCAACCACTGAGACCTATGGCTATGCCTTGCATACTTGTAGAAAAGATTGTCCTTAAAATCTGAAATAAAATCAACAACACTGCATTCTTTTGTAACCAACTCGCATCTAGAACCTTCACCTCCACTTTGCAAAGTATATTTGAATATCTCATATTTCTTTTGCTCAACAAGCTTCTTTCCAAATTCATGTTCAAAACCCTCATGAAAACATTGAACAAACTTTGACAAGCCACCACATTGTGAGCACTTCACATTTAAATAATCATTTCTATAGAAAAGGCAACCATCATCTCTAGAACATAAAAATAGATCTAGCAAGTCCCTTGATGATTTCAGAAAATGCGTTGCACCACACTCCTACAATGTTACATTAGTATGCAAAGTAGAACTAATATAGGATAATATTTCATGGTACATTGAAAACTCCACATGGTATTTTCAACAAGTATTATGAATTTTAAGAGGCACGCAATAAAATGGCTTCAAACCTTCAAAATTCCTTTGTGAGATTTCCATATTTGGATGTGTTTCAATAAATTTTTTGAACAACATTGTTTGGCTTAATTCCAAGAAATGTTTAGGATGCGGTGTATGGTCTCGATTGCCAATTCTTAGGAACTTTAAAACATCCTTTTCATTGGGTGATACTCTAGATTTATCATGCCAAAATTGTTGAATTGCCTACTTTACATTATTGGTTAGCTTCTTATCAACACGTGGAAGCCTCCCGAAAAAATCCCATGTATCATTTTGAAGAGGATCAACTATTCTTTCTCTTCTTGCAAGTGCTTTATCCAAAGTTTTATGATTTATGTCAAAATCAATACAAGTTTGTCTCATAAAGCGAGCCTTTTTCAATTGATGGCTTAATAGGACAGTTGTAATGACTCTCCAAGCAGCTCTCTTATCTTTTTCCTTGTTATTTTTTCCAATAGACTTGAGAGCATTAGAAAGATTTTTGACAATAATAGAATTTTTTTTTGTCTTCTTGTTCACATGAATCTTCAATTTGGCTAGCAAAGGTTTCATCTTTTGCATCTTTAGCAATTGCACAAAAATTTGGCATTGTTTTGTCAATGTCTTATGGCTAAAATATTGGTTGAAAATGTGTGTAGCCCACAACCGAACGGTTCGTGTTGACCTCTTTCCTTCAAAATTGTTTATATAATGTTCTCATCAATTTCAAGTAACCATTTAGGGGTTCTTAAAGGTCTTGAATTTGGAATATGTCTTTCTTCCACACAAGGTTCTTCATTTCTCATGTAATCTGGTGAAACATAATTTACACTTGGTTCAATATTATGTTCATCATCTTCAACTCCAACATTTTCACCTTGAACATTTTCAATATCAATTTCAATAATTTCATTCCTAATTTCAATATCATGTTCAACATTTTCAATTCCAACATTTTCACCTTTGAACATTTTCAATATCAATTTCAATAATTTCATTCCCAATTTCAATATCATGTTCAACATCTTCAATTCCAACATTTTCAATATCAATTTCAACATTTCCATTCCCAATTTCAATATCATGTTCAAAATTTTCACCTTGAACATATTCAATTTCCTCTTCACTTGAAAGACCAAAGGGCTCAGGTTCACCAATATTTAACATACCTTGTCTTCTCTTCCTATGACCTTTATCTCTTTGTCTATATGCTTCAATTTTTTCTTTTGTAAGCTTTCTCTTAAGTTTTTACTTCCGACGATTGCTACTCCCTATTATACCTCATAAAAGATGCTAAAAAAATGATTGCTTAAGAAAAATTTGAGTAGAAGATGCTCCAAAAAGTTGATCTTTGTCTTTTCCTATCTAAAATCACGCTTTTGTTGCTTGCAAACATAATTTAGGGTTCATTGGGATTCCCAAAATGACCCACATGGGGTTTTTCTATGGCCCACAAATCCAATATCGGATAAAATCTAATATCTGATTTGAAAAACATTGAAAAATGTATTGTAATGGTAAGATTTTGGTGTTATAAATTGGATATCTGATTTAAATCAGATATCCGATTTTTGCACACATAGACCCAAGATTAATTAGGAGGTGGACGGTAGGAAAGAGAGAGAGAGAGGGGGGGAAGGGAGAGATAGAGAGGGAAAGGGAGAGACAAAGACAGAGACAGAGACAGAGACAGAGAGAGAATTAGGAGGGGGAAGGGAGAGGGTAAGAGGGGAAGAAGGGGAGAGGGGGAGAGAGAG
>VDFB02000003.1:451427341-451446351 GCA_007258455.2 Sequoia sempervirens | reverse complement strand
GAAATTCAAAATGAACAAGAGAATTGAAAATCTCATCATCAACATGCATAGCAATAACTCCTAAGACATGATCCCTTTTGTAATTCCAAGAAAATTTCTTACTAGGTGTACCTAGAGGAGGAACACGACCATATAAATGTGGCAACATATGAATCCAACTGAGATGTTTTATGATGTCATCTTTCCATTGTTTATAATTTCCCCTTTTCAAGATGATCAGAGAAGGATGAAATGAAAAAATTATAATGAACTATGAGAGATCTCCAAAATTACAAATACTGAAACCTTCAACAATAATTAGAAACCCCCAAACATGATGAATACTACAAATGAAACCTTCCGAAAAAGGCAGAACTTCTCCATGAGTCAAGATATCCAAGTACTTAGTCACACTGTGATATTTGCAAAAATTGAATAAAATATACATGAGGTTGAATTTGGAAAAAGTGCATGGACACACAAATAGAGCTCATCAATACCTTTTTGATGTTGCAAGAATCGCAAAAAACATAGATTGAGAAAAAAAATTATGAGCTCAAAGGTCCAAATGGAAGATCTAATTTCAAACAGAAATAAAATGCACCTGTAGCAAAATATAGAAAAATGGTCTACACCACTATGAAGTGCTTGGAACCAGCTTTCTAATGATCTCATTTTTTAAAAACGAACTCCTGGATCAAAAGATATGGCCCTCGAAAAAAATCTACCTTATTAGGCTTTAGGGGCAAAAAATAAGCCCCCTGGTGCTTGGTCGTCAGTCACCCACATGACCAAGGATGTTGTTGGAGAAAATAAAAACTACCACCCAAGGTAGCAGCGACGTTTAGGCAACACAGGGGTAGTGGGGTGGCGGCTCCAATATGCCACCTGCAAGAAATTAAGCACCCAAAGCCTTGCATACAATCATAGCTTAAAACCAAGCACTAACAAATTTAAACCGCTCGTCAAAAATAAAAATAAAAATAATTAAAATTTAATGTTGACCACCATACCGCAGACTAACGTCGACTGACATAGAGTTTGTACACCAACTATGCTTAAGATTCTTCTCATTGAATATGTTGATTCTCTGTGAATATGCCAACGAATATTCTTGTGTCTGATTATGTTGATGACTACAGACTTTATGTTGATGCTAGTTGAGTATGGACCATACAAATTAGTATGGATCCATATTGTATGGATGAAAATGGCAATGGGAGCCAAAAAAACTCTAAGGGCCTAGGGAAAAAGTCTTCAATTTTGATGATTTGATAGTCAATCTTAGGGTTATTGGGCCTTTTGGACGCGACGACAGGATCTATTTTGGTCCAAAATGCTCCAGAATATCATCTACATCTCATATTTAGCAACCACCTTTCGACTTCAAACCCTTGTAGATCTAGCCTTACATGTCCAATTTGGATGAAACAAAAGGAAAAACCGACTTTCTTTGACTCCCTAAATTCAATGGTGAGCTCAATTTTGCACCAACAAACTCCAAAATCAACTTGTAATAGAAGCCCACAAAATAGAAACCCCCAAATCTAGTGTTTCTTTCAATTTTTTCTTCTTTTCTGCTTGAATTTGTTGGACTAATTCTTCTACCTCTTGATTAATTTCTTTATATATCTTTAAAATTAGATCTCCCTCTACCTCTACCATGATTAACAAAGATTTGTAACTAAAAAGCATGCTCCAAAGAAGAGCTAAAAGTACGGATAAGCTTATGCTCATAAAAAAATAGAGATACATGAAAGTCATCTACAAAAAATTATGAACGATTTTCTCTTCTATAGCCACAACAATAGACTCAAACGTTGTGGGTACGTTCCTCACAATCTTTTGTATTATTTTCTTGTCTTCAAGAGTCTCATCATGAGATCTAATTTAATTACCAATAATTTTAATAAAAAATGAATCTACCAATAACAAAATTTGCAACTTAATTATTTTTGCCTTGGCCATTCCTTGATATTTATATGTAGTTTGGAGAAGGTCCCATGGATTTTGTTCCTTTGCAACCTTTAGAAAAATACTTTCATGCATTACTTGAAAGATATAGAAAATAGACTTTAAAAAAAAATAAAAAATCTATTGACCACATATTTCTCTACCTAAGAGTGCATTGGTTGCGTCCACAAGATAAAGGAAACCCATCCTCCACAAACTAATATATCTCAAGAATTAAATAAAGCCTTCATTGTGATTGACTAATACCATCCTTTTAACATACATCTTTAGAAGAATCATATTATACATACCCTAGAAACATAGTTGGAAGAAAGGTATCACACATTTCTTTCAATGAGCTGATTCTAGCTTCAACAGCCCACACAGAAGAATGGTATCATACATTTCTTCCAGTCGGCTGATTCAAGCTTCAGCAACTAACACAGTAGAATGATATCATACGTTTCTTTCTTAACTGATTCAAAATTCAACAGCCAACACAGAAGGATGGTATTATACATTTCTTATAATAAGCTGATTCAAGCTTCAACAACCTCCGTCCGGGACATACCCTCTGTTTTACGAAGTCCATTTTTGGTGACTACTTCACTGTCCCTTGCTTTTGCATGCAATCCCTGGCAATCTTCCTGCCCCAGGTTCATGTTGCACTTCTACAACCACTACTAGGAAAGGGCATCCTCCCTTGCAAACATCAAATCTTTGGAGGAATTCCTTGCAAAGTTGAACCAAACACTTTCAAATCGAAGGGAAACTACCGGCTAGTCCCTACTTTTAGCATGCACTTCTAAGAGTCTTCCTGCTCCAAGTTCATGTTGTCTACGTGGTAGTTTACTATCAAATACTCAATGGCAACCCAGATCCTTACTAGTGTATGTCCACATGGTCCAGCTATCAATTTATCTTCAAATAAGCCATGAGTAGCACACAATAAAAACACATGCCAAAAACACGAATGACATCTAATTTAATATGCTGAATCTATGATTTAAAATACCATACGTGACAAGAAAATTTTCTTGCAATAAATTTACAGAAATTCAAATATGTTAGAATCTTTCAAATGTATGTATGATTCTTCTTCTCATAGCTCATATTGGGGATAAAAATTTGGGACATTTGTGAAGTTCTAAAGTTTCATGGATAACAAATTATTCTTCCTAATCTACATAGAATATTTTGTAATAAAAGAATTATCATTGAAATTTAGATCATTGTTAAATTTTCTTTCGATTAAAAATATTCCTGAACACTATGTGGATGCTGTGAACTTCATATTTCTTTGAGTTATTGGTAATATAATTAAAGACGTGATAACCCAACCATTGGACTTGAGAATAGAACTCTAGGATCCAATTATTTCAACCAAGCCTTCTAGCATTCTGTAGATAAGGTAAAATTCAATCAATTCACATGTGTAGTAAAAACTGTGAACGTTGTTTCACATCAATAAACCTTGACCTTAATAATTAATATTCGTTTACATTTACATAAAGGTTCTAACATTGGTGTTAGTTTTTTTTTTTTTTGATACGCAAGTTATGAGATTTGAATTAAATATATAAAAATTACATCCGTGTGCTATGCAGGTAAGACTTCCACCCAACTTTCATCACCAAAAACCAGACCCAACCACCGGCACCAAAAAACCAGCCCAAAAAGCATTCAAAAACCAAAGACCCAACCAACTATGGCATACTACTCGACCACCAAACAAAACCTACTTCAAACCCAAAAATGGCCATGAAGGATCGGCCCCAACCACAGACTATCTAAACCCAGGCCAACATCAAACCTCATAATGGCCATGAACAGGCTGAGCCAACAAACCCCGCGAGATGGAAACACCAGAACATCTAGAAAACAAAACCCTACTAACTACCAGCACCTCATCCCACAGAGAAAAAAATATTATCACATAAAATTGTTTAATTTCACAAAATCTTCAAAGTCCTTTACCCACCCAATGCCACCCATAGCCAACAAACCAAAGAGCTTCTTCAAGTACTCAATCACCATCGCCACCACCAATTTGTGCTTGACTAATGTCGGGCCGCTCAAGTCGAGTAGGAAAGGATATAGCTTCACAACCTCGTCCGAAGTCCTAATATTTTCAAGGTCACACAATCTTAGAACACCTCTGCTCTCAACAACAAATCCCAACACATCATCGACGCCACTCACCAAGTCCTTGTGGAACATCTTCACCAACAACAATTTAGCCTCGGCCTTAGCCACTCCACAGTCCAGGAGAGAGGCCAAGAACCGAGAAGAGATGTGAAGATTATCTCTTCCATATTCCTTGTTGGCCAAATGACCAGCCCCTAGAATCATTTTTGTTGCCACCAAAACCAAAGAATCCCCATTCGTGAGAATTCGCTTCAAATGTTGGTCCTTAATTTCTCTGAAGGAGGCTTGTCTAGTCGTCGACTACAGAGAAACTGGGTATTTGCACCAAATTTTGCCACCCCTTCTACTGAGACCTCAATGACGAAAGAAGAGCATTTCACCATTATCCCCACCACACACTCACAGTCGGAAGCCGCATCAAACATCACCATCAACTGGCTCAAGCACCACAAAGGAATGAGAAAAAAACCATGATTTTGCCGACTTAAACAAATAAGCCCACTTAATTCCAAGTACTTGGCTGCCGCCACCTTTGCTAATGAATTCCTTCCAAATGTGCCAAGACAAATCAGTATGGAACGGCCTCCAGGCTATAATGTCGTAGGCAACTCGAGAACAAAGATGGAAATTTGTTGTCAAGGCCACGTGAACTCCATCCTACTCACCCTCTCCACCGTCCCCCTATGTCCTCCCTCTCCGCCACTGTGGCACCCATCAAACCACCTTGTCGTGCCAATGAGGAGAGGAGAGAGGGGGGAGCCACCCAACCACCCACAAAATTTGGGGTAAACAATCTCAAATGTTGACACGGTAGAGAGCAATCATGTGTGGTTGAACCTTGGTTGTTGGCACTACAGGTAAGAAGCCCCACCATTTCACCATAGGGTCTCCCCCAATCTCAATTTTTGATACGATAGAGATTGACCCTGTGAGGTTTGAACCTTGGTTGTTGGCACTACAGGCAAGAAGCCCCACCATTTCACCAATGGGTCGCCCCTCAACATTGGAGTTAGTTATTTAGAGTTAATATTGGGTAGTATTTCTTAAAGGTTTTAAATATTGGTGTTATATATTGAAGCTTTAACTTATAATCTAAAAATTGAGACTTTAATTTATTATTTAAAAAATATTTTATAGTAAATTTGATTATTAGAAAAATTACATAAGTCTTTCATTTTTTGAATAGTGAATATTGCAATTTTATGAATTGTTTTTATTGCATTTTTCTTATGATTATTTACTTTTATTTATTTGTCTGTATGAGTATAGAAATGATATAATTTTACTAGTCATTTTGGTTTTGGGTAGTTGTGATAGTAATGAAACTTCTTTGGTTGTCAATTACTCTACTTTATGATAGTTTATAGATCCCTAATTTCCAAGTATATTCTAATTGACATCCCAAACCTCATGATTTAAGGGCCCACTAAATTCAAATCTTGTAATTGTGGAACTCTTTGAAGAATGTTTCTAAATATTTCATTGTTGATATTTGATATATCATGATATGCATTAAATATTAGAGTTTAAAGCTAATTTAACATCCAATACATATAAGAGTTTAAAGATAAATTTGTAAGAAGAAATATATGAGTGCAATTGGTAGAGATAATCAACACACACCAAAACCGTAAGAGTTGATATATAATGCTCTAATACCAAGTAATATTTAGCTATAAAGATAACCACCCAAGATCAAGGAGATTCAATGAAAATAGAAGAGAGTCCCAACATGAGAGAGTAATTTTATTCTATCAACTTGGATGAAAATATATACAATATGATTAATGATCCAATATTAGAAATAGAAACCCTTGTATATATAAGAAAGGGTGATAAATAGAACAACATAATTTTATGAAATGTGTCTTAATTTTACAACTTGACATATGGAAAAAAATTCCCTAAGTACTTAAGTACTTGCTTTTGGAAAAAGACTTAAGAGGGAAACTAGTTAGGTAATATAGACCATTCACACCAATAACCCCCTTAAGTGAAACTTAGGGAGAATGAGAAAAAATGTAAAGATTCAAAGATGAGTCTTGAACACAAGGATTGATGAGGTACCCTTGTATAAAATAATGTATCAAAATTTGAGAAAAGAATAAAAACCCATATGAAAAAATCACTCTTCAAAAGGGAGAAAACACAAGCTACTCTATAAAGTATGAGAAGGATAAAACTCCATATGACGAAAAGGCCACCCCCAAAAGAGAGAAGAATAAAGACTATGCAACCACCCCTTTATGTGTAATCTCGTATACTAGTGGTTGGTTCTCAACAATGAATGTTGAAGATGATCCTAAACTATTGAACAACATTTTTGCCCTTGGAAAGAAACAAACACAAAGATGCATGTAAGACATCTTCCCATTCCTAAAATGAATATGAGAAAAGAAAGATCAATGTGTATGATGTCTTTGGAAGCTTCTTAGGAGTCCACATGTTAGTGTCAATATGTGTCACAATCAAATCAAGAGTCTCAAGCCTAATTGAAGAAAGTGGCAATCTAGAACCTTGTGGAAATGAATGTAGAACAAGATCCAAATATAAAGATGACTCCTCTAAATTCTACTCAATGATCTAGTTCTCAAAATTCTAACCATACTATTTATGACCCTTACATTGGTTTGATTAGAAGAGCATCACATGACATTAATAAATATATTTAGATAAAGAGATTCAATAACTTTAAATTTGATTACCAGATGATGGAATTCAAAATTAACATAATGTTTGTTTGAAAATAAAACTAGATATTGCCCCAATTAGTGAACTTTAACCCCCCTAGGTGAGAGGGAATAGTTATCTTGGGGGGATTGTAGTTCATTGGGTGGGAGGACATATTTGGGGAGATAATGAAATAAACACATTAAATCCAGGCCATTGATTCATCCAATCCTTTGATTGATTGATTTTGGGGTGGGTGGGTAATATGAAAAATGTATAGGTTGAGACAAAAAAAGGAACTTTAATATTCCCTTGAATTATATCCAAAGAAGATTATAATGCAACTCTATAGGAATTAACATTAAGAGGAATTGAATATCCTCAATGGTGTCCAAATATATAAGAAGGGGTTCACAAAAAAAACATGCACTCTCTATCAAGTCCTCATCCCAAGTAGTTCTATTTGGAAGATGATGATACTACTATACAATATCATTGGAAGTCCCATATGAAGTAACCTTGAAATCTAAAGAAGTAGGAGATGAAGGAGATATAATGTTGGCACATGTCTCTAAAACATCAATTAATGAAAGACTACCATGATTCAAATGACCATACCATATCTCTTAAAATTGTCTATACTAGATGCCAACTTAGTGTCAACATTAGCCAAAGGAACATTAGGAGCAAAAATGAGGCCTACTCAAGATTAATGATATACCTCCCAAGCTACACCAATATTTAGATACTACATAAATGATTAAGAACCAAAAAATATAGTGTGAACTCAATACTCTTACCTACCCATCATGTGTGATTTGATAGATAACAAAGATATTAGTTTTTAATGAAGGCACAAAAAGGATATTATGAATGATCCTTCATCTATTTCAATTTACTTTTTCCCACAAATAAATGTGTTGTTAGCCATCTAGTGAGTGGTGATGAACAAGTCTTGAATGAAGAAAATAGACTTCATGATGAATCCATATGATAACTCCAAAATCAAAGAGTCATCTCCTTGACTCAGGAGTCTCTTTGACTTTGAAGAAGAAAAAGAAGAAGAGGATTAACACTTGAAGGAAAATTGGTCTTTAATCTAGAATGTGCTTCAACATAAAAAAATATTCCAAATAACATAGATGTTTACCATGCCCTAGTTTCTTTCAATATGTACATTTGTGCTCTCCTTATATGATTTCCCTTTTGGGGGAGAGGATTCATAATTAGATTGTGTTGTTTATTTTTACGGCTTGTTATTTTTATTTGTATACTTTTGTTTCTTTTTAGGATTTCTTAATTAAATTTATATCACTTAGGCTCAATAGCCACCAATGCTTATGATTTATAATTCTTAATGAGACCTATATTAATTAATGCATTTTTCTTTAATTGGTTTTTTTTAGAATTGATGAATTGGATGAAATTTACATGTCTTTCCCATAGAAACTAGATGGGTGTAAAAGCCTCAAATAATATTTCTATATTTTCTATACCAAGTTTGAATATAACATTAAGAACCAATTGTGTGTCCTTTTTATCAATATCACATTCCTTGATTTGTGTTTATAGACCATTGAAATTAGTGACATAATCTTGGATATTGTCAAAACTATTTGAATCAAGCTTTGAATCAATTTATTATTATTTTGATAACCCTTGATTTCATTAGTTTAAACATACAAATTAGTAAGTTTATCCTAGGTCTCCTTAGGTGTATTACACTTTTGCACATGCAAATAGAGATAAAGAGGAATAAACATATATAAATAGCTATCAGATTTGTTATGTTCATTTAGACACACCTTTTACATAATATATACTAGTTCTTGTTTACATTCCAATATATACTTAGTATGAACTACACTCCTTAAGCGATTCTAGATGTTAATTGTTTCCATGATGAATTGTAGTATAGAGTTAGATAAGGGATTTTGGGATTCCCCATGAAAAATTTGAAGAAAAAAAGAAATCGAAAAGAAAGCACAATCACAAAATTACCCACCAAATTCACTCAATTAATGATCCCCCTAGCAATACACGACCTTGGTGTATTATAAATGACAAAATAGTGCACAAATATGAAAGTACATTTTTATGATAGAATGTAACAAATTATACTACATGACAATGAGAAGTACACAAAATAATTATCTTATATGAATGAAAATTAGACTACACCAATGAGAATGTAATAAATTGTACTACAGGGCGAGTGCAGAAAGATGGGGGGGGCAAAAAGTTTCCAGCCATCTTTCAAATTTAAAAAAATTCATAACACTTGCTCAAATTCCTGATTCACCTCAAGCCCAAATCCCTGTTGAAGAACAACCCCAACAAACATGTTACACCACATGTGTCTTATTGTTACTGAGTTCCTTTTATCTTCACAGTTAAATAGGATGATGAATGTAAATCATGATTTTGATATGTTTGATAAATGAATGAAATACTGAAATAAGTATTAAGATGTTATTACTTTGAAGTAGTAATTATGTTTATATTGATGAAGTACAATGAAATAATATGAATTAAAATGTAAATATTCTAATGTTTTATGATGCAAGTGGATTCCATATGAACGTTTAACTACCATTGAAAATGTGCCAAGTTGGATGCAGGTACGAGCTCATGCCTCTGGAAGGAAGGGGAAGTATCACCCAGGAGAATCCTGACCCTATTATGCAACCAACCCTCAATATTAAACCCTCAACCCTCAATTCCCAACCCTCTACCCTATAGATTGGACCCTCAACCATAATCCCTCAACCCTATACCCTTAATCCTCAACCCTATAACCTCAACCCACAACAACATAATAGGCAATTAGTGCCAGATTTTTTGCTAGATTTTAGTGTATTTTGAGTACATGAATTGAACAATTTGGTTGGCGCTAAACTTGGTGCAAACAGGCATGGTCAGCTCGGCGCTGTATTTTGCACTGACTTTGCCGCTGGATTTGGCCCTGTTTTAGCACCAAAAAATTAGAGCACCTTTGTTAGCGCCCAAAATAACGTCGGGAAGTAACGACGGAAATTGCACCAAAATTGGCGCCCAATTTGGCTTCCAATTTTGCTTCCATGTCTACTCCCATTTTTGCTTATAGTTTTGCTTCCAATTTTACGTCCAATTTTGCCTCCAAGTTTGCTTCCAATTTTGCTTCCAATTTTGCTTCCAGGTTTGCTTCGAGTTTTGCTTCCAATTTTCCTTCCAGTTTTGCTTCTGATTTTTCTTCCAATTTTGCTTCTGGTTTTGCTTCCAAGTTTGCTTCTGGTTTTGCTCCCAGTTTTTCTTATGGTTTTGCTTTTAGTTTTTCTTATGGTTTTGCTTCCAAGTTTGCTTCTGATTTTGCTTCCAGTTTTGCTTCCGATTTTGCTCCTAGGTTTGCTTCCGATTTTGCTTCCGGTTTTGCTTCTGGTTTTGCTTCCATTTTTGCTTCCAATTTTGTTTCTAGTTTTTCTTCTAGGTTTGCTTCCAGTTTTGCTTCCGGTTTTGCTTCTGATTTTGCTTCCAAGTTTTCTTCCAGTTTTTCTTCAGATTTGCTTCTTTTTCTTCCAATTTTGCTTCCAGGTTTTGCTTCCAAGATTGCTTTTGGTTTGTTTCTAGTTTGGATTCCATTGTTGCTTCCTTTTTTGCTTCTAAAAATGCTTCTTGTTTTGCTTCCATTTATTAATTTAATATGTTTTATTTCAATTTAATTAGTTAAATATATCGTGCCTCTTAAATAACTCATATGATTATAGAGTAAGTAATTTAATTATTTAACTCATATGATTAAATAACAATATAATTATTGTAACATGGTCATCATCTATAATTAAAACAAGTCAATACTAATAAGATCATCATCATATATAACTAAAACAAGTGAAAGTCAAATATGCTAGTACATCAAAAACATGTCAAAATGATACATGTCCAATAGTCGACATAAGTGAAAATGATACATGTACAAATGATATAAATAAAATTGATAAATTATGTAACTCAAATTGATACAAGTCAAGATGATACATGTCCAAATGATACAGTGAAAATGATACATGTCAATATGATACAACTCAACAATATAGTATTGTAGGCCAAGAAAATGATACATGTGATATTAACCATGAAAAGAGTCATCATAATGATATATCAACAATGATCCATGATGTAGTCTATATGATCATGAATGTCATTGGTTACTATCACCAACTGTCTCATCATCATCATCACCATCGTGATCATCGTCATCGTCGTCGTCATCATCATCATCATTGTCATCAGCCTCAGTGTCTTCCGTATCTGCGTCATCATCATCCTCTGCCATGTGATCTGTACTGGAAGAACCAATATTTTGTGGATCTATATCATGTTGAGGATCATCTTGACCTTTTGGAAGACCCGTGTTCTGCAAAAAAAAAACATTTAAAATGAAAATTTATTATTTATTTCATGCAATAATTTATTTTTCTGTTATATATCTAATGTTACAACATATGAGATGAAACCATAATCATATTACATCATATCAAAGTGCACATACCATAATAAAATTTCAAAAAAGTTACAGCTAATACTGGTGAATCAAGAGAAACTTCAACTTTCAAAAACAAAGCCAATTAGGCTGGTAGACTTGTGGATCAGACCAACATCTGGTGGAAGAGGAAGAAAGATGAATGGAACTCTGGAGGCCCACCATAATGGATTTCAGTATTCAACCATGAGAGCAAAAGAGAGATTTGATATCATGTATCAAAACATTAAGCATGCATTCTTCTAACCAGCGGAGAAGGAGATGATTACTTTTCTTCATTTTCATTTGCATAACCATATCACGGCATGGGAACCAAGAAGACCAAAGGATGTTCAATTTTATGTGGAGGTAATGGATGTGGTCCAAACTTTAGGAGGGGAAAGAAGGTCAATGTATGATCCTGATGAAATTGAGGAAGAACAACAAGAGAGGGATAAGAAAAATAAAATCAATACAGAGTTTCAAGGATTTTCAAGCGAGTAAGAGAGTTATGGGAGCAGCCTCATCTAAAATATTTTGAACTAGAGTTTGATATACCATTTAGAGAGCTTGGTTTTCATGGAGTTCCTTTCAAAGCCTTTGCTTTTATTGTTCCTACGGTAAACTGTTTGGTAGAGTTGGTGGAATTACCTTTCTTAGTAATCATTATTAGTGAGATTAAGATTGTTAACCTTGAGAGAGTAGGACTTGGGCAAAAGGAATTTGATATGGCTATTGTTTTCAAATACTTCAAGTAGGATGTACTCTGCATTGACGCTATTCCTCAATCTTCACTTCATGGCATCAAGGAATGGCTAAACTCCACGGATATAAAGTATTATGAAAGCATAATGAACTTGAACTAGTGGCCAATTTTGAAGAGTATTACTGATAATCCAGATAAATTTATTGAAGATGGTGGTTGGGAATTTTTGAATATGGAAGCTAGTGATTCTGATTCTGATAATTCAGAAGAGTCAGATCAAGGATATGAACCCTCTGATGTAAAAGAGGAATCAGAATCAGATTTCATGTAGCCACCATCAAGAGTGTTACAAGCCAAAAAGATGGAGGGAATTCTTATATAAGGATAATTTTCAATGTTGCAAGTACCGGATTTAATGCCAACTACAATGGAAACATTGAAATTCCCTAGTAGTATTTATGTTAAGGAAATTTCCTTTAGATGCAAGGATTCAAAGCACATCAACCATGTGGTACAAATGATTAAATCCCAGAGATGATCTGTAGCAATGAAATAGTTTGAAAAGCAAGAGAGAGCTACACTGGTGACTCAGGAGAAACTTCAGCTTTCAAAAACAAATCCAATTAGGCTGGAAGATGTGTGGATCAGGCCAACATTTGCTGGAAGAGGACGAAAGATGACTAGAACTCTAGAGGCCCACCATAATGGATTTCGGTATTCAACCATGAGAGTAGAAGAGAGAGTTGATATAATGTATCAAAACATTAAGCATGCATTCTTCCAGCCAGTGGAGAAGGAGATGATTACTTTGCTTCATTTTCATTTGCATAACCATATCATGGTGTGGGAACCAAGAAGACCAAGGATGTCCAGTTTTATGTGGAGGTAATGGATGTGGTCCAAATTTAGGAGGGGAGATCCTCATGTCTACCAAGAGGTATAAAGTCAGATGAATTAAGTTTACCTACATGTTTGCCAAATTTTACTTCCAATTTTTATGACTGTTTTTCTTGACTGTCAGAGTTTACTTACAAATTTGAAATTTATTTCTGGTCACTTTGATGAGGATATATTCAGCTAATGTGTAAACACCTTTTTTTGTATCACAAGCATCTGTGCATTGCAATAATTCTAATTTTCTATGGTCTACAACTATGTCATCTCACTTATTGGATCTTCTAATTCAATGTTTTCTATGGCCTTCTCTGTTTGAGGTAGCACCTGACAATCCTACCTCCTTTCCTTAGCCGAGAAGTGGATTTGAATTTGGAAATATTGCACTTTAAAACTAGCTATGGTTTAAGGAGAGATATTCTAGCTTTGTTGTTGACACCCTCAATCTTCAACAAGGACTTAGATGCATGGACTGAAATGTAAGCTTTCAAACTTAGATTTGAATATGCATAATTTGATTGATTATGGTTTTCACAAGTAGTTGTCTTTACATGACTATTTTGGATTGTCAATACGTTTAATAGTGACTGCATCCTTATCAAGTTTGGCTACCCTTATTTAGAATGCCTTGGCCTTTGACTTGATACAAAGTTGTGCATTATTATTCCATATTTGTAACATTTAGGATATTTAAGGGGTACAACATATAGAAATTCAGTATTTTCATCAAAGGAAAACTTACATATGGTGTATCAAGAACAACAGAAAATACTTTTATTAGGGTTAATGCTTTCTTCCCCCATGCTACTGATATTTTCCCCAAAACATTTTTTTTTTATTATTTCAACGCATCTCAAAATTCAATGTATTGGTTAACATTTGTTACGCATTTCAACTATTTATGCAAATGATGCATATATGTTAACTCGATCAGTGTTGTTACTTTGGTAGTTTGACTTCTATGACAACCAGCCATTAGGCCATTGTGTGCGGAAGCATGTTTGTGTTTTTAGTTAGCTTTTTTGGATAGCTCTACTAGGTTTTGAGGACATTCCATTTATCTTTTGAATGTTAAGAAGTCAGAGTTTCAAGGATTTGTCAAGAGAGTAAGAGAGCTATAGGAGCACCCTCATCTAAAATATTTTGAACTAGAGTTTGATATACCATTTAGAGAGCTTGGTTTTCATGGAGTTCCTTTCAAAGCCTTTGCTTTTATTGTTCCTGCAGTAAACTGTTTGGTAGAGTTGGTGGAATTATCTTTCTTAGTAATCGCTATTAGTGAGATTGAGAATTGTTAACCTTGAGAGAGTAGGAATTGGGCAAAAGGCATTTGATATGGCTATTGTTTTCAAAGACTTCAAGCGAGATGTACTTTGCATGTACGTCATTCCTCAATCTTCGCTTGATGGCATCAAGGAATGGCTAAACTCCATGGATGTAAAGTATTATGAAAGTAGAATGAACTTGAACTGGCGGCCAATTTTGAAGACTATTACTGATGATCTAGATAAATTTATTGAAGATGGTGGTTGGGAATTTTTGAATATGGAAGCTAGTGATTCAAATTCTGATAATTCAGAAGAGTCAGATCAAGGATACATACCCTTTGATGTAGAAGAGGAATCAGAATCAGATGAGGAAGGTTCAGAAGATGAATCTCTTGTGGAGTCAAAGGAGGACGAAGAAGAAGAAGAATATTCTGAAGAGGAGGAAGGTAAAACATGGGATGAATTAAAAGTCGAAGCCAAAAATGTAGATAAGGAAAAAGGAGACGAGTCTAACAGTGAAGAGGAAAGGCGACAACGAAAGGTAAAAGCTACAGGGCAGTCTCGGGCACCTGATATTAGAGATTCAAGAGGTGTGAACCCCAATCCTAGACCTACAAAAACATAGCAAACAAACACCATATTAGATCCATATGCAAGTTAGAACTAAGATTCCCCATAAAATTCATCTACAATGCTCAAAATAGGAAAGAAATGAAGAAAAAAACAAGAAAAGCAATTAAATCATATTTAAGCATGCAAACTCTCAATCCCATGGGGGAATTGGCCATTTCCCAACTCCTTTGCAATCTTGATGAAGATTGATCCACTTTATGACGATGAACAATGTGCTTCCTTGATAAAATCTACAATAACCTGGCTATGATGATAGAAAATGCTATGGAAATGGGTGAATTTGCTCTAAATGTGAAGATAGTAACTTTGCTCTAAGTTGTGGATCCAAAATGAGAAGAAAAGCCTTCTATAAATAGAAGAACAAGATGGAAGAATGAGAAAAATGGATGAATGTGGGATCATTCAACATCCAATGCCCAAATGCCACTTGTCAAGATGTGAATGGATGAAGGATGAGCACATTTTGGTGAATGTGCACAATAAATGATATTAGGTGGAATTTCAAAATTGTGAAATGACATGTTGGAGGGAGAAAAGAATGAATTAAATGTCACTTGGCTCAATGCACAAGGACATGTAAGAGGAAATGAATGCCTTGTTGGAAGGACAAATCCATTTGGAGGGATTTTCAAACTTGGAGGAATATTCCCTTTTGATGCCACTTTGAAAGTAATTAGGGATTTTATTAAATCAAAGAAATGGTTTATTGGTGCAAGTTGCAAAATCTAGAGGATTTAGGTGATTAGGATTAAATTAATCCAGATTTGATTAATTTAACAGGAGATTAGTTGATGTGACCATTTGATTTAATTTTTTGGATTGATTTAAATCAAAATTGAGAGGAATATGATTTAGATTTAATTAAATAAAGCTTTTGATTTATTTAATTAAAGAAGGGATGATGTTAGCTTAAATTAAACAAGGTTTAATTTATTTTATTTAATAGAATGACTTTAGAGATTTAATTAAATAAAATGGATTGTTTAATTAAATAAAGACTGATAAGGTTAATTAAATAAAATTGATTTATTTAATTAACAAGAAGAGAATGACTTAATCAGATAAATTGATTTATTTAATTAAGGGATGAAAGGTGGTGACTAGCTAAGAAGATGATTCGGGACAAAACAATGTTAGTAATCAGGATCAAATCAAGTGTGTCGATATATTTTCCATGTCTACATTTTGCCCCTCTTTGAAGCAAAATACTTGTTGTGTTGGTTCAAAGAATAAACTCTCAATCAAAATTTAAAAAAATATCAATTTTCAAAATTGCCCCATTGCTGCCCCGGCGAGAAGAAACATGTCGATATATCAGTGCCCCCTTGAGAGATTGGACGAAAATTTTGATTTTTGGGTGATCTCACGAAAAAAGAGGACAAGGTGCCTGACGGGTTCAAAAAGGCTCCAAGATGCCAAAACATGCAAAAACATGAAAAAACGATGCAAAACGGCCCTCAGTTGGGCAAAAACGGGGTCCAAAACCCTAGTTGGACAACTAAACAGGGTCAAAAAACCCTAACTTTTAGGTTTATATAGGCCTCAAGCGGCCACTTCTAGTTCATTTGCGCACATAACCTTTTGAGATTTCTGCGATTTGAGCTCTGACCCCTGCGAGAGATGGCACAACAACCACTTCCACAACACGTCTCAGAGCAAGTACGAGTTTACTAGAGGTTTCCTGGAGCTGGACCACCAGTGAGTCAACTTGCCCTGACTTTCATTTTGTTTTTTCATGCGCATTTATTAGCTTAGAAAGTCAACTTTTGGTCAAGTGGTCCTGTATAGCATCGCTACAAACTTTATTTCAGTGCCACGTGGCCTCAAACTATGTTGTCGTCGCGAATAGCAACGCGACATTGTAGTTTGGAGTTAGGGTTCAAACTCCAAATTGGATCTCATATGAATATAGCGTCGTGGCGGGCCACTTTACAAATTAGAGTTTAGGGTCAAACTAGGGAGCATTCAAACTACGTTGTGGTGGCAGAGTTTGGGAGTTTAAAGCCTCCAGTGGCGTAGTTTGGAACTTTCAAACTGCACAGCAATTGCAAACAGCAACACAGTTGTTTCAATTGCGAAAACTTCGAACTGGATCTTGATTTTTTTTTTACGAAACTTGATGCCATGACTTTTCTGATGCAGGAGGAGGCAGATATTTTTCATTCATGTGAGCACAGATCCTCCATACTTGGTAGATTAGTTGGTATGCACGAGTGACTCCAGGAGCACTTGGGGTTATTAGACTCTGGTATATTGCATATGCACCACTAGTGAGGACTCATTTGGGGATGATGACAGCGCTCGCAAAGCGATGGCATTGTGAGATGTCATTGTTTCACCTTCTGACAGGTGAGGCCATAGTGACATTGGAGGACATGTGGCGCATTCTACGATTGCCTATCCACAGAGAGCGAGTGATCTATGATGTGGATGTCAAGAGAGATGCATGTTATGATGTGATGGGCCTTGATGAGATCATCTTTTTAGAGGGCCAGATTGAGTTAGAGCGCTACAGGTTCACCGTGTCACCCTTTCACCTGGTCATTGCAGCCATCATTTTGGGTCTTCTTGCACCAGATCGACGGGGCCGATATTTCAGTCTAGGATGGGGGCTCGCTTAGGAGCTAATGGTTCAATGGAGAGTATGCTTTGCGTGGGGGCTAGTACTACTGGCCTCCCTATACCAAGATTTACATGAGTTCGCATACAGCGACGACAAAGCCATCAAGGCTGGAGTCACACTTCTCCATATCTGGGCCTGGGAGCATATCGTCGTGCTCCACCCACGAGTCACAGTGGTTGATATGGAGCTAGATGACCCAGTCGTCTAGAGGTACAGGGGAGGAGTTTCTTTTACATTCACAGGACAGGTCAACATCCCTCACTGGAGGAGGGTCATTGATGACATGAGAGCTTTCACATGGCGATCGTATCTCGAATGGCCAGTGTGGTATGATGACGCCTAACAGCTATTTTTTCGCTAGACAAGATAGATTGATGTAGGGCCGAGAGCACGCCATGGTCGAGAGGTACCTGACTGGCCAAGTTCAGAGACAGTTTGGTGAGTCGCAGGATAGACCCAATGACTAGTACATTGTGATATTTGCACGTACTATGAGGGAGACCTCATGGAAAAGCTACATTCCAGCCCAAGAGGCCATTGATTCCTTCATAAAATCAGTGGCCAATCCATGGCCATATGATCAGGGTCAGGCTAATGTGGGGACCACGCAGGCATACAAAGATTGGTTCAGGCCACCTCTCAAGTTAATAGTGCCAGGGACACCATCGGCACGACAGAGAGCCAGGATGAGGTTGGGGCCAGGGAGGCCGAGGAGACGAAGATGGGGATGGAGATGGGGGCTGAGGAGGAGGTGGGCCACCTCAGTATGGATCTAAGAAGGGGATAGCAAGATCAGCAAAGGCAGGATCAGGACTAGGGCACGTAAGATCAGGATAGACAGGCGGATCAGCCACCTCAGAGAGATCAGGGACCTCCACTGCCACCTCCACCTGATCAGAGGGATGCCCTTATACAATAGTTACAGGGATAGGTTGTTTCTTTGGCAGTAGAGAGGAATCAACTCAGGATAGAGTGGAACTAGGCTATCCAGCAGAGACAGGCCATAAAGCTCAGAGCAGAATAGGAGATGGGCAACAGACAGCATCTCGAGAGCATGTATGCATCCTTCTCCTGGAGTTCAGTTTCATTACGAGCATACAGGGAGCAGTCCGAGAGGTTGATTATTACAAAGTTCATTATCATCAGGTTGTTCCCCGAGCGTCCTGGGTCCCAAATTTTTCACATCAAACAAGGTACTGGGTAAGTGCACCAAGATGGTCACACTTTTGTGGCCAAACAAGAAAAAAACAAGACATAACGTATTTGCATTATAACACGTTCTCGTTATTTCTTTTTAAAAGCAAAAAATAAAAGCAAATCCAAATATCATTTCTCATTTCATTTTTTCTGTGTTTTAGCTCCGCCCGCGGCCAAAAACCCTGTTATACGCGCTCGCGCTCTTGGAGAGGTGATTTCTTCAAAATTCATCAAGAGCAATTGGATTTCTTCACAAATATGGCGCCACGACGACGAAGAGATGCAAGAGGTAAGTATTGTTTGGTATTTGTTTAAGAATTATTAGTTTTAAATTGATTTTGTTTGTGTTTAGTTTAGAAATCATTTTTTTTTTAATTTGTAGGAAATCCTCAACAAGAGGAGGTAAATCCTCAACCAAATCAGCCTCAACAACAAAATCAA
>VDFB02000003.1:451409436-451427241 GCA_007258455.2 Sequoia sempervirens | reverse complement strand
TTTAAACTACTTGCATTTGACAACTTTTCCCTCAACTAAAAAATCATCACCACAAAAAAATGCCTCCAAGATAGCAAAACCTGAGAGAGGTTATTGTAGAAGGTCCCAACATGATCCTATAGCCTCAGACAGGGAGTTTGTAAGCATCACGATTTATGAGAAATAACCCTTCAAATATTGTTGTCTTTAGAACTTTGGACTCTTAAGGGAAATCACCGGGTCCAATGTGCTCAAAGTGATTCCGCGATTTGCGTGAAAAAAGAGGACCATCCCTAGTGTAAATGTGTGTAAATTCCATCTAGATGTGTTGGAAACAAATTTCTATTTGGTCATACGAGTTGCAGAATGAAAGTTGCACCACTTTGCAACTTTACACTGCTTGCATTTGACAACTTTTTCCTCAACTAAAAACTCGTCACCACGGGAAAATGCCTCCGAGATAGCAAAAACTGAGAGAGGTTATTGTAGAGGGTCCCAACGCGATCCCATAGCCTCAGATGAAGAGTTTGTAAGCATTACGATTTCTGCGAAATAGCCCTTCAAAGATTGTTGTCTTTTAGCACTTTGGACTCTTAAGGGAAATCGCCAGTCCAATGTATCTTGGAGTGATTCGACATATTTGGGTGCAAAAGAGGACCATCCCTAACGTAAATGTACCCATTTGGATGTGATGGAACAGTCTGTTTGGTCGTACGAGTTGAAGAATGAAAGTTGCACCACTTTGCAACTTTACACTGCTTGTATTTGACAACTTTTTCTTCAACTGAAAACTTGTCACCACAAGAAAACACCTCTGAGATAGAAAAAATCGAGAGAGGTTATTGTAGAGGGGCCCAACACAATCCCATAACCTCAGACGGAGAGTCTGTAAGTGTCACGATTTTTTGAGAAATAACCCTTCAAAGATTGTTGCCTTTTAGCACTTTAGACTCTTAAGGGAAATCATTGGTTCAATGTAGCTCAGAGTGATTCAGTGTATTTGGGTGCAAAAGAGGACCATCCCTAGCATAAACGTACCCATTTGAACATGTTGGAACATTCCATTTGGTTGTATGAGTTGCAGAACGAAAGTTGCACCAAATTTGCAACTTTAAACTGCTTGCATTTGACAACTTTTCCTTCAACTGAAAACTCGTCATCATGGGAAAATGCCTCCAAGATAGAAAAAACTGAGAGAGGTTGTTGTAGAGGGGCCCGACACAATCTCGTAGCATAAGACAAAAATTTTTTAGGCATCACGGTTTTCGAGTAACAACCCGTCAAAGATTGTTGCCCTTTTGCACTTTAGACTCTTAAGGGATTTAACCGGTTGAACGTAGCTCAGACTACTTCGACCTATTTGGGTGTGAAAGGGGACCATACCTAACCTAAACGTACCCAATTGGACGTGTTAGAACAATTGATTTGGTCATACAAGGTGCAGAACAAAAGTTGCAGAAAAAAATAACTTCTAGGTTGGCAGTGGTATAATTAACATAACTTATTCAAATATCCATAAAATTTGACCAAACCAAAGACATTTGAAAAATAACTCAATTATCTAACCATACCACACATGTGAAAATCATAATAAGGCCGTATAGACTGTACAAAAGCAAAATAATAGCACATGACGTTGGAAAAACACAAAAATCTTCTTCCTCAAAGATGCAAAGTCTTATTTTCAACTTCTCCAACCCTGAGGTCATGTTTACAAGATTTATTTATGCCCTTACAAGTAGTTTTAAGCCTCCAACCGAACTCCAACGTTGATTTTCGCGTGAAAAAAAATCCATGAGACCATAGCTTGTCACTTACTATTATGCTTTGATAGATTTTTTCCAAGCATCCACAGCTTGTTCGAAAGTACTTGTTTTAGGATTTTAGCCATAGCAGCAAGGCAGTGAATTGTTTGATAAAATGCTTTCGTAGGCATGAATGAAAAATGTGTTAGCACAAACAAGGCAGTGTACTGTTTGAAAAAATTCCTCAAAGAAATGTGGTCTCATGGTGATAGAATGGCATGATGAATGCCATGACAAGCAAATTGCTATGGATTGTTGTGGAATTCCACCACCATAAGACCACATTTCTTTGAGGCAATTTTTCAATTAGTTCACTACCTTGTTTATGCTATTGCTTACTATTATGCTTTGATAGATTTTTTCCAAGCATCCATAGCTTGTTCGAAATCACTTGTTTTAGGCTTTTAGCCATAGTAGTAAGGCAGTGAACTATTTGATAAAATTCTTTGGTAGACATGTAAGAAAAATGTGGTAGCATAGACAAACTTTTGAAAAAAATGCCTCAAAGAAATATGGTCTCATGGTGATGAAATGCCATGACAAGGAATTGTTATGGATTTTCATGGCATTCCATCACCATGAGACCTCATTTCTTTGAGGCATTTTTTCAAACAGTTCATTGCCTTGTCTATTATTGCTACTATTATGCTTTGATAGAATTTTTCCAAGCATCCATAGCTTGTTGAAAGCACCTGCTTTAGACTTGAGCCATAGCAGCAAGACAATGAATTGTTGATAAAATGCTTTGGTAGACATGTATGAAAAATGTGGTAGCATAGACAAGGCAGTGAATTGTTTGAAAAAATACCTCAAAGAAATGTCGTCTCATGGTGATGGAATGCCATGACAAGCACATTGAGACCACATTTCTTTGAAGCATTTTTTTGAATAGTTCATTGCCTTGTCTATGCTATTTCTTATTATTATTCTTTAATAGATATTTTCCAAGCATCCATAGCTTGTTTGAAAGCACCTGTTTTAGGATTTTAGCCATAGCAGCAAGGCAATGAACTATTTGATAAAATGCTTTGGCAGACGTATGAAAAATGTGGTAGCATATACAAGGTAGTGAACTATTTGAAAAAATGCCTCAAAAAAATGTGGTCTCATGGTGATGGAATGCCATGATAATCTATAGCAATTTTCTTGTCATGGCATTCCATCACCATGAGACCACATTTCTTTGAGGCATTTTTTTTAAACAGTTCATTTCCTTGTTTATGCTATTGCTTACTATTATGCTTTGATAGATTTTTTCCAAGCATCCATAGCTTGTTCGAAAGCACCTGTTTTAGAATTGTAGCCATAGTAGCAAGGAAATGAAATGTTTGATAGAATACTTTGATAGACATGTATGAAAAATGTGGTAGCACAGACAAGGTAGTGAATTGTTTGAAAAAATGCCTCTAAGAAATGAGGTCTCATGGTGATGGAATGACATGACAAGAAATTTAAGATCATCATGACTATAACTTGATCGAAATATTTCCATAAGCTTTGGGCCATAATAATCAAGACATAGTTAGAGCTTCACATGTCTTTTCACATTAATGAGGAAATTATGAAGCGATAAACAATATTCCCTACATCCTAAAGCACTGACCATCAAGTGATATTTGATCATATTTAATAAGATTTTTAATCTTGAACTAGGAATGATGTCATGATATTCCTAACACATATGAAAGGACACCCCTAAATTGACAAGGCAATCAACTAACTAGTTAGCTTCACAATAAACATGTGACACATAAAATTTTTCAAAAGAGTTTTAAATATGAAAATGATGTCCTCAATAATATGCTCAATTGACCAAGATGAAGCATGAACCCCCTTAAGACAATTGACAATATTTAAAGAGTCACTCTCCAACCAAATTTTCCTAACTCCCTTCTCTTGAGCAAGGTTTAGGCCATGATAGGCTGCCATTTGAGAGATAGTTGTACAATATACTATCACTATATTATGTGGAATTTGAGGTACAAGAGTCATAGATATAATGATATTTCATTAGGATGGATTTGTATATTATTTTATTTGTTTAAGAGGTGATATAAGATATTGTCAGTGTTAACTTGTAATTTGAACATAAAATATCTTTAAATCTACCTTATATTCAATATATATCTTTTTTATATTTGATACTTTTATCCACACAATATCTTTTTATCTATACAACTTTGATCTCAAGGTTGATAACTTGACAACTTTCTTTTTTGGATGCTTACATCTATTCCAAATGGACTATCATATTTAAAATTGACAATCATTTTTTATCAACTAGATTTAGCATGCTCTTGCACCTTAGGATATATGAGTTGTATATATTAAGTCAAGTAGGACTCTAAAATTAATCCAAGAGAAAATAAAAGGTGGAAAACACTTAGTTCAAGAAAAACGACAAGCTCACCAAACTAGACATTTAAGGAAATATAATTTAAATAATACTTCAATACTTGAACCTAAATATCTACAACTTAGCTTCTCAAATTAAGAATGATGAGAGATCTAGCAATTAGATTACCATATTGTTTTGAGTTGTTGCTTATGCCATGACAAACTTAAAGGAAAAATATGTCATGCCCACTAATGCCATGGTTTCAACCACAATGCATTCAAAAATTTTATGACACTATTCACACACTTGTGCCATTCCAACAATTTCTTAAATAACTATCCATGAGTGGTCACATCCAGTAAATAAGATCTAACTTGACATCGAGGGAAAAATAATTAGAAAGAATGCACCAAAGTGAAGAAGAATGGCTAGTCAATAGGGAGTATGAGTTCAAGAAAGTAGTCACATCTCATCTTCTTGTAATTCTACAAAACTATGTCACACACTATAATGTGTTGTCTAGAGGCATGGTATGGGTAGAAGCAGGTTGAAGTAGATCCAATTAGTGGGGAAGAATGAGTGTTGTACATCTATCTATATACAAGGAAAGGAAAACAAGGATGTACCGTGTCAACCCATTTGAAATGTGTGTCGCCAAAAAATGTATATTTGACATTTTTACGCTCACTTGAGTCTTTCTTATGGACTTTGGATTGATTTTGTCTAGATTTAATATTGTAATGTGGCCAACATATTCACATTAGATCTTGGACCCTTGAGAATCATTAAGACTTCTAGGATGTCTTGCAAAGGTGTTGTGAAACTTGTTGTAACCCACTTTCACACTTTTCTAGGACCCTTTCATTATAATTCATTTAAATACCCCCTTTTTATCACTTACCAAGTCTTATTTCAAAGTGTTGTAAAGAGTTGTAACAAACTCTCATGATTTTCTAGACTTGTCATCACTAATTTGACCCTTTCTTATGTTTAAATGACCCCCTAATGCACTTCCCAGCCCTACTTAAGTGTATTTTTGAGGATATTCTTGTTAGACCTTATTTAATGCACTTTAATTTCTGATACCCAGTAAAATTTCCCTAGTGGTACCAAATCGCCACCTGGGGCGACTTAGTCCCACTGGGCACAAAAATAAAAATAATTTTAATTTCTTGGCAAGATTTTATTCTCTTACCCTTGAGGTCGGCCTGTGATGTGTTATTTTTAGGAAATAATGGAAGATCAAGTATAAATAAGGGTTTTTCCCTCTCATTTTAACAACTACCTACTTATTCATTCAAGCATCCATTCACTTAATCATTCTCAAGCATTCAAATACTCCAAGCATCATCAAGTCATCCATTGGAGCTCTACATTACATATCTTCAGATTTACACATCAAGGGTTTGGTAAGTTTATGACATTGCATGTTGTTTATTTATCATTCTCTTCCTATTTCATCTCATTACCTAGAGTTTGATTACCAAAGTGGGGTTTGACCAAG
Source organism: Sequoia sempervirens (assembly GCA_007258455.2). NCBI lineage: Eukaryota > Viridiplantae > Streptophyta > Pinopsida > Cupressales > Cupressaceae > Sequoia > Sequoia sempervirens. Next base: position 451,421,615 of record VDFB02000003.1, on the reverse strand, counting down.
GCAAGCCCCTATACTTTAACTCTTAACCCTTTTTCCCCTCTTTATATGTGTGTTTGCAAGTATTGTATGCAAATTTGTCAAAGAGTTTGGTGTTAAAAAGTGGTCAACAATCCATCAAATTCAACATAACCTTAATTGAAGCTTGGAGACCAATTTCAATCCATTTTCTGCAGAATCAAGATTGGACACCTGTCAAAAAAGAAAGTGTAGATCGAAAGCTACAGAATCCTATTCCAAAATTCTAGAAATTCCCAGGTGGACTAAGTCACCATTTGTGGTGAATTAGCCACACTTCCAAGCCTAAAAAGTGGTTTCTATATTTCTGAGTACCCATTTGGTAGATTCCTGTTTTGGTAGATTTTCCCTGAAACTAGACTAAGCCGCCCAGCTTGGCATAAGTGTCCCAGTCAATATTTCCAGTCAATTCTATAGGATTCCAGATCCCACCTACATTAGACTTTAGATTCCAGGTGTATCTCTCCAATTCTATTTAATTTCGTTATCATTTATTTGCATTCTTAGGTGTTTTTGCATACATCATTGTATTTTCCAGCACTTTGCATTTTTTAGGTTTAACATCAATAAATCATTTTTTTCTTCAGCTTATTGCATTTAGACATCATATTTAGATACATTGCATCCCTCATAACATTAATCTTGAGTGTAGACATTAGCATTTTGGGCCCATTTCTCTCCTTTTAGGTGAAAAACCTAGAAGTGCTAGAGCATATATTGGACACCCAAAATCAATGTCCACAAAATGAAATATTGCAATTTTTTTCTCAATTGCCTCCCTAATTGTTTTGTTATCTTGTTCACTTTGTCATTTCATAATTTAATTTACAATATATGTAACTTAAATTGTATATTAGGTTGTTAGGATATGTGTCATAATTGTCTCTATCTAATTAATTTAAAATATAAATAAATTTAAATGTATTTTAACTTGTTAGGATAGGTGTCATAATTGTCTATATCTAATTTAAAGTGGTATCATTTGTAATTTGTAATTTAATAAAATTTAATTATCTCTTATAGTAGGTTCAGGTGGAGTTTACTATCACACCGTGTCTTGTTACTGAATTACTTTTACCTTCACGGGTAAATAGGATAATAAATGCAATCGTGATTTTGATATATTTGATTAAGGAATGGAATACTAAAATAGGTATTAAGATATATTATTGTTTTGAAAGAGTAATTATGCTTATATTGATGAAGTACAATAAAGGAACATGTATTGCACTATGAATATGCTAATGTTTTAAGATGCATGTGGGTTTCATATGAATGCCTAACTACCTTTGCAAACGTGTCAAGTTGGATGTAGGTACAGGTTCAATCCTCCGGAAGGGAGGGAAAGTATCACTTAGGAGAAGTGTTTGGTCGAGTAACCTTGAATGAAGTCTAATTGAGCTTTCACACACCACTATTACAATGGTCAAGTCAATAGTTTCGGGTAAGTGCCTTTGGTCATGGTCTTGACTTAGTAGAATAATTGGGTAGTCGTTCTTGTTTGAGATAGGTTTTCTCTGTGGATTGAATCAATTGAGTCTTTGAGCTTTCCATATAGTTATCTTTACATCAATTCGTATGTGCGTTAAATGTATACATGTATACATTTATGAGTATCCATATATATATATTGATCTGTGAAATAGAGCATAATCATATGCATATGTATGTAAGTAGAAATACAAGTTACGAGTATCCATACACGAGGAGTCAATTATATATATATATATATATATATATATATATATATATATATATATATATATATATATATATATGTATGTACTTAATGTAGATGCATATCGATGAGGATATAAATGTATTTATGTTGATATGAAATAGTAACATGATATGTGTATGGATAAGTGTATATACACACATGTTGATTCACATGTATGTGTGATGTGATGGATTGTCCATACAAGCACAACTATATATATACGTATATATAAATATATGCATATAGTATTGTTTATTGATAAATAATAACATAGATATATGTATTCGTATATCAAATGGTTTATTTAGTAAACTTGTTTGTTAATGAATACATATATGTATATTATATATATGTGAACCGATTATTATTACAACCAATTGATAGAAATCAATCGATATTTAAATTAATGAAGTATATTGATGTTGCAAAGGCCATTATGGGCCAAATGAGTAAGCCACTTGATGGTAATAAACTCTACATAAAATACAAGTATATATACATTCGATTATTGAATGTTGCATTTAATAAACTTATGAGTTGATGAGTATATATATATGTAAGAACACATCATGCTATATCTATCTATATATATATATATACACATCATGCTATATCTATCTATATATATATATATACACATCATGCTATATCTATATATATATATATTATTACATATACATAACATAAAGAATTGATGGCACAAGTTAATAATATTGAATGCATTTAAAAGTGCCCTATAGAAGACTTAGCGCGAGCGATCCATTGGAGAGTGGCTTGTATTAAATCCAATAACTTAGCTTATACCTACTGCACATGAATTAAAGCGCTTAAAGCAAATACCCATATATGCAAACTTTATAAAAGTGAAGGCTCATATAAGAGCCATGTTATATTCTAATATAACTGCGCATATAATGTGCCAAGGAAACAACAAAGGCAATGTGCATTGTAAGCGAGTTTAATGCAGCGCTTAGTGAAACCAATGCTGAGTGTTTAAACAGCATAAACCATCATTGATTAAAGGCCAATTCATAAACTATAAGCTACGGTTGATGGAATGAAACAATAAGGCACATTTATCATTTTAGATTAAATGCAAGGAAATACGTGAGACTATAATCTGTTGTGTAAAGTTAATAAAATTGAGCTTAAAGTATTGCATGGAAAATGCAAGAGTTTGAGGAGAGTTAGAAGACTAAGTCTCATGCAATATGCTATCAAAAACTGAGTTTAGAGACTGCGCGCGGATACAAGGAAAGAATAAGTCAAAAAGACTTTGGCATAAGCAAGGAGCATACAATTTAAACGTTGAGAAAACATAGCTGTGAGTAAACCGTCAGTGACTTAGTCTTCAACAGTTTGAGCAATGGAAATGTATAAGTATTTGATAGCGATGGAAATGTTGTTTACAACTTGTAGAGCAGCGCATAAGATAAGGAGGCATTGGAATAGAACCAAGTCTCAAGACTTAGTCAATAACATAAATGCTAGGAGGTAAATGAAATGTAAGAACCATGTTTTGACTTAGTCTTCAATCAGAAAACCAAAACAATAGAGGCACATGTTGAATGGTGGCGACATAGTATGAATTATCTGATTGCTTTAGAAGTATATCATGCCTTGAAACCAATTATTTGTATAAAGCATGTGCTTTATGAATATGTCAAACTGTGGCAAACATTGGATCAATTTGCTGTTGAGATTCAATGACTATCTTCATAAGAATTCACCACCTTTTTACTACTGAGTTGAGTCGATTGTAAATGAGTGAGAATTGTCATATTATAAACCTTAATTGTAGCCTTGTTAAGCTGATTTTGTGTATAAATATAGGGCGATCTCACCTCATTTCTTACACTCTTTTCATTACAACAATACACTGCTCCATTTATGTTGTAGTCATCATTAAGTGATTCTTAGTTTGCTGAGAGCTTTTGTGAGGGATTTTTTCATGAAATTAGTCAAGAGAGGTTGATTGCTAAGTTGATAATTAAGAGGAGACCAAGCTAGGGATCTAAAGAATCAATTGGAATAAGCGAATAGCAGGCATGAGATTCTATTCTTAATCTATTTTATCTTTTATTTGAAAGATTGTATGCTTTGCGTGGTTATTTTGGAATTGCATTAGATTTTGCTTGAATAGTGAAATATTTTGTTCGCTCAATGGAAAGGAAAAGAGTCTTATTGATATGTTTTCCTTGTGAACTTATATTTATATTCTCCATATTAAGGAGCAGTTGACGTCATTAGTATTATATACTAGGAATGATGAGATGTAATTAGTTTAAGGAAGTGGCTTAATACTCTTATATACCCTAAACGGGGATTTAGATAATGAAGTTTCTATACATAGATAGTTTACGCTACATCATGTATAATGTGATATGTGTCAATATCATGAAGTGACTTGAAATTGTAACTTAAAATGCTAGGAATCCTTAGGAATGCCAAGGTTAGCAATACATCAACAGTGAGAAGATATGATAGGATGATACATCATATTGCTAATTTATACTTAATTGATCTCTTGATCATTACTTTACTATTGAACAATACCCTAGGTTTAGAGTAACCTATTTGGGTCGAGAAGTATATTTGATCAAATAATGAAACCAGGCTAGGTTAATAATTACCTACTAGATTGGAATATTTACTTGATTACTCATTAGAACCAATATGATATGAATAACCTACTTGGATGGGTTATGTAGTTGAGCTTTGTTTAAAGCTCATAGGTTTTGATTAACCTACACAATCAAACTGATTGTTAATAATAAATTATATTCAAGATTAGGGTATACCAAGGTTGAGACTCACCTATGTGGTTAGGTAGATCACGTTCAAGTTTATGAAAATTCAACTTGTTTGGAGCCATAGGTGGGATTACCTATTAGGGTAGAACTATTACATGTTTGGTTACTTTATACTCTTGATGTGAAGTCATATGGTTGGCAAGATTCTTTTTACTAAGGAGATTACACTCTCGAATGGAATCATTTATTGATATGATTAATCTTCGATAGAGGTCATTTATTAAAGAGACCATACTCTTGATGAGAATCACTGATTGATGTGATATATTGATGATTATTTATTCTATGATAAGATGAAGCTTAAGTAGCTATACTTTAGATTATAGGGTTAATCTTGGAACTAGGTTACAGTCCATTGAAGGGAATAGCTTGTTAATTTGTTTATGCAAAGTTAGTGTGTAGACTAGAAAAGCTTGTACATGTTATACCTAGGGATTAGAATATCCATGGAAGGAGGGGTAACTTATGCTTAAGCTTAATTGGTAGAGATACCATTGTGCTATGGGAAAGGGAAATAGGTTATTTCTAAGGTTAGGATTATCTATGGGAGGAAATTGCATAAGTTTAGTATATGAATGGTTATGATCCAAACCGAGCCATGGTAGTGTATGTGAATAGGATGACTATCACTTGAAGTATTGGGTGAGAATACTTTGGCAAAAGTAGTGTAAGTTGCCACTGTTTACACTATTAGTTCACTATGTTCCTTTTATGCATGCTAGCTCAGGAATGTAGTGGATGCAAGTTCTAGTTATGTAGGGCACAACACTAAGCTCAGATAGGATATTTGTTATGGGGTTTACCAACCAAACACTTCATCGAAGGGTAGGGCCATCTATCCAATGATAGATGTGGGACCACATATAAGTTCGTGATTGGTGGAAAATTTCTTTCAAGTGATGCTTCTCCTCATTAGTTGGCAGTTGAGGTTTGCGGATGTTTGCACCATTTTTGGGGATAATTAGAGTATACACACACCAAGTAATGGAGACATCATGATTAGTTTGTACACCTATTTCCGAATGAAGCTCAAAAGAGCTATGTATGAATCTTGTACCCATTTGTATGGAAGGATACATATTCTTGAATGATAAACTTGAGTTTATTCATTATGAAATCTATGTTATGGAAATATTTGTGAAATTACAATGAAATGCAATGAAATTTGGTATAGTGCTTATTTCAAATGTGCATGTAATTTACATTATGGAATTTAAAGAAAAAATTTATTGCTATGTTATGGCATCATGGATCATTCACTTGAGGTAAAAAAATTGAAGTTTCATTGGGTAGAACACCGGGGTTGTTACATTTACTTTCTCCTAGTTCATTTCTTCTACAATTCAATTTGTAACATCTCTTAAAAAGGAAAAGTAGGCCCAGGCAGAGTATGTACACAAATTCTCCTAGGATTCAATAGTTTACTTTGTCAAAAAATTCATCTTCCTCATGTTCACACTAGAGATGGATCATTGAAAGTTCTTAAGTTTCCAATTTTCCAAGGAAAAAGTTCCTTTGTTGGAAAAAATATATTTATAAAATAATGTAGGAACATTTGAAATGGGTGTGTGCCTTGTCCTTTTTGTGGTCCCAACTTCCCAAATAGTATAACAACACTATTGATTGATTCATCATTCATAGAAATCTCAATAAAATAACATTTCACGTTGATAGCAAAGTATTTTAAAAGATTTTCTTTTTTCTTTTTACCATACAAGGTATTTATATATTTTTTGAGTGCACTATGTCCTAAACTTTTTCCTTTAAAATTGTAATGACTAACTTTTGACTTGGAATTTTATAATTTTAAAATTTATTATAAAGAATATAATTTGATTTGATATATTATTAAAATCAAGAAATTTGTACACTTTATATTGTAAGTTTGACAATATTTGTGGATTTGATTAAATATTATTATTTTATTTGTATCTATTTTATTTATTATTGTGTTTCTTTTATCCTTTTCTTTATTGGCCTCTAATCTTTTATGAAATTTAACTTCAAGTCTCCACTTTTGGTTCCCCTGTATGTTAATTTCTATCAATATATTCTCATTTTATTTGTATTGTCTCACATTTTAATCCTTTATTAGGTATTTCCCTTATTTTCTTCTTTTTCACCTTTCTTTAGTTTTGCTTCTTCTATGCCCCTTTTTCAAATTCTCCTTTAATCTTTCTTTATTTTCTTGTCCCCTTGATATATATTTGCTTGTCTTTAGATATATGCATTCATACATATATACATATAATTATATGCATCCACACATGCATATATAAGTATGCTTTGTACTTATTGACATATACATCCATACACGTTTCATACTTTATGTGTGTGTGTGTATGTATAAATGCATGTATATATGTATGTGTGTGTGTGTGCACACATGCCCACCAGTACCAAGGCTTCAACCATAGTGCACTTGAAAAATTTATGACACTATTTGGTCTACATGGTATATCTCATTTTAGCTCTAAGTTTATAAAACTTGAAAATTTCAACTATAAAAGTCATTTTGATTGAGGTGATTCATTGAGATAGGTTAAACGGGGCCTGCAACCTGATCTAGCAACATACGGGAGATCGTGCATCCTCCGTGGGGGAGTCCGTACGCTCCCCCATCCTAGGTTTGTTGTGCATTATAAGTACCCTCTTTCCCTTACAATTGTTATTGTTTCTTGCCTTTAGGTAACTTTTCGCCTGCTTTTAGAGTGGTTTCTATCCCTTTTTTTTCGTCTCTCTGGGGTTGAGGTTGTGGGTGTCGTCGGCCCCCTCCTCCATTTATGGAGGGGGGTCCTGAGGGTTCCACCCCCAACTCTAATGCAGAGAATGTTAATCCTCTCGCCGGGTCCCCAAGTTTTTTTGCAAAAATCTTTCAAAGATGCCCCAGCGGATAGTAGGGTTGCAGTTCCGGCGGCGGCAAGGTTTCTTGTCAACGACTGTGGAGACTATGAAGGCCCGGAAGGTAAGTCCCCTCATGTTCCCCATAGAGACTTACTTATTTCTCCCAGTCCTGAATTGAAAAATGTAATTTCTAATGAGAGAACCAATTTAAAAGATTCAACAATATTCTTTGTTGATGTGAACTCGAATAGGGTTTTGACTAGAAAATTTTTAGATGATTGGTTTGGGAAAATTTGGGGTCTTAAATTTGGAATTCAAGTTAAATTTTGCAGAATGATTCAAAGGGGCTTGTTTGTCATTTTTCTTTCGAACAACACCATGCAATTGAAAGTATTAGAAAAATCATATTGGAACCTTGGTGGGTGTGTTTTTCGCGCCCTACCCTGGTCACCTGCGGCCATCGCGAAGGAAGTCCTCGTGTTGTCTTGCCCCAAGTGGGTGGTCCTCAAAAATATTCAACCAAAATTCTGGAACATCATCTCGCAAATTTTAACCCCCATTGGCTCTATCATTCGAGTCAAGGATTCTAAACTCACCTTACCGCCTTTGGATGCTCGGGCACTTGTGGCTCTGAATCCCGGTGTTGAAATACCAAGGAATATTGTGATTAATGAAGATGAACATCAGTAGATCTGTCCATTGGAAATTCTAGTGGCATAAACTCATGTTACCTCTGCCACCAAGAAGGGTATATTCGAAAGAATTGCCCAACCATTAAAAACAAAGGAAGTCAGCCCGGTGTTCGTGGCTATCCTGAGAATAAACCTCCTCCGAACCCTAACACTAGAAAAAACAATAACCTAATGAAGAATGGTTCTCTGGGCACTCAGTCCGCTCCGATTTCAACAACTAAAGATGAAATTGTGGCTAATAACATGGCTGGTGGCCCCAACTCTGTTAACCCTCTCCTAACCTCTAAAGGTGATTTTGCCATGCTAGGGGTTGGTGAGGGATTATAGGACATTGTTGTCCAGCCCTCTAACATTTCAACTATAAAAGGCCTAAAAGTTTCTCACCTTGACAATGTTGTTGTTAGCCCTAGTCATGAGATTAATAAAAATGAGGTATTTGCTAATGCAGGGGGTGAAACCTCATCGCTGACAAATTGCATTGCTAATAAATTTGTGTTGCTTGAGAAATTAAATGCTCAACAACTGGCTATGAAAGTGTGATACCAAAATGTTTAACCTATTCTAAGCAATTAAAGTGCAATGGAAAACATAATGAAACACCTCAAGATTAGCCTAAGGAATTTGAAAATACAAAGAGGAAAATGTTAAATAAAGATAAATGGTTATACCTTCCTCCTTGCAGCTGAAACTCCTTGGTTGGCCCTTGATTTGGATTGATATGTATGTTCCTTGATGGCTCTTAATGTGGCTAAATGGAGGATTTGACTATGTACTTGGATGCAAATGAAGATGGATGAAATTGATGGCTAAATGAGTGCACAAAATGGCAGCATTTAGTTGCAAAATGACTAAGTCCCTCAAATGCCTTAGAGGAGGGGGTTTTATAGGAGAATTTGAATTCTCTAGAGAATTCAATGGTTGAGATTGATCCAACAAGGTCAAGATGAAGGGCTATGGTGGGTTGAGAACTCACAAGCCCTCACATCTTGACATATGGATGGTGAAGTGGCTAAGAAGAGGTGAGGTGTAAATGAGGTGGCCAAAAGGTACATGAGGTGGAGGAAGGACAAGTACCTTCCAAGTACCTTGGGAAGTGAGAAGATCTCCTCAAAAAAGAATTTGTTGTCCCCAAGTGAGAATGAAAGGGACACTTGAGGAATTTTGGAATTCCTCAAAAATCTCCATGGGAAAAGGAAAGGTGGTATGTGAATAAAAAATTCACATTCTTAGGAGAGTCTAAAGGATAAGAGAGGGTCTCCAAAAAGGTGGGGATTGGTCACATGTGTATGAGGTGACATGTCAAATATTCTAGAAGCCTTAGAAAGACAAAATGTGAATTAAAAATTCACATGGAGAGAAGAGAGACATAGGATGAATAAATGAGAATTAAAAATTCTCACGGGAAGGAGGGTCAATGTCCAAAAAGGAAAAATGGAAGATTTGACTAAAAGTGGTGCTAAAAATGGTTAATGACTTTGATTAAAGTTGTGCAAATAGTTAATTATGATAATTAATGGGAGGTTAGAGGCAAGTGGCAAATGTAGGAGGATGTGACATTAATCTTTGATTAAGAGGATGAACACCCTAAATATGAATTAATTAAATTAATTCATATTAGAGATGGATTATAGAGGATGTGACAAGTAGTGAGAGAAGAAGAATTTTAAATTGATTTTAATTCAATAGATTAGGATGACTAAATTAAATAAATTGGTGTATTTATTTAATTTAGAGAAGATAAAGGCACCAAATAAAGTATTTAATTATTAAATTAAGCACTTTAAGAGTCGTATGTGGGAAGCACAATATTAATTAAATAAATTAATATTGACAGAATTGATGAATAAAGGGGGAAATTTGATCATATGGGAGTGATCAAATTTGGGTGTCTACATTTTGCCCCTCTTCGAAATATTGTTAAAATAACAATGTTTCGAAGAAAAATACATTTTGAGGATTAAGAAAGGGATAGGGATTGATGCCCCAGCCTGAAAGAGAAGGAGAGGGATGCCCCAGTGCCTGGCTTCAAATGGATGGAAGAAAGTGATAGGGTATGCCCCCTCGAGAGGGCAGTTGGGGAAGAAAGAAGGGGGCCCAGACGACTTCTTGATAGAAAGAAATGGAGGAGACCATTGGATAGAGGGCAAAAAACTAAGCAAATTTTCCTTTTGAACGAAGTCGATTGGACGCACGGTTTGCAAATGGCGGCTCCGGGAAAAAAGGGATTAATTGGAAGTAAATAAAAGGTAAAAAATACCTTTTATTTGAAAAGGAGGGAAAAGAGGAATTAAAAGATAATTTGAAGAAGTACCTTGCTTCATTGTTACTATAGCAAGTGAGAAAAGGTTGAAGAAGAGGGAGAGGAAATGGAGCAACCATGCCACGAGATTATGACACCGAGATCATTCACCGAGCAGATGAGCTGCGGAGAAGTTGGACCCACTTCGTGGTGCCTCGCAAGGTGAGTACGAAAACCCATGCTATTGATTTTGAATATTTAGGCATGTTTTTTAAGAGAAGTAAAAAATATAGCACATGGGTTTGGTGGGCGGGGGGGAAATGGGAAACTGGGTAGGTGGCCGAATTAGCGGAAAAACTATAATTTTTTTGATTTTTGGGGAGGGGGGGTGAATGGGCACGTCGCCGCACAGTAGGGCATATTCTCTCCAAGCCGGGGCGGACACGCCCCGACAGGGCACAGCCGCCCCGAGAAGGACGGACATGCCCCGAAGGGGGCAGAGCCGCCCCGAGAAGGGGCGGACACGCCCCGAAGGGGGCGAAGCTGCCACAAGAGGGGAGAGGGAGGCACCCCGAGCAGGGGCAGAGCCGCCGAAAAAAAAGAAAAAAAAGGGGAGAGGGATGGGGTGATGTTAGAAAGAAGAGACTATCTCGATGGGGGGCAGGATGAGGATGAGGGGAGAATAAAAGTAAAGACGGCCCGGGGCCAAGAAGATTGTGTACTGATAAATGGTTGATGTGGATGCAGGGCTTAGGGCGGATACGAACACATGAGCGACGGTCGGAGGCACTGACAACGGTTCTAGCAGCGATGACAGGTGTGGATCATGTGGCCTTAGAGCATGCAGGCTTATTGCATTTTTTAGAGGTGCCAGTGATGAGGGCACATCGAGCGATGTTGACGACCCTGATAGAGAGATGGAGTTCAGAGACATCAACATTTCGGCTGCTGATGGGAGAGATTACGGTGACGCTGGAGGATGTATGGCGCATCCTGAAGCTGCCGATATCAGGGATTTTTTTGAGTGATGTGGTTTCGAGCGGGGCCGAGTTGAGGCAGACTATGACAATACTATTTGGTCATGTTTCCCTGCCACTGCAGGGTTAGTAGTTGGATCTAGATAGATGTCTAACAGTGGGAGTACCAACTTTGCCTTTATTCTTAGTTGGGTTGATCAGTGGGATATTACTCCTAGATCGTAGCAGGCGGTATTGCAGTTTGCGGTTCATGGAGCCAATTCAACACATTGTGGAGTGGCGTGAGGGACAGATTGCATGGGGTGCTTGTGTTCTAGCCTAGTTGTATAGAGATATGCATTTGATTTGTTATCGGGAGGCAGTGAGTTTGACGCACATGACCCTGTTACAGGTGTGGGCATGGGAGCATATTATGGTGACTAGACCGATTGTTGTGCGGGAGGGAGATGTGGATGATAGAGAGCCGCTGGCGTGGAGGTATGGAGAGGCGAGGGGCTGGGTTATTTGGCATAGGGGGTTGGGAGACGTGGAGGGATGGAGGAGGATGGTAGATGATTTGGAGGAGGGAGACATAGTGTGGCGACCTTATATGCATCGACGCTTCAGGGGATGGAGAGAGCAGACTACGAGACAGAGTGGGTATTTTATGACTTAGTGTGTCCTGATTGGGATTCTTCTACGGATAGTGGAGATGCACCGACCAGATAGGGTGATGAGACAGTTTGGGCTAACATAGGATATTTCTGGTGTGCCAGTGATGTTTCGATGGCTCACTAGAGAGCGACCATGGGGATGTGCGATTAGCCGAACAGGGGCCAGAGCAGCATGAGCGGCGACAGTGCAGGTAGCCTATCCTGCGAGATGTGTGGGAGTAGAGGA
>VDFB02000003.1:451337191-451409416 GCA_007258455.2 Sequoia sempervirens | reverse complement strand
TTGATGAGAGTGGGGAAGCATGGTCAGCCGCAGAGAGTGTGAGTCTGTCCTTCCATGGAGGACTTGGAGGATCAACAGGAGGAGGAGGATAGGGAGAGTGATGGTGCTATGGAGATAGACAGTGATGTGTCGGATATGGATGTTTGGGATGTAGAGCCATTAGCGGTGGTTCCTATCATTTCCTCAGGGGATTCGATTGTTCAACCGAGAGACACTATGAAGAGTATTCAGAGTATAGATCAGAGGTTGAGGGTGGCAGAGGAAAAGGTGATCAGACTCAGGGTCGAGCTATTGAGAGCACTAGTAGTAGGTCAGAGGACTGATAAATTTATGGTAGAGGTGATGTAGAGAGAGAGGGAGGTACTATTGGCTGACATACAAGGGCTACAAGATGAGTTAACTGCTGTCAGTTGGGACCGTGACAGACTACAAGCGGAGACCATTATATTGTAGGCTAGAGGGGTAGCAATGGGGATGACTGATCATGTATCAACAGGTAGTGGGCAGCAGGTGGATGATCTCCGGCGGGAGCGAGATGAGTTACGGGATAGAGTGTTTTGCTTAGAGTAGACAGTGGGAGAGATGGGGGTGATGCAGGAGAGGGAGAGACAGGCGAGGGAGCAGGTTCGTATTATGCGGGCGGAGAGAGATGTAGCACAGGCAGTGGAGGCAGAGAGGGATACAGTGCAGGCATGAGTTCAAGTGCTACAGGATGAGAGAGAGTTGACAGAGGCACAAATTCGGTCTCTTCAGAGGAGGAGAGAGGAGGCAGCCTTAGAGGTATTAGTATTGCAGGGTGAGTGAGATGCAGCGGTGTTGAGAGTCCAGGAGCTGCAGGGGGAGAGGGGTGGAGCAGTGGTTTAGGTGCAGGTTGCATAGAAAGAGAGAGAGATGCTGCAGAGAGACAGATGCAAATGTTGTAACGGGAGCAGGATGCAGCAGTGGCACAGTGGCAGTCTATGCAGGGCAGTGATGTGATAGGGAGAGATATGCATGGATTACAAAGGGAGAGAGATGCAGCAATAGCCAAGGTGGTGGCTGCTAAGGAGATGAGAGATCGGATGTAGGCGGAGATGGTGCAATTACGCTTATCCTAGGAGGCCTGGGAGCAGGAGAGGAGGATGATTACGAGGGATCAGGACAGGTATCGTCAGGAGCGAAATTTCACTCGGGTTCAGGTTGCGGATTGAGAGGAGAATGTAAGAGAGGCAAGATTTTGGATGGCCGCATACTATCATTCAGTTCAAGACCCGACCCAACGGATATTTTAGTATACCCGACAAGCACCCCAGATGCCAGCACCATCCTAGTCACTGGGGACACAGACTCGAGATTACAGCGATTCACCGGGTGCTACACCAAATAGGAGATTAGTATCAGATTCTCCATAGAGATCAGATGTGGGTAGCTCATTCAGGAGGTGACAGGTTACTGAGTTTTTGACAGATGCAGGGTGGAGTATGTAGGATTTATTGATAGAGATCAGAGAGGTTCCACATCTCTGGATTTTGTATTTGATTATGTGATGGATATATTTTGATGTATGTGATACACACATTATAGTATTATGACATGAGACAGTTCTTATTGGCCTTATGTAGTATGTTTCCTTTTGTTATGGGTGACTGTATGCATGCTTATATGATATTTCCTACTTATGTGGATGATATTAGATGTTTATGGTGATATACACACATGTTGCATTTATGATGATTTATATGTATGGATGCCTAGTCAACTTACTTATCATGTATGTATATGTGTATGATAGATTTTGTATGGATGCCTAGTCAACTTATTTATCATGTATGTATATGTGTATGCTAGATTTTGTATGGACATTTTACATATGCAGGATGTGATGTATGATGAGTTTGACACTTTGTGATGCAGGTGGTGATGTATGCATGGATCTAACATGTGGTGATGCAGGCGGCGATGGATGCGTGGTTAATAGAATAATTTTAATATGCAATAATGCTTTTGTAATTGAATAGGAAGTAACATATGGCCATAAGCGCCAACAAGAATTGACAGGATAATGGAAAGTGGGTAGGTAGTGATTGTGAAAATGGGTGTCATTTGGCATCTGTCAAAAATCATGAGTATCCTGAGAAGAATGGGAAAGAGGGGGAGAAAGTATTTGCACAACCAAAATCATAGGGTGAATGCAATGCGACAGATGATGAAATGCAATCCTAATATGAGTTGCCATCTTTGGAGCATTGATATTTGCTATAGCATAAGATACCAGATACCCTGATATATAAGACCAGGGCCAGTAGGCATCCAATGCATGAAACAAACACAACAAGCAAAAGGGGGCTACCCCAACACCCCAAGATCATGATGACCTTGGTCGGTCCAGGCATTGGGACAACCACAAACACACAAGGATGCCCCAACGTAACACAAGCCTCCATGGATCCTGGTGGGTACCACGTGGGACAACCAAAAAAGGCAGCAACAAAGAAAAGACCAAGATGAACCCATATGTCGACTAGTCAAAGCACACCATGATATGATGGATCAAGGTGACCATGACAAGTGTTGATAATGAGCTCAAATGACAAATAAATTCCAAAACATCAAAAGATCACAATTAAAATCAAAATGTCCTTTGCCATAGGATTAGGGTGATGGATAGGATTGATGAGGTCTGCTAGGAAGGATGCATCCTGTTGAGACCGATGATGGATACTAAACTAGAATGACCCAATTTGATGCTAGATGCTTTTCCTTAACTAAATCTTTCGATAATTTACAAAGTTTATTTGAGAATAACAGGCCAGATGGAGACACAGACTGACACATCCTATAGACCTAGGGGCTTGGGGGCCGATCAGAGATTAGCCTTGCCTACGTGAAAGTGCAGAGCCCTCGTAGTTCATGAAAAGACCATGGATAAAGTGGAAAGAGGATGATGAAGGCGAATTATGGATGATCAAGACGCGACGGTTAGAATACCCCGGGGGCAAATCAAATGACCAGCCTTTCCTACGTGAAAGCGCAGGGGCAACGTAGTTCGACTAGAGATGCAGAAGGACGAGATCTAGATGGAGACTGACACGATGGATGATCCTAGATGGTGACACAGACCGACCGACAAAGGGAATGAATGACATAAGCTCAAAGTGGGATACCGAAAAGCTCAGGATGGGGGATAGGCTAGATGGGTCATCCAATGCTCAATCAATATATACCAAGTGGCCTAGGCTGAGGTGGGTGAGGACGATAGTGCAAATGAAATCATAAAATAACTAGGATGTCAGGTAGATAATGATTAAGCCCCCTACGGATGACGCCTGTTACCAGGTTTTCACCATCCATACTTATCCAAGGCGCCACCAAGAGGTGGTTTTCACCATAAGACGGATTTATTTTTCTTTACTATTTTTTTGGATTTTTTGTTACTTTTTTTATTTTTTTGTTTTTTTTATTTTTTATTTTTTGGTTTTTTGATTTTTTGATTTTTTGATTTTTTGACTTTTTGACTTGGTGGGGTTACTGAGCAGATTTAGGTGTAGAACTTCTTCAGATGCATCATATTGATGGGTTCGTCAAGGGGTTCTCCTTCAAGAGTAGTCAACCTGTATGCCCCAGATCCATATTTAGCGGCTATGATATAGGGTCCCAACCAATTTGCCTCAAATTTTTCTTTCTTGTCTCGGTCTTGCTGAGTGCGTTGGTTCTCCTTAAAAACAAGCTCGCCCACCTGGAATTTTTGAGGACGAACCTTCTTATTGTAATTACGTTTGAGGCAATTTTGGTATGCTTGCAGATGATCATAGGCTTTTATTCTTTGTTCATCCAGTAATTCCAGCTGTGCAAGCCATGCAACTTGAGCATCTTCTTTGCTGATAAGATTCTTCAGAGAAATCCTCAGTGATGGGAGTTCAACTTCAATTGGCAGGACGACTTCAGCACCATATACTAAAGAATAGGGGGTGGTGCCTATCGAGGTGCAGATGGATGTGCGGTATGCCCAGAGGGCAGGATGAATATGAAGGTGCCAATCTAGTCCATTGTTATTGACAACTTTTTTTAGCATAAAGATAAGGGTTTTATTGGTTGCTTCTGCCTGACCATTACCTTGGGGGTAATAAGGCATTGAACAATGGTGTTGGATATGGAAGGTGTCACAGAGGTGTTTCATGGCTTGGTTTTTAAAAGGTTTTCCGTTATCAGAGAGGATGGCGGACGGGATACCATATCTACAGAGAATATGGTAGAGGATGAATTTGGAAATCTGAGTACCAGTGATCTGTGAAAGGGGCATTGCTTCCACCCACTTGGTGAAGTACTCAGTGGCGGTAATGATAAATGTATGGCCATCGGATGATGGTGGGTAAATCTTGCCAATCAAGTCGAAACCCCATTGAGAAAAGGGCCACGGTGCTAGGAGGGGCTGAAGATCTTGTGCTGAGGCATGAATCAAATCTGCATGTTGTTGGCATGGAAGGCATTTCTTCACAAATTCGCAAGCATCATGTTCCAATGTAAGCCAATAATATCCAGCTCGTAGGATCCTTTTGGCCATAGCCATACCATTTGAGTGAGCTCCACAAATACCACCATGTACTTCCGTTAGTACCGTGCAGGTCTCAGTCTCATTCAGACATCTAAGGAGGATTCCATCATACCCATGATGATAAAGTGTATCACCGACGATGACATATCTGGAAGAGTGATGGATAAAATATTTACGTTGGTTGCGTGTGGGTTCTGGGGGTATGATATTATCACAGAGATAAGTGTATATGTCTTGATACCAAGGGGAGGTGGGACCTACAATATCGCACACCATATTAGTCTCAGGAACATCATATGCAGGGATTAAAAGTTGTTCAACAAGAAACTCACATTCTGTTCGGTCTTTAGGCATGTCAATCAGGGAACCAATAGTGGCCATTGCATCTGCCGCTTTATTCTGTACCTGAGGGATTTGGTCAAATTGTATGAAAGTGAAATATTTCTTGAAATCATCCACCATGCATTTATAGGGTAACAGTTTATCATCTTTCGTAAGGAATTCATCATTAACTTGTCTAATGACTAGCAAAGAATCACCAAAGACTTTCAAATGAGTTATGTGCCACTGCTTTGCAATTCTGAGGCCGGTGAGGAGGGCTTCGTACTCTGCCATATTGTTGGTACATGGGAATGCTATCCTAAATGATTTTGGGATGTAGTCACCTTGAGGGGTGACTAATATAATTCCTACTCCAGATCCACTATGAGTGTATGAGCCATCGAAATATAGCGTCCAAGCTGGTGCTTCTGTAACTGTGTAGATTTATTCATCTGGGAATTTAGTGTCTAGTGGGTAGGCATCTACTAATAGTGCTTCAGCCAATTGATCAGTGATGACCTGTCCTTTTATGGCTTTTCGCTCTACATACTCTATGTCAAATTCACTTAGGAGCATGACCCATTTGGCCATGCGGCCAATCAGAGTGGTTCTAGATAACAAATACTTTAGGGGATCAATTTTAGCAATTAGTTTGACCAGATCGCTAAGCATGTAATGACAGAGTTTCTGTGTGCTAAAGACTAGTGCAAGGAAATCTTTTTCCATGGGGGAGTAATTTAACTCATAGCCAACCAATGTTCAACTGATGTAGTAGATTGCCCTCTCTTTGAATGATTCATCATGTTGTGCCAATAATGCCCCCAACGTGACTGTTGTAGCAGAGTTGTAAAGCAAGAGGGGTTTTCTTGGATTAGGCGGCATCAAGATTGGCGGATGAGCTAAATATTCCTTAATTTTGTTGAAACCCATCTGACATTGCTGGGTCCATCGAAAGGTGGAGTCTTTCTTCAAAAGATAGGTGAATGGGTGACATTTATCTGCTAGCTAGGCTATGAACCAATGGATGGACTGCATCTTCCCTTGGAGGCTTCTTAACTGCTTCAGATTGCGCGGAGGTGGCATGTCCAGAATAGCCTTTACCTTGGTGGGATCAACTTCAATACCCCTTCGGGAGACTATAAAACCCAACAATTTTCATGATGTAACCCCAAAGACGCACTTTTTGGGATTTAGCCGCAACTTGTAATGTTCTAACTGTTCAAAGATCTGCTTCAAGATAGTAGGATGTTATGCTCGTGTTTTTTATTTTCCTAGCAAGTCATCAACATAATCCTCCATGATGATATGGATGAGGTCATGGAAGATGATCGTCATTTCTCTCTGATATGTTACCCCCGCATTTTTGAGACCAAAGGGCATAACATTATAACAGAAAGTGCCCCAAGGTGTTGTGAAGGCAGTCTTGTGTTGGTCCTCAGGTGCGATTCGAATATGATTATAACCAGAGAAGCCATCCATAAGGGAGAGCATCTCATGTCCTGCTGCGAGGTTGACTAACATGTCAATGGTAGGTAGAGGGAAGTCGTCTTTTGGGCAGGCCTTGTTAAGGTCCCTGAAATCTGTGCAGACCCGAATGTCTCCATTTGGTTTGGAAATTGGTACTATATTGGAGATCCACTCAGAGTAGTAAATTGGCCAAATAAAACCTACCTCTAGTAACTTTTCCAATTCTTTTTTGACTAACAATGCTACCCGCGGGTGCATTTTGCGGAGCTTTTGTATGACAGGCTTGGCATCTGGGCGAACATCAAGATGATGAACCACTAAGGCGGGGTCTAAGCCTGGCATGTCTGAATATGACCAAGCAAAGTTGACGATTCCTTCTCGGAGTAGCTGTATGATGACTGGATATTCCTGTTCTGAGAGTGACTTAGCCACATAGGTGATTTTAGGATTTTCAGCAGTACCCAGATTAACTTCTTGAGTTTCTTCAATTAGAATGGATGATCGAGTAGATAACTGAGTTCCTACAAGGGGAAGATGAACATCTCCATCGTCTAGCGCCTCTTCGAAGTTTTCGCCATCGGATGCGTCCTTTATTTTTACTTTTTCAAGGTCAGGAAGCGCCTCAGGGAGGTTTTCACTAGATGACCATTTTTTACTTTTCTTATTCTTATTTTTGCGACTGGAGTGTTCATCCTCCCCCAATCCCATAAGGTTGACATATGTATCCGCAGACATATTGACAGGTGTGGTATTACATAGGTCCTAATCAATAAGCTCAGGGTGACAAAGAGATAGGCTAATGGTGTAGACGGATAGGCATTCGAACATGGATGATAAGTCGATGTGATTGATGTCATCGTACGCATGTATGATGGATTCCTCGTCGGGTATGTCTTCCAATGAGCCATTGTCCATGACGATACTATTGGAAGTATTAGGTGATGTTGCAGGGCTTTTCTGTTTTCTGTCATACCCAATGCCTATGTTTTTTGGTAACTTTGGTGTATCAATAGGTTGCAACCGCCCCTGTTCGTCTTTACCTAGGCCCCTGCCTTGGTAGTTATATTTTTTTGCAAACTTAGCTGACCACGGATATGATTCCTGAAAATATTCCTTTAGAGTAGGGTTCGGCTGGGGTTCTTCTCGGTAGACCCATTGGTTTATGTCCTCTTCTGGTGCATCTATTTTGACACTTGGAGATCTGAAAGTGGTGGTAGGGATGTTTTTTACCACTGAAGGTGATAGTATTGTCTTCCTTTTGTGTAGCATGCAAAGGTTGACCTTACTCGTGTGGTGACGGTGGCATGGTTGCTACATTGAGAACCATATGCATTTCGTATTCACCACACCCTTTGTCAATGATCTGGACTTTGGTGACCGTAGGATCAATGGTGGAGGATGGAGTGGATATCGTGATGGAGGGTGGGTTAGTGAATGATGACCGAGATGCCCCCATTTCAACCCTGAGACAATAATGTAAATGGGGAAATGACGCTTCTAAAGCGCGGCAATATTCAAATGGTTGGGGGTCAGCGTAGATGGTGACTTCTTGTTCATTGACGAGGAATTTTAGGCACTGATGGTATGTGGAGGGGACTGCTTGCATAGCATGGAGCCATGGGCGGCCAAGGAGGAGATTATATGGTAAGTCCAAATCAAGGACATGACAAGTAGTATATTGGAGCACAGGTCCCACTTGGATAGGAAGACTGATAATTCCTTCTGAATTTCTTTTTGCATTATCATAGGCTTTGATTGTGATGATCTGGTTACTTAAATCTTCCTGAGTATACCCCGCCTGTTTTATGAATTTCAAAGTACACAAATTGAGGGCAGAGCTATTATCTACCAAGACTCTTTTTATTTTATGGCGAGCAACCACGACTTCGATATGTAAGGGGCGATTATGATTGACATCGATGTTTGGCATATCATTGTGGCTGAAGTGCAGTTGATGAGATAAAGCCAAATGTCCCACCAAAGCTTGGAATTGCATGGGGTCGATGTCATTTCGGACATGGGTTTCTTGCAGGGCTCTATTGAGGATTTCCTGATGTACCAGGAAATACTTAAGCAAATCCAAAATGGATATATGAGTAGGGGTCTTTCTCAAGTGATCAAGGATGTTGTACTGAGAGCTTACAAGAGTTGATTGAGCGGGTGCAGAGGCTGCAGGGACAGTGATGCGGGCTCGTCGTGTAGTAACAACACATTGAGGGTCTTTGGCCTTAACATGTATCATGGATACACGGGGCTCCACCTACTCAATGTAATGAATAACACCCTCGTAATTGAAGGGTACATTCTTGTAGCTCACATTATTTGTGTTGTTTCCTTGGGGATTATTGCTAGATGTGCTTGGGCCTTGATTATGGTTCAGAAAGGTGTTCTGATATATCTACAATTGAGCATTGGACGATGAGGCTTGACTAGTGTCAACCTTGATATCTCCTCGATCAATGAGATCTTGGACATAGTTTTTTAGACCCTGACATTTATTCAAAGAGTGTCCCTTGATTTTATGGAACTCACAATATTCATTTTCCTTAAACCATGTGGGCTTGGGTTTGGACTCATCAAATGGCTTGGTGACAGGGTATGTGATGGGATAATTGATTTGTAACAACTTATTAAAAACAACACTCAGAGGTTCTCCTAATTGAGTGTATTGACATTTTGTGTTCCCCTGATTGTTTTGGTTTGACTGTTGAGGAGGACGAGGTGCCCCCTGTGGTACAGATATGGCATTGGGTACAGATGGTTTTTGTTTTTGGGATGCATTAGCAACTTGGACATGTTTAGTGTCTGTCATGCCGTCATTCACTGCATTCTTGTTCTTGTTCCAGAATCATGGTTTATCGCCAAATGACCTCTCTTTATCATGACTATGTATTTTGATGTGTCCTTTGGCAATAAGGGCACGTTCAAGGATGGGCCCCTTTTCTACTATATCTACGAAGGTGGTGACACAATGTAACCTAAAATTATGGGCCATGTCAGGATGAGAGTTTTCCACAAAAAGAGTGACCATGTCTTTTTCCTTCAGAGGGGTCTTCATTCCGCTTGATAATGCACGCCACCATTGTAGGTAGCTAGTAAAGGTTTCCCCCTCACACTGTTTTTCTTTGAGGAGATCTAAGGTGTCCGTATCCTTCTCCAAATTGAAAGAGAAGTAGGATACAAATTTTTTTGACAGGTCTGCAAAAGTTTTATGGACCCTTTTTCGAGAGTCATGAACCAATCTAGGGCGTGGCTTGCCAGGCTTCGTGGGAATAGGCGCAAGAGATAGTTGTCATTGTACATAACTTCTTGACACTGGGAGTAAAACTCTTGCAAGTGAGCCTTAGGGTCTTTGTTTCCCTTGTATTTGTCAAACTTTGGTATCTCAAAATGTTTAGGAAATGGGATTAATGAGATGGAGGGATCAAATGGGTATGGGCATATGTCTTCAAATTTGAATGATTGTTTGGTAGCCCCAGCTTGAAGGTCCTTTAGAGCGGCTTTGATTTCCAAAAGATCTGAGCTAGCCGGTGGCGGATTGGGGGGATATTGATGATAGGATGATAAAGGATCCTGCTGAAAGGGCGTCAGATTGTTGAAATACGGATTTGGATGATTGGATGATGATATGCCTTGTTGGTAAGACGGGGGATTTTGTTGATACGGGGGTTGTTGTTGTGGGATATAGTACGAATTTGTTTGATAAAAGTGTGGGGTAAGTTGTTGAGGAGCTTGGATGGGATGTTGCGTATTGGTTTGTTGGTGTTGAAGGTATTGTTGTGATTGTTGGGAGGTCACATAAGGCGGTTGTTGGTGCAGTTGTTGTTGATTGTGATAGTAGTAGTGTTGGGGGGGTTGTCGTTGTGATGTCAACTGTTGTATGGGTCGTGATGGGATATTGTGTTGTGTTTGAGCCTACGGGTGCAAAATGGATGCAAGAAGAGGGGATATGGTCTGAGCAATAGGTCGAGATGGATTGCCTTGTGGTTGGTAGGGTGGTTGTTGTGAAGAGCCCAAAGCATTATGTATAGGTGGTTGCTGATGAGATGGCTGAGGTAGCGTAGAAGCGTTTTGTAAAGGGGGTTGTTGGGTACTACCTGAAATATTCAGTTGGGGTGTGCCTTGTGGAGGTAATTGAGGCGGAATGTTGGATTGGTGAAGCTGTTGAGATGTATATGAAGATGATGGTAGATTTGTGGTCCCAGGAGGTGGAAGCGATGTGGTAAAGGTGGTGCCCCTAGTGTTGACTATAGGTTGACTCGAAGGAGTGGGTGTCGTTAGTGTTAATGGTGGGGGTTGTGGAACATTTTGTGGCATACTATAGGCAAAAGGATTATTGGGATCAAGTACTTGAGGACCTCCCATGACTGAGGTTGAAGCATGTGGGGGATGGTTAACATGATAAAGAACAACATTTCCAAATTCAGGTTGATGCCAACCTTCAACTGGAGGAACATTGGGGAAGTACGAACCTTCTGGTGCATTTTGTGAACCTTGGAGTACGTTAGATGTAGAACTCCTATATTTGGGCAAGTCAACACCCGAGGGGGGTTTGACACCCTTCTCAATTAGGTGGGCTAAAAATTCTTCCCCATGTTTTTCAAGCAGACGGTCAGTCATTTGCACATTGGTGAGATTACTAAAATGTTCCTCAAGTGTGAGTTCAGGTTGATTAGCCATACTCTCTTCACCGTGTGGTGAGTTGTTCTGATTTTCAGTGTTGGAGTACGATGAAGTACCATTATGAGGATTGTGAGGGATGTTAGTACCCTTGTTAGGATTTGATGAGATGTTCATTGTGTTGTTGGTATCTTGAGGGTTTTTTGATTGGGCATTCTAGGCTTGTTGGTCGGCCATTTTCTTTGCCTGTGATCGAGTTTGAACGGGCATGCAAATGTGCTATGAGTGGATTATAAAAATGCTTTTGACAAATGATTTGATTGTGATTGGATGAAATCTGATTTGGATGGGGTTTGGATTTGGATCAGATTTTGTTTGGATATATTGGATTAGATCAGATGTGGATGGGATCGGATTTTGATTGAATTGGATTGGAATATTAAGATCAATAGGATTGTATTGGTTGAACGGATGTGATTTGGTTGATTGGATAATTTGATCGAATGATCGATTTTGATAGATTTGGATGATTGGATGTGTATGATTGGATGATAAAAGATGTGAGAGAGACCTTGAGTTTAACCAAAGGAGGTTACCCTTAATGACCAAGAGCTTTAATTGGTTAAGAGGATGATCACGACACCGAATCCACCTTAAGATAGGAATGGATTGATTGAGCCGAGGATGATAACTTACGACACCGAATTCACCTCAAGATGGAAGCAAATTGATTTGGGTCGAAGTTAAAGACTAATAATCAATTTCAAGTGCTATGGTCAATTTGGGTAACCACTTTGTAATACAAGGTTAGGATAGTTTGGTTATGGGTGGTGTTTGGTGATGTAAATGGTAAAATTATGGTGTTCGTTAGGTGAGGGTATAGACTTTTGAATGGATTAGGGAGAAATTAAAATGAACAAGTGGATTGAAGATAATTGTGGAGAATGAATGGGGGTTTGGAAGTTTGGAATGATGAGATGGGGGTTTAAAATGGTCAAATGGAGGTTTAGAGTGACAAACAGAGGCTTGGGATGATGGGATAATGGTTGGGAATGATTAAATGATGGTTTAGAGGCTAAACAGATCTAAATGGGGCGATTTTGAGTGTTCAGGAGGGCAAATTCGCCCCTCTGCAATAAATCAGGGGCGTAATCACCTCACTGCAGTAAATTAGGGGTGTAATAGCCTCACTGCGGTAAATCAGGGGCGTAATCACCTCACTTCGGTAAATCAGGGGCGTAATCGCCTCACTACGGTAAATCAGGGGCGTGGTTTGATGAAAATGACTATGGAAAAGACTTTAAAATGACAATGATAAGGTCAATTTGTCAAGAATTTCACTGGTTTCCCACAAGAAAACACTCTCAAGCAAACACAACCCTATGATTAGTGTTAAGGGTATGGCCAAAGAGGTCTTAATCTAGGATGCACAAGGTGTCTAGGGAGTCCTCGATATACTCTCAGTACGTGAGGCACAACCGTGAACACTAGCCCGTCACAAGCGTGAGTCGGGAACCCCAGTGAGATACTGAAGGGCTCGGACCAACTCTTCACGTCTATCTAGGTATCACCCTAGCTTCAACGCTCTGCCAATTACAATGTGACTGGATTGGGGTACAACTTTCGCTCTCCCCCCTTTATATACCCCGCCGGTATGTGGTTGGAATCATCCCTTGGGGTGATGAAATCCCCAAGCAGGTCCCACTAAAAAGAAAGCATTAACCATCTCCAACTACTCCCCAAGCTCACACAAAGTGCAAGGGGAAAGCGAAAACAAACTAATGCTCCCTTTGGGTAACACAAAAAGACAAGCACAACAAGCAATGAATATTACTCCCTCTAATTAAACTATGTTCTTAGATTAATGCAAACAACAAGGATAGTTTAAAAAGTTTGAGCAAATGGATAGCCCTGCAAGCAAATGTTAAATGTTTTATCCTACTTTCTCCATCAACTTCACAAGAATATGCTACAAAAAGTTAGCAAAAAACATATGTATCCTTGCAAGAACAATGTTAGGGAGAAAATAGCAAAGAAAACCGAAGCCAAGATAACAATTTTACCTTCCAAAGGGCGCAGTCACCCTTCTACAACAAATTAGGGGTGTAATCGCCTCACTGCAGTAAATCAGGGGCGTAATTACCTCACTGCGGTAAATCAAGGGCATAATCGCCTCACTGCAGAAAATCAGGGGCCTAGTTGCCCCACTACGAAAAAAGTGTTAGGACAAATTTCAGCCCAAGGGGGGCGTAGTCGCCTCACTGCAGTAAAGTGTTAGCATAGAAAATAATTTTCAGTCAAAGGGGCGTAATCGCCTCACTGCAGAAAATGTTAGCACAAAAAATAATTTTCAGCCAAGGGGGCGTAATCGCCTCACTGTAGAAAATGTTAGCACAAAAAATAATTTTCAGCCTAGGGGGCGTAATTGCCTCATTGCAGTAAAGTGTTAGCACAAAAAATAATTTTCAACCTAAGGGGCGTAATCGTCTCACTGCAGAAAATGTTAGCACAGAAAATAATTTTCAGCCAAGGGGGCGTAATCGCCTCACTGCAGAAAATGTTAGCACAGAAAATAATTTTCAACCTAGGGGGCATAATCGCCTCACTGCAGTAAATCAGGGGCGTAATCGCCTCACTGCGGTAAATCAGGGGCGTAATCGCCTCACTACAGTAAATCAGGGGCATAATCGCCCCACTACGACATGTTCCTGCAAAAAATTCAACAACAACAAACGTGAAATATAGGAACCCGTTTGTGGGTCCCACCGGGCGTGCCATAAATGTGATACCAAAATGTTTAACATATTCTAAGCAATTAAAGTGCAATGAAAAACATAATGAAACACCTCAAGATTAGCCTAAGGAAATTGAAAATACAAAGAGGAAAATGTTAAATAAAGATAAATGGTTATACCTTCCTCCTTGCAGCTGAAACTCCTTGGTTGGCCCTTGATTTGGATTGATATGTATGCTCTTTGATGGCTCTTGATGTGGCTAAATGGAGGATTTGACTATGTACTTGGATGCAAATGAAGATAGATGAAATTGATGGCTAAATGAGTGCACAAAATGGAAGCATTTAGTTGCAAAATGACTAAGTCCCTCAAATGCCTTAGAGGAGGGGGTATTTATAGGAGAATTTGAATTCTCTAGAGAATTCAACAGTTGAGATTGATCCAACAAAGTCAAGATGAAGGGCTATGGTGGGTTGAGAACTCACAAGCCCTCACATCTTGACATGTGGATGGTGAAGTGGCTAAGAAGAGGTGAGGTGTAAATGAGGTGGCCAAAAGGTACATAAGGTGGAGGAAGGACAAGTACCTTCCAAGTACCTTGGGGAGTGAAAAGATCTCCTCAAAAAGGAATTTGTTGTCCCCAAGTGAGAATGAAAGGGACACTTGAGGAATTTTGGAATTCCTCAAAAATCTCCATGGGAAAAGGAGAGGTGGTATGTGAATTAAAAATTCACATTCTTAGGAGAGTCTAAAGGATAAGAGAGGGTCTCCAAAAAGGTGGGGATTGGTCACATGTGTATGAGGTGATATGTCAAATATTCTAGAAGCCTTGGAAAGACAAAATGTGAATTAAAAATTCACATGGAGAGAAGAGAGACATAGGATGAATAAATGAGAATTAAAAATTCTCATGGGAAGGAGGGTCAATGTCCAAAAAGGAAAAATGGAAGAATTGACTAAAAGTGGTGCTAAAAATGGTTAATGATTTTGATTAAAGTTGTGCAAATATTTGATTATGATAATTAATGGGAGGTTAGAGGCAAGTGGCAAATGTAGGAGGATGTGACATTAATCTTTGATTAAGAGGATGCACACCCTAAATATGAATTAATTAAATTAATTCATATTAGAGATGGATTATGGAGGATGTGACAAGTAGTGAGAGAAGAAGAATTTTAAATTGATTTTAATTCAATAGATTAGGATGACTAAATTAAATAAATTAGTGTATTTATTTAATTTAGAGAAAATAAAGGCACCAAATAAAGTATTTAATTATTAAATTAAGCACTTGAAGAGTCGTATGTGGGAAGCGCAATATTAATTAAATAAATTAATATTGACAGAATTGATGAACAAAGGGGGAAATTTGATCATATGGGAGTGATCAAATTTGGGTGTCTACAGAAAGAAATAAGACAAAGAATTGAAAAGAACTTGTCAAATAGATATAACCATGACAATCAGCCGATGGTCTCCCAATTCCAGTTAATCAAACACCCTGACCGTTTCAGCCTAGACATTGTCAAGCAGGCTAATGATGCAGCAGGGCTAGTAATTTGTCTGCGAGCAGCGAAGCTCCCCCTATTGGTGTGGATGTGGCCTCTGATGAAGTCAGAGAGAAGGTAACTTCTAACAAGCCCAATTTTCAAACTGGCTACGTTGCCTTGTTTGCTATGGGAACTGAAGGAGAGTTGGTTGGAAATCCCAGGGAAAATAGGGCAAGAAAGGCCTTATCTAGTCTATACTCTAATGACCAAGCTGCCCCATTAGAGGTAACCTTGCAAAATCATCGAGGGCAAGTTGCTAACTTTGTTGTGATCCCCGCTGCTTACAATGTCAATTCTGAACAAGGAACTAAAACTTCTCATGACTTGACCAATAATAAACCCTAGGAAGGTAATCAAACTCCTAATGAGGATACTAATGAGATTAAATCCTCTGAGAAAGGATTGGTTGTAACTAAAGGATGCAAATATGAGGAGGGTAGCACTGAGGGTCAAGAGATCCAAGCGGTGAAACTTAGGAACGGTCCAGGAAGACCAAGGAAATCCAACATCCCTGTGGGGGGAGTTAAGAAAAATGGAGTATCCAAAAATAAAAGGAAAAAAGTCAGTACTATAATTCAATCCCCAATCACCAAAAAAATGGAAACAAAAGACAAATTTCCTGAATGCTTTGAAGCGTTTAGAGGGGAACAAGAGGACACTCCCATGACTTCAGAATATGAATCTTAACTGCATTTCATGGAATGTCCGGGGCCTTAAATCCTCAGACAGGAAGTACATTGTTAGAAGACTTCTCAATCTGGAAAAGAAAAAAGATTTTGTAATGCTATAGGAAACTAAAGCCATTGGTTTTACCTTGGAAACAAACTTGAAATTTGTCTGGAAAGACTCCAAGTTCTTCACAACCTCTCATGAGAAGGGTAGGGGAGGGACTGTTATCCTGGTGTCCAGGGACTGGGCTCAATTTGTTACCGGTAATGGCTCGTCCCCGTGTAATAGAGGGGTGTGGGTCACCCTACATAGGGATGGCCTACGGTTTGGTGTATGTTCTATCTATGCCCCCAATGATCATAGGGAAAGATGTAGTTTATGGCAGTGGCTGGCTGGTCTTTAGAATATTCCATGGATAATGGGTGGAGAGTTTAACATGATTGAGCAGAGAGAAGATAAATGGGGAGGTGTGGAAAGGTAATGAGAAGCATTTTTGGATGAGACTTAAGAACAAACTCAGACTTTTTGATCCAATGGAAGGTAATAAAAGACAATGCAAAGGTGTCTGGTTCACATGGTGTAATGCCCAGAAAGGGGCTGCTCAGATCTATTGTAGGTTAGACAGGTTCTATGCAAACAAGGATTTCTTTAGCTTCTGTCTGAATGAGGATGGGGTGTAGGTGCAGGTGTATCCTTACACCCTCTCTAATCACCACCCTATTAAGGCCATCCTTGTCCCCCTCCAGGACAATGCAAACTAGGCAAGGAAAAAAGGGGGTTTCTTGTTGAATACTCACCTTCTACGTGATGTTGACTATCAAGAATCCATTGCTTTGCTAAGGGAAATAAATCAATGGATGTTGAAAGATGCTTCCGCCATCAAGAGATGGAATGCTAATGTGGAGGGTTGGAGAACCCTCTTCCAATTTATTGGGAAAAAATGGGCCCTAAATAGTAGAAAGCTAGAAAGATGTCTTCATGACTGCCTTCTAGAGGTTGAAACCAAGCTGCAAGGCTGCCCCAAGGATGAAAAGCTTTGTGAGGCTCTTGTCTTGGCCAAAGACAGCTTGCGAAAGATACAAGCCCATAAGATAAAAGGACAAAAGGTTAGAGCTAAGTTGAACTGGCTTAACTGTGGCAACAAGGGCTCCAAGTTTTTCTTCAATTATCTGAAGGAAAAGAAGGTTAAAGAACAGGTGGGGCAAATCTGGAATGGCTCCCAACTATGTTCTAATCAAGAGGACATTCTAAACTAGTTTCACTCGTTCTTTAGGGATCTGTTTATCTCTGAGGAAGGGATTGAGGGAGGTCAAGAAGCTAGGTCTCTCTTAAAAAATCTAATCCCCAATAAAATAAATGATCAAGACTCCTGCTGCCTAGATGCAGATATTTCCAAGACTGAGATTCTAAATGCTATTAAGTCCATGAATAATGATAAGTCCCTTGGGTGGGATGGGTTGCTTGTTGAGTTCTACAAAACATTCTCAAATTGGGTGAGTGAGGATCTCCTGCAAGTGTACAGGGAAGCCCTTGATAAAGGGTCCTTGGGGGAAAGTATAAACAGAGGAATAATTAAGCTCCACCCAAAAGGGGGAGACAAAACTATGGTGAAGAATTGGAGAGCGATAACCTTGCTCAACGTCTCCTACAAGATCTTAGCCAAAGTAATTGCTGCTAGATTGAACAACATATTGCCTAAATTCATCAATAACACGCAAACTGGCTTCATAAAAGGGCAGTATATCTTGGAGAACTTAATCACAAGTTGGGAAGCTTTAGAATGGGCTAAAAACTCCAATCAGAATTCCGCTATGCTGCTGCTAGACTTCGAAAAATCCTATGACATGGTAGAATGGGTGTTTCTAAGGACTATTCTTCAGGGTTTTGGCTTCTCTAGTAAGTTTTGTGGCACGGTTGACACTCTACTAAAAGATGCTACAACCCATGTTGATGTTAATGGCACTCTAACTGAGAAAATTCTCTTACAAAGGTCTATTTGTCAAGGTTGCCCCTTGGCCCCTATGATGTTTGTCATTGCATCAGATGCTCTTTTCTATCTGCTAACAGACCACTCATCCTCTCCCAAAATAAAGGGGATTCAACTTTCTAACCAAGAAGAATTAGTAAATGTCCAATTTGCTGATGACACCTCCATCTTTGTGGAACTTGAGCAAAGTAATGTGGATTCTTTAAAGAAAGAATTGGAATTATTATGTCAAGCTTCCGGGGCCAGACTTTCCAGAGCCAAATCGACTTTCTTAGGATGGAAAGATACACCTCCTGATTGGCTTGCCAGGTATGGGTTCCAATGGGGGGGTCCCAACAAGATTGTAAGGTATTTGGGAATCCACTTTGCAGTTAGCCCAGACCTTAAGGAAATGTGGACCTGGTTAAAAGAAAAGCTAGAGAAAAAGTTAAGTGGTTGGAATAGACAGTATCTCTCTCTTACAGGCATAATTCAAGTTTTCCAAAAAATATTGTCTTCCTATAGTATTTACTTTGCTTTGGTTCTGCTTTTTAACAGCTACCAAGTTAATGACATCCAAAAGCGCATCAGATGTTTTCTTTGGTCAGATGGGAAAGGTAGGAGAAAGAGACACTCGATCAAATGGGATTGGTGTTGTTTAAGCAAGGCGCAGGGGGGAATTGGGCTAAAGGACCTCAGGCTATAAGGGATTTCCCTGGCGGTCAAGTGGATCCTAAAATCCTTAGAGGGAAATGAGCCCTGGAAACTGTTGGTGAGAAACAACATACAAATGGTTGTCCCTAGGTAGGCTAAAGCCTGGAAACAACTACCCCTTTGCGATATCCTCCTCATTAAGCATCCTATGGTTCCAGCTGGTTTGGTCATTTTCAAGAGTCTTTAGAAGGCCTGGGAGTTGGTAAAACATAATGCTCATCTTAAATCAAGTAATGTTATCCTTAAAAATAATATAAATTGCCATCTCCACAGTTCCATTTGGTGGAACTTGGAGCACAAGGGGAAACCTCTTGCTTTACTTCAAGGCTGCTCTGCTAAAATCTGGAACAAAAAAGGCCTATCAACCTTTGAGGATTTTTTAGAAAATGGGAGACCTAAATGTTGGGATTGGCTTCGGGTGAACTTTGACCTGCCCGATTCTAATCGTAGAACTTATTGAATTTTGCTGGAAGCATGTAGGGACACATGCTTCCCCAACAATATGGAAGGTAAAACTAACACTCTCTGTGCTATTAGCTGGAAAGATGGCTCTGATATTACCAATGTAAAAGCCAAAACTATTTACAATGATCTTACTTATAATGAATCTATTATGCAACATGTTAATATGTGTTGGGGCTTGACTTTGGATGTTAAAATGTGGGGAAAAATTATTTCTTTTGTTTGGCATCACTCTATGGAGCCTAAAAAGGCATGCTTCAGGTGATCAGTTCTTTTACAGAAACTCTCTTTTAAATCTAATCATGCAGATGTTGATATTTGTAATTTGTGTAGGACTCCTGAATCTGTTAAGCACATCATCTTTGATTGTATTTATGCTCAGGAAATTTGGTATTTATTCTGCCATAATGTTTCTATGCAGGTGTCAATTCAGGTGGAGCTGTCTATGGAGAAGTTCATGAAGAGAATTAGTGAGAGATCTACCCCCATCACGAGAGATGTAAATAGGTTTTCTCATGCATCTCGGTGGAACCTAGAGGAGGATGAACTATTTCAAAGGGCGTTTGATGTTCTTCAAATGGCAGTTGATGAAGCTGCCGGCCCAGGAAGACAAAGAGCCCCACTGCCGCTTGGTTCCCAAAGTGAAGATTTGACTATCTATGGTGTTGAAGAAGCTGCTCCAAGTGAATCAAGGTTTATGGATAGTTTCTGCCAAGACGATGATGAAGAAATTAGTGGAGGAAACAACAATCTAGTGGATGCTTAATCAAGCCCCTCACTCCTTTAACTACCAATCTGTATTGGCTTATTAGTGGCATAGTTTTTCTGATAATTTTTGTAATCCTTCAGCAATGTAAAAGTTGTAAATAGCTGTGATAGTCCTTTGAGAAGGTAGTGGAAACATGATGTTAAGGCTCTCAAGCCTCTGAAAACTCGAACTAGTTTCAAGCTATAAGCTTTGTATTAATTTTTCAAACTCTTTCTAATACAAAAAAAAAGTCATTTTTATTTGATAAAGTAATGAAAGGTACATGCAAAAAATTGTGCTTATCTATCAAAACTCAAAATGTCTGCATAGAACATTGAATTTACTTTTACTGATATAATATGTGTTGTAATGACTAACTTGTCCTTATAGATGCAATGGTAGTGAAATAGTGGCAATGTAACTAACAATAGCCATTCACTTGGAACTCATTAAAGAATGATAAATTTCCTACTGTCTCAGTCATTTCAAAGAGGGAGAAACAAGAGTTTCAATAGTCAATTTTGCTCATGTAGATTTGATGTAGGATTGGCATGAGGAATTTGTTGGAGTATAATACTCCAATCTAAATGTCATAG
The DNA here is from genome assembly GCA_007258455.2 of Sequoia sempervirens. Taxonomy (NCBI): domain Eukaryota; kingdom Viridiplantae; phylum Streptophyta; class Pinopsida; order Cupressales; family Cupressaceae; genus Sequoia; species Sequoia sempervirens. The sequence continues at coordinate 451,389,037 of VDFB02000003.1, read as the reverse complement.
TTATTATTTACGAATCTTGTTTTAGGTTGTAAAAAATCATATACAAGTTTAAGAGTGTCTTAGTTATAGTTTAGTGAGTTAATATATGATAATTTGCTAATGTAAAAAATGGGGTTTTCAATAAGAATCTATTGTTGACTTTATGTATACACTGTAAATTTATTTATAAATAAAGAAAATGTGAAGTATTTGTGTGCATCTCTCTTTTTCTTTTATATTGCTACATCTCTCATTATTCCAAGGACATTCAATAAGATGATGAGGATATGTTCCCACCTTGTAACTTCATTGATTTGCTTGCATCTTTGACAAGGTATTGATTGGACTCAAATTGGTTTTGGTGTTAATGCTGACAACCACTATGTTTGTTGTGATTACTTGTCACTTCGTAGCGTTGATGTCTTAATTTAGTGAATATAGATTCATGAGAGAGGGGATATGATCAACTAGTTATTTAAAAAATTAAATGCTTAGTTAAAATATGATTTTTTAAATCAATCTATTGAAAATCATAAAGTCGTGCCATAATATTAGGTAGCTTATCTATGCAAACCAACCATTTATAATATTGTTACAATGAAATATACATCATGGATAATTATAGACAACCAACAACATATATTAGCAATTCAAATTTATATAAATACTTCAATTCAAAAATATCTCATACTTATTCCTATTTTGATTCCTATCAACAACTTCATCAATAGAAAACTAATGATAGAGGTGTTTCCTAAACCTATTCAATCAAAATGATTAGCAATATTTAAAAAATTATTCCTTTATTTTGTTTTCAAGATTCACATTGAAGAATTCTAGATGTTTTTGTTGTGGACATTCATGAACTTATTTGTGATTTTATAACTAAGATATTTGTTAACATTAAATGAGTCAAAGTCATGGTTTATAGACTTAACTTGTGAATGGGGTTTTATTTGCTACTACAATTTAATCGAGTTGTATGTGGAAATTCCAAACCTTAGAGATTTTTTCTTTTAGAATCAATCAATTAAGCTTGTTTTGTGAATATATTCTAAATCTTTGTTAACATTTCTTTTGTTTATGAAAAAATTGAATAGGAGAAATGATAAGTAAAAGAGAATATTGTATTCAATTAGTGGAAGCTTAGGTCCCACCATCAACGAGTAAGGTAATAGATAATTGACTCTCAGAATCCTTTAATTATATGATCAATAGATTTACATTAACAATATTTTATGTATTTCAAAATTGTATACACACAAAATACTATTTCTATACATAAAATATTGTAAATTAAATTAATATATCTTCTAGTATATATACATATCAAATTATACTCTAAACTATTCTCTTATATACAATTTTCTATGGACGAAAACCTTTGCAATTTTTTTGTTTTTGGGGTACAAGTGGCTAGTTATTAGTACTTGTCAGGCAATACTATTGCAATGAGTTTTGTTTTTCTTAATTAAGTAGTTATTAATAAGTCAGCTTTCAACCAATCAAAAACAATTTTTTTTTACAAAAAATATTGTAAATTAAATTAATATATCTTCTAGTATATATACATATCAAATTATACTCTAAACTATTCTCTTATATACAATTTTCTATGGATGAAAACCTTTGCAATTTTTTTGTTTTTGGGGTACAAGTGGCTAGTTATTAGTACTTGTCAGGCAATACTATTGCAATGAGTTTTGTTTTTCTTAATTAAGTAGTTATTAATAAGTCAACTTTCAACCAATCAAAAACAATTTTTTTTTACAAAAAATATTTAAGAATTGAAATTTACTATATTTATTTCATTTTGGTAATAATTATTTGGCGCCAAAAAATTCCTGATAAATGTAAAACTTGCTTTAAATATCGATTATAATTTGCCTCAAAACCCATTCGCCAAAGGTGTGAATGGAGAAAAGCTCACTGTAGTTTATCAAGACTTGACAAAGATATCAACAAAAATCCTCTATATTTTATAACATATAGGAAACTTATATTCTATGGTTCTTTTGTTTCTTATTTTTTAACTTATTATTTCTATGTTTATCATAAGTATTTGGTTTTGGTTAAATATTATTATTATCAATTAGGCAGTTTTATATTGACATAAGGTAATTTAATTAGTTTTATTTTTATTTTTATTTATTTTTGTCATTTTTATTAAATATTATGTTAATTAATTAGTAACTAGTTAGTTTCTTTCTTTTCATTTGTTTGATTGAGATTTTATTCATTTTTTTGCTTTTTCTTGGTTAGTTAGATTAGATTTTAATCTAGGTTTCATTTTTTCTCTTTAGTTTTATTGGTCTTTTATTCATGGTTTATTTTCCCTAGTATTAAGAGATTTGTTTCTTTCTATTCTCATCTTTACCTTTTAATCTTATTTTTTATTGACCTAATTTAACCCTTTTGACCCCTTTCTCCCTCCTTCCTCACCTTTTTATACTTCCAAGTTTGCTACCTATTCTTTCACTCTCTCTCTTTCCTTATTACTTGCATATCATCTTGATGATGGATCATAGAGTATGATCCCAAACATTGATGTAAAAAATTAAAACAGTTTTAATCATAGACTATGGAAACTTGATGCTTTTAATGAAACTTATATTCTTAGAATAGAAAGTTTCATTATTTTATATATATATATTTTTAAATTTTATATTATATAAACAATAAATATTATTTAATATAATATAATAAATTTATATTATATTATACATATTGTTATCTAATATAATATTAGATAAATTTTATATTTATATAATTATCATTTTTTCTTTTAATTATATTATACTATTCTTTGATTTTTTAATTTTTTTAATATTTATGATATCTTTATAATATTTAAAATTTTAATATATAATTGATTTTTATACAATATAATTAAAATAATATTAATATAAATGCATGTAACTACTTTTATTCCATTAAATTAGAATATAGACATGCATTATCATACAATTTACATTAATTAATTGTTTACATAATTTTAATAAAAATTAACATTAATGATACATTTTTAAATATTAATACTTTAATTAACAAAACTAACATTTAATTTTTTTCACATTAATAAAACTGTTTTTTTATTAAATTTAAAATACTATAATTAAAATAGTATAAGCACTTGTTAAATAAAGAATTGACCGATCAAAGTGAGTTCGAAACTAATGAAAACGGTGCAGGGTATGCAATTCTCACCAGTACGCTACTCTGTGGAACCTCCTTTAAGTTAGCGTGAGAGTGAGGCTGTCAGCCTTAGGGAATACCATCCACTTACCTACATTGGTTAATTTATTTCGTCGGATTTGATTTTAAATCAGAATTCCACATCTATTTTCTCGCACGGTTCCATTTTGAAGTCTCTGATTTGCAACCCTAGATATTCTGAATTTACAGGCCGTAGAATTCGCAAAAGATTGCAGATTTTCCGTGATGGCTTGTGTTGCAGAGTACCCATTTCCTCATTTGCGCAGTGAAACAGAAAATCCAAGTAAGCGCCGCAAGATAACATCATCGTGGGACATTCTTCCCTCTGGCTATCAGGTTAGATTTTGGCTTTTCTGTTCCAGTTTGTATTCTTTCGATTTTTCGCCTTGTAGATCCATAGATCAGGTTCATTTTCGCCTGCAGATTTGGTTAAAATTATGCATTTCAAACCCTAACGCACCAAGTTTCATAGATTGAAATAAAACGAGAATGTTCTGACAAGAATGGGGTGATTTTGATTCTCTGTTGTTTGTTGAGTCAAAATTTTAAATTAATGGATGGCTTTGTGTAGGCCCAGCAAATATTAGATTTTACTGGGCAAGAAAGGGGAGGAAATAATGGGGCAAAATCGTCTTCTTCCTCGGATAAAAGTAAACGTTCATTGTCATTTTCATCTTCTAAAAAATCATCGCTGAGAGGAGATCGACCCTCCACACGTTATGTGTCTCCTCCGTGGCGGGATGATGATAAAGATGGCCATTATGTGTTTTCTCTTGGAGATAATCTGACCCCTCGCTGTAATGACACTTTTCCATCTAAATTTTAATGGATTGTAGAGGATCTGATAAATGGTCTCCTATGTGAAGATGTTTTGCACTTGAAGAACTAGATTTTTTTATATTGTAACCTTGCTTTTATACTTATGGACCCTCTTTTCTCTATCTTGCAGATAAAATACTCAGTAAAATGGGTCAAGGTATCACGAAAGTTCTGTTAGGATTTTTCTGTGTGGTAATTGTTGGAAAAATTGGTTTCTAAATAAAACCCCCAATGTGTACAGGGACTTTTGGGCAGGTTTTGGAATGCTGGGACAGAAAATCAAAAGATTTTGTAGCCATAAAAGTTATCCGTGGATTACAGAAGTATCGAGAGGAAGCCATGATTGAAATTGATGTGCTACTAGAAGTTTTGAAGTATGACAAATCTGGTCAACGGTATGTTAGGAAAAATCTTTGATATTATTCAGTACATGGGTATAAAGAGCACTGAAAACCATTAATTGTAATTATATCATGGAAATGGAAATTTCGAACATGATCTGAAGTGTCTTTTGTATTCAGTTGTGTACAAATGCTGGACTGGTTTGAGTATAGGAACCACACTTGTATCGTGAGTATCTCAGTCTAAATTTGACATCAATCTCCTCTTGGCATATCACACTATGAAAGTGCTGTTTGCTTTCAATCCTTTCGTCAGTAGATTTCACCAGGTATTAGGATGTTCTTAAGATTGTTTTGGATGAATGCAACTACTTTAAACAGGTTTTTGAGAAGCTTGGACTCAGCCTTTATGATTATCTTCGGAAAAATAATTTTCACTCGTTCCCCATTGATCTTGTTCGAGAAATTGGAAGACAGCTTCTGGAGTCAGTAGCATGTGTGTGGACAATGCTTGCATTTGATGCTCTTTGGTTGTCTGATGTTAAGGATGCTCTTTCAGGATTTTTTTCACCTAATAATTCCATGATTTGTGGCAGATATGCATGAGTTGAACCTTGTTCATACAGATTTAAAGCCCGAAAATATACTTTTTGTTTCTTCAGAATTTGTCAAGGTTCCTGAATACAAGGTAGACTCCCTTTGGTTTTGGTGATTACAGTTCTAGTGATATTATAGAAAGGAATTCAGATTTTTGTGTACACCATCTGCCTTATGTGAATTTAGCTCAATTGCCAAGTGATCCGTTAGTTTTTCATGAGGTATTATTTCCAGCGACTGTAATTCTTTGCAATAGCACATGCTGTGCATGTCACCAAATTATGACTCACTGTTAGTAGCCTTTCAGTTGGACGATCATGAATCTGCATTTTGAGCTCCATGTCTGCAAGGGAGCATATACTAAATTGTTTTTCCTCTCTTCAGAATAAAAAGAGATCATCATCACATGATGATTTGAAGCAGTTGCCAAAGTCCAGTGCAATAAAGTTGATTGATTTTGGGAGTACCACATTTGAAGATCAAGATCACACTTCAGTGATCTCAACTAGGCATTATCGAGCACCTGAAGTTATTCTGGGTAAGCTTGGCTTGGAAGATAATATACCATTGCCTATGATTTGGCTTGGAACAATCCCCTAAAATTGAATGAGCCCCTGTTGTAGTTCTGTATAGTTAATGCTGTGTGCTGTAATTCTAACAGGTCTTGGATGGAACTTCCCTTGTGATATTTGGAGTGTAGGATGCATACTCGTGGAGTTGTGCTCGGTAAATTGACTGTACTAGTTGTTTATGATAATTATGAACCTGTTGGATTGGATGATATTTATGGTATAAACTTCATAATGTGTAGGGAGAGACCTTATTTCAAACCCATGAAAATTTGGAACATCTTGCCATGATGGAAAGGGTTTTAGGGCCTTTGCCTAAATATATGATAGAGAAAGCAAAGTGAGTTTATCGAAGTTTGCTGGGAAACTTTATACATAAATTAAGTTAATGTGTTCCATAAAGGACAAATATTCTTCTTCTCATGTCATTTCCATGTTGTAATAATATAAAAACATTATTATGTCAACAGTAGAAGGCATGGGAAATATTTTAGGCATGGATCACGATTGGATTGGCCAGAAGGAGCATCTTCTAAAGAGAGCATCAGAGCAGTGAGGAAATTGTCAAGTCTTAGGGTATGCATATCAAATTTGATTGACATGGGTATTGTAGGACATCAATGAATACTATCACTGGATTTACTACTATGCACACACTATTGAAATTCCTTTTGCAGAATTTGATCATGCAGCATGTAGATCATTCAACTGGCCCCCTAGTAGATCTGCTGCAAGGTCTTCTCAAGTTTGAGCCTTCAGAGAGAATGACAGCCCAAGAAGCATTGAGACATCCATTCTTCAGAGGAGTGCCTAAAGAAAAGAAGATGTTGCTTGGAGCTAACGGTAATCATTTCAATGAAAGTAAATTTCTGGTTTCTACGGTTGTGTAGCCTTGTATTATATTTTTGGTGAGGGGGAAGGCATGGCCTCCTAAATTCAGCTGCACCAAAAATGTATTCTTAATATCTGGCGGTTCACTTTTCTGTGAATTGGGATGCTGTAGAGAATGTGTAATACCAATCTTTTCTTTGGCATCAAAATGACTACATGCTGAACAATTTAGCTTTTTTTTGTATTAAGTTTATTCAAGTATAAATAAAATTTATTTTTAAGACCTTGTTGGCATTGATAAATTACTTAATGTATTATAATGAAAAATGCAAGGAGGTTGAAATTGACAACTCATACTTGAAAGTTCAAGTTTTTTTATCGTGTGCTTTGGGGTTGCAAATATCATATATAATTGTACAAGGCCGTAGAATCAATGTATGTATATGGAGATGACATGGCCCCTTATGTTGTAGCCAATGGTAAAGAAAGGGGTACTTCACCAGGCTGGTAGCAGATTTGAGTCTCTCAAGCTAGGGGAAAGGACCTAGTAGATGCACACTCTAATTTCGTACATCTTAAGCTTCTAAATGGGTCATAGTAGATGCACACTCTAACTTCAAACATCTTAAGCTTCTAAATGGGTCATCAATGTGTAATGGATTTTTTTGGGTTTCTTCATATGTGATTTAAGAGATTAAAGCTATTGTTTCAGCATTTGGGCAGTTATGACAACTACAAGACAAGTTGTTATGTGCACAAAGGTCCAAAAGTGGTCATTTGGAAGTGTCACTCTATACCTATTAATAGATGCCCTAGTAATTGGGTGCTACAACCATAAAAAAAAATTGCACAACTGCAAAAAAAGATGAAGATGACATGAACATTGTCTTTCATTGCATAAAAGTTCAACATTGTATATCATTAACCTTTTCAACCCATTTTCTATATCCATCCATAGGAATTAATTTGATATTTGTCTGTTGATTTATCATTTATCTCCTCACAATGTTCAAGATCTTAAATGGTAAATAAGTGAATTAATTGCCTAAGGCTATTGTTTGGGTTTTGAGTTAGCAACACACACCCTTGCCTAGCCTAAAACATATGCTTGCAATCATGTATTACCACATGCTTTGTGTGTCACTACATGATCAATTGTTAATTTGATGAGTTTGTAAAAGGCAAAACTATAGTTGTTGCTAGTTCTTAATATTACAAGTAATGGGTAAAAGTAAAAAAAAATAGACACCTTACTACACAAGAACATGATAGTTTGCTACATGTTATTGTCAATAACACCACCATTCCCTTCCAATAGTGTGGCTTGGGTTATTGTTTTTCACACAGGGAGACAATAACACCTCCATGACCCCTACCTTGAAGATAAGTGGAAATAGTCAAGGCATTTAAACATACAAACTTGAGTGCACACTCTCCAATACAAGCACAACAAATATTATATAAGTGACTACAACATGATAAAGTGTAGCAAGTCACAATTGCACACTCTCCAATTACCTAGATGAGAAAATTACCTTTTAAGTGGGTTCGATAGGGGGACACAACTCTCTTGTAAAGTCTTCTAAAACAATTATCATGAGCTTCCAAACTCTTGACACTCTTGTAAAGTCTTCTAAAACAATTAATTAACCTCTCTTCCTTGCCCTTTTCGAAAATTATAAAAGATATTTGAGCAAAATCCCTAGGGTTCCTTTTCTTAACTTTATTTATGCTGCCATCAATCTTATCAAAGGGGATTATAAGTCTTATTAACGATAACCTCATCACAAATGATCTTTTTGAACTACTATCATCACTAGAAAATTAATGGACTTCACATAACCCTATCTCTGATCTCTTTTAGCTATATTGGGTACATACAAACTTATATTGAATTCCTAGAGATAGATAAAAAAGGTCCCCCTTATCTTGGGTCACTATATAAACATAAGTTTTTGATAGAGTTTCAAAAAGGAAAAAACAAACCATCATAAACAAAGGCACTTTAAGCGAGTCTAGCATCCATGATGTCCAACATGTTTTCATTAATCGTAGGGGGACATAAAACACACTTATTACTAAAGGAATATATCAAGCCAAGATAATTTCATTTTCTATTGACACAAAAGAATAATCCTTCTAAAAGGGATCCTCAATAGGACAAACTTCAAATTCATATTTTTTGGGGCTATTATTGTGATGAGATAGCATATAATCAAGTTTGTTCACTACTTTGACAACACCTCATTGTAACTTTATTGGGAATAATAGAGAAGGAATTAAGACTCTTCTAAAACTAATGGTTACAAAATACAACCATCTTTTTTTACATAAGACACAAACTAAAGCCACCTACCTCAACAATCCCACATGTGATTTTTATTTTGAAGTTGAAAACTATTTTTGTGGAAATTCATTTACAAGCTTAATAGGAATCAAAACCCTTCCATTAATATGGGGAACTGTAAACTAGTTTCTTCCACTTTCAACACCTCTCCTAGTGGTTTTAACACATGAAAAATGGAGAAACATAATCATCGAGGAATATTTTTTCTTTCAACTTAGTAAGGAGTGGTTTGCAACATAACATCCATAGTAATAAAATTAGGGTCTCAAGGAAGGGCCCTAAAAACTAATCTTCACATGTTTCAAAATGATCTATTGTAAACACTTCCTTCCATGTTTTTTTTTTTCAATAAAAAAGGGCCTTCCTAAATCATTCCAAGAACACAAGTACTCATTTTTGTCACAAATCAAGCCTATCCACTCATCAAAAAATCATAATGAAGGGCATCCTATTTAACCATACAAAAAATGATACTTTTCAATCTATCACCTATTTTCTTAACAATCTTATAGTTGTGTCCCAAAACCACTGCCCCACTTTCTAGAACTACACACAAGGCCAAGTTTGTTATCGTGCAAGTAAAATCAACTCATCAATAGATCATGTGGAGGGTTCAAGGTCAATTCTACGAGAGTAGGTTATCTCTCCTACACTTTTAGCTCAACTTAGACTCAAGGGGGTGTTCCTAGGGGTACACCTTAGCATGTATTGAAATCAAACAAAATGGACACCCAAGAATAACTACAACCAAACCCACTTGAATACTTGACTCCAAATATTGTCACTAGGTCAAGGAAGAATGGTTACATATAACCCCTATATAGTTGATACAACTATGCAAGCATAACCCACATGAAATATATTTACTGAATGTTCACTTAAGAATAATTCCATAGTTATATCAACAATCATGGGTACATAGGAAGGACTTTCCTACCATTAAACTATTGAATTATGTTTTTTTTATGGTGTGAGATGGGTCAAATGATTCCAAACTAATGCCTATTTATTGGGCAACAAATTCATGACACACTAAGAAGAGAACAAACTAGAATAAAATAACTTGGAGCTATGCGTTTTCATACAACAATGATTATGAAACCATGATAGATCATGCTTAGTAATCCAAAACATAACTTCATATATTCATATATAAAATGTGAGAGATTGTTACAATACTTGCAATATTTTCAGAATGATGTCACATTCATCTGACCCATGATACATTCATTTAGGAAATGTGGCAAAGAAAAATCCCTATTTGCAACTAAGAAATCCTCCTAAACACATACTTAATGCCATGGAGACATTCTACAACAAAATCCACTTACACTATTAATCTTCTTCTATTACACAAGTATGTAATCCCTTGAAATGAACTAGACTTGGTTTAATGGCTACCCTGCAGTTTTTTAGTCTTTGGAGATCATTATTGAACCAACCTCTTCAAAATGAATCTGAAAAAACATCACTTAACCACTGTTGGGCATAAAACCCTAACTTGTGGCACTATAGCAATATAAATCCATAGTTAGACAAATCATGCCTAAAATTGATGCCTCAAATTGAAAATTGGCACAAGCATTAATTTTTGGTAGTAGGGAGACCTTCTGCGTCAATGGTGGTAGATGGGAGCAAATATTGGGCATTTGGGACCTTGGCGCCCAAAATGCATTTTTAAAGCATGTTTTTTTCAATGATTAGGTTCTTGGTAAGTGGCAAGAGTTGGACGAAATCAGGAACTTGGAACCACCAAGGTTCCTCATGGGTCTCAGGTTTTGGGTGGAACTTAGGAGCGAGCACCTGGAAGAAAATTTGTACTAGCGAGTGTTGGGCTCAGGAGAGAAATTGAAACTAGAAATAGAAATAAATCAGTGGGTGGCATGAGTTGAGTGAAACCAAGAAGATTAGGTTCCAAGTTCCAACTTGGGCCTATGATCCAAAGGAGGGAAAGAAAGAAAAACAATTGCGGGGATCGGGTGTTGGAAGGGAAAATGGACTTGGAACATTAGGTCCCAAGTTCTTGTTAGGGCTCAAGGCTCAATGAGGAACTAAGAAGAAACAAATTGAGGGTCAGGAGTGGAAGAGAACTTAGAATCAAAATCCAAGGTTCCAAGTTACGAGTTCAACTTGGAGCTTGAGGCCTGAGAAGAAAAAGCAAAGCAAGGATTAGGAGTAGGTGAGGACTTGGAATTGGAACCCAATGTTCTAGGTTCTAGGTTCCATTGGGGGCTTAGGGTCTAAAGAGAACCAAAAGAACAAGTATATGAGTGAAGAAGGGAAAAGAACAAGGACTTGGATTCTTAGGTTCTAGATTCTTATTAGGCCCCAAACCCAATAGGGAAAAATGGGGGCTAGGAGTCAGAGGGGAGGAGGGAACTCAAAATTGAAACCAAAGGTTTTGAGTTTCAAGTTCCATGTTGGGGATTGAGGCTCAATAGATAATTGAGAAGAAACAAAGAGGAAGTCAAGAGCCAAAGGGAAACAAGGAACTTGAAATTGGAACCAAAAGTTTTGAGTTCAAATTTCCTATCAAGGCTCGAGGCCTAAAATAGAACTAAGAAGAAACAAAGGGAAGGTTCCAGGTTCTTGTTGGGGCCCGAGGTTCGACATGCACCACAAGAATAAATACCAAAGAGTTTGATAAAAAAAACTCCAACTCCCCCAAAATTTGATAGAGTCTTAACAATGGCTCTTGTTGGGGACATGTGCCTCCTGCAAGCAATATGAGAATCCAAAATATCTAGGTAGACCAAAATTTGACACAACTAAACACAAGACTAGACACAAAACAAGGGAAACTATGTACATGGAAACAACAACTTGTAGTCGTGGACACATAAGTAGGCACAAAATGGAGGTATGACTACAAGTATACTTACAACAAAATTTGCAGGTTAGACCGTCCATGAACACACATGACACATGGCCACGACCAATCTGTTGTAATTACTTGCCTTTGTCTAATACCATCCTAGTAAAGGAATTGATTTTCCTTAGCCCACATTTATCTTCTCCACATAGCTAATGTAGAGTCAAAAATTGTCACCCTTAACAATTTCCCACTATGTTTTGCTCCCCCTAAATTAATAAGCCTAATTAAGTCCCTAATTTCCTAAATTATGCATTCCAAAGTGTATTTTTACCATTTTCTAAAGGATTGCAAGCAATGAATAAATACTATAAACAAGTAATGTTTTGATCCCGACACTAAAAGTCTTGGAAAATAGGGCTAGGACCCATACACCCATGGGCATATGGGTCGCCCTATCTTGCCAAGGACCAATTTTTAATGTTGTTGGCAGTATTTTAACACTCAAATTTCAAATTTCAAGTGTTGGATTTTGGGATTTAATTTTCAGGAAATTAGAACAGTTGCATATAAATACCTAGTCTTTTCATCATTTGAAAGGTATCTAGCACTAAGTGAGAATATATTGGAAAACTTATGATCAAGAGAAAGTCAAGAGCAACATTTCAAAGCATTATAGCAGCAATTCAAGATCCAACATCATTTCAAAGTTTATGTGTGTTCATGTTATCATTGTTTTGTGAAGGCTAACCCTTTTTGTAGATCTCCAAAGCATTCAAGCAAGCAAGATCCAAATCCTTAAGGTGATGTGCATAACTTCAATCCTTCAAGGAAGCCATTGAAGGGCGATGAGTTTCAACACTTTGTGATTTCATCATTCCTTCTTTTCAATTATCATTTTTATCATTGGCATTACCATTATGGAAGTGGAAACACTAACATGAGGTTTGACTGAGGCAAGCCCCTAAAATGGCACATCATTCCTTATCTCTTTGAATGTGCAGGATACAACATATAAGAGGGTTGAAAGAAGCTTGAAGATCTATTTTGCATTGTTGCATTCAAAGCTATAAAAGCTCTCAATCCACAAAAACCCACTTATAGAATTATTTAACAACATTTTGACAACTCTACAGCTAGGAAATAGAAGGTCAGATCCAACATCAAAGGACTGCAAAATCAATTTTAGGACCCCCTATCAAGGACCCATACACCTGTAGGCGTCAATGTCCTCCTTTGCATGTCAAATCCCACTTTTTATGAAGGGTGCACATCATTCGACACTTCCAAGATCTACCTGCAGTTTATTGTTTTAGTTTGTGTATTTCTAAAATATTGCATTTATCATATTAGGTCATATTGTTCAATTGGGTTAATCATTTCAAATCATCCCCCAACCATTTTGAAGGCCCTAAGAAGGGAGATCTAGGTATGATTGGCTCACCTTTGTGGTTGATAGTCAATCTATTCAGCTTGTGGGTCTCCATTCTCAATGAAATTTTGAAAAGGACGAATACAATTGACCCTAGGTTTCACACATTAAACTTTAAGGACCCTTTCCCTCCTTTTCCATATTTTAGCTACAACAAATGATATCTTCTTTCAAGCACAAATTTGTGATTGCCTCCAAGAGAGTGAAGACCAACTCCACCATCCACCATGCCATTGCATGGCACCCAAAAATATAGGCCACCACATTTCCTTGTATTTCATCATTTCTTCCTATAGAAATTGGTGACACAATTTTAAAACTTAGGTTAGCCCCAAAAGAAAATATGATATTTTCATACCTGCTAGCCTCTTTGGGTGAATTGAGGCAAAAATAAAACACCTCAAATTCACATTTACTTGAAAATCATGCCTCATCATTGAGTTGATCTACATAAGGAAGTTCATCCTCTAACAACTCAAACTGAAAAATTTGAAGCTTTTTCATACATGAAATTGGAGCTCAGTCAATTGATCATCAACCTGAAAAACTTTTATGCTGCTCAACACTATTGCAAGCTATATGTTGGGCCCAAGTGAACTAGGCACATTGTTATCCACACTATAAGAAGCTAAAAATTCATCATGAAGGAAAGCCTCATATCAGTTTTTCTCACCTGTGAGACAACATGTAGCCAACATACCTCACTATTACTTGTGCTAATGAAATCTTCATTAGCACAACCATTTAGATCATAAGACACTTCGTGTGAAGAGCTACACTTAGGCAAGAAACTAAACAAGAAAACATCTTCTTGTTCACCACTTGTATCACCAACATGTGCATGTGTTGCATAATAAAAAATTAGAGGTGATTCACTTGATGATTCTATTGCATACACATCTTCCTCGTTGTCCATATTTCCACTCCAAAAAATAGGGTCTCATCATTCCCAGGCTATAAATCATCATTGATTTATTTACTATTATCATCCATAGATGACTGATCCAATTGGAGGTAGATGCAAACACTATCATCATCTTTTGTATTGTTCTCACATAATGCACCAACAATTTCATTTGTTTGCTTGCAAATTCAATTATCACTTGATATTGTGCTTTTATTTGATCACCTCCATACAATTGTTGTCTATGACACCTTGCTTATCACCAACAATGTTTGTTGATGATACGAATTTTGTAATCACAACCTTTCTCAAATTGTCAATAAGTCAAGACACCTATATGCCTGCTACATGTACACCAAATTGAACTCTTCCCTTATTGAACCAAAACCTAAAGTAACATCACAAGATTTGAGAAACATATCAATATAGGCAAGTTTGTTAGGTTAAAAATCATTTGGGGACATACAAAGAGCAACAAAAAACCTATGACTGAATTTATGCTAGTCTCTCTTTCTTGCCACTTGATGTTTTCTAATTCTCATACAAGAGAAACAAGGTCTAGGTGCAATGCAAACACCTCCTTGAATGCAACCAAAAGATGGTTCTAAGAGGGAAAAGGATTCTTAAGGAAACCATCATACCATCTCTTTGCATTTCCTTGTAGTAACTTAACAAAAAACCTCATCCACATGTCTTCATCAAACTAATATTTTCCCATGAAATACGAGAATAATCCAACATGTGCATCCCCCTCCTAAAGATCATATCCATCAAACTCAGGCATTGATTTGCACATTGAATATATCATTGTTCAAGCCTTTCATAATTCACCCAAGAGAGGTCCAACTACTTGCATATGGGATCAAGTGGAACAATAGGGGATGGATAAACCTATTTTTTGTAATAGTAGGGTACCTTTGCAACAATAGGGCCTTAATTATTTCTTCACATTCCATTTCAAGCTCCTCAATCCTTCTCATTCAAGTATGGGTGCTTGCATGTTTAAATGCGAATTTCTATTTTGTGTTGAGTTGTATGAACATGGATGTTCATCCTCATAGTACTCCTAGAAACATGCTCTATCATAACATCTAGTGTTTGAATTATATGACACATTTGATGAAGTTCCCCTAGGGTAAATACATCCATTCTAGCTATCCATTGCTAGTTATAACTACTACAGGGTAGAAAAGAGAGGAGAAATAAATTACTTTTACTAGGAAAGAAACCATGTTTCAAAATTTAGAAGACATGGTACCTTTATCATCAAATACAATCACTTTGATTTGTGTTCATGAAACATGAACAACAATAACAAAAAAAAAAATTATGATAGTAGATTCACCACTATACAAAAATGAGGAAATCCTTGAGCACACAAACCTCCAAGGCACAATTTTGAATTTGAGTTACAACCACTAGCAAAGTCTTCAATTTCTCTTTTCAACCCAACAACTCTTCACATGTCTTTAGTGCCATTATGTTGGCGTAATTTGATGAGTTGAAAAACTTACCCAACCAAAAATCTATTGGCTAAAACTACTTTCAAGTTGCAAAGGTATAAATGATAATACTCGCTAAAATGTTCTTGGAAATGACGCCATTGTGTTGGTGTAAGTTAACAAGGTACTAACTTCAACACACAACAAAATGCATATTATTTACCACTAGAAATGATAGCAAACTACCCTCAGGTCCTCCCCAACAATGACATCATTTTGTTGGTGTAAGTTGATGGACTACCAACTTCAACACAACAAAATGCAAATTTTTTACCATTGGCAACAAAAACAAACCACCCTCAAGTTCTCCTTGAAAATGACACCATTCTATTGGTGTAAGTTGATGGGCTACCAAATTCAACAAACAACAACATGCAAATTGTTTACCATTGACAATGATAGAAAACCACCTCATGTTCTCCTCGACAACGACACTCTATTGGGTCCCAAAACCATTGCTCCACTTCCTAAAATTAAATTTCACTCTCAAGGCCTAGTTTTTTGTTTGTGCAAGTGAAATCAACTCATCAACAAATCATGGAGGGTTCAAGGTCAACTCTATGAGAGTGGGCTATCTCTCCTAACTTTTAACTCAACTTTTCTTTGACTCGGGAGGGTGTTCCTAGGAGTATATCTTAACATGTATTAAAATCAAACAAAATGGATAACCAAGAATAACACCCTGTAGAGAAGGATATTTGCTACTCCTAAGTCTTTAGGACAAAGAAGATTCTATAGGGAGTAAATAGTCCTAAACTACCTCAAAGACAAAGCTCAGGTGACAAAGGACAAAGGATGAGTTTTCACTGTAATTTATGTTTTATGAAAAACTTTGGAAAAAGGACTTGAGGAACTGAAAGAGCAAACTTCAAAGATCTCAGGAGCAAGCTAGCTAGCTCTTGACCAAGGACGACAATGCAACATGCAGAAATCCCTGTGGTGCTTTGTGGTCTCATACATTCTGAGAACAAAATGTGCTCAAGAAACACACAAAGTCTACTGTCTATCCAGAAAATAAAGTTTGAATGTTTTACTAACAAAATGCTAAAAATAACAGAAATAACATCAAGAAGAAAACTAACATGCAAGGATTTAAACTAAATGAAATAGAGTAACAAGAGAGAAGAGAGGAAGGGACTCACAAGAGGTCTAACGGTATGCTAAAGAAATAGAAAGGAAAGTAGACAATATCCAGATAGATTGAAAAGATAAAGAAATTGACAATCTAATATATCAATATGTTACTTGACATAAAACACGATAATGCGATAAAAAGAGTGAAGATACCTCCCTTCAAGCAAGCTAATGTAATGTTGAAGGAGAGCATGCAACACTCTGGACAAGTTTAGAGCCAAGATGTTGATGTAGAAGCCAAGAACTTACAAGAAAGCTTGAGAAAATGGTGTAGAGATGATGTAGAATGAGAAAGTGAGCTTGAGAGTGTAAGAATGCAAGAATTGGTTGAGATAATGGAAGAATGTGAGTTTGAATGGAAGAATAGCATGCAAGAATCTATTTTCGGTTGTGTTTGCAATAGAGAGGCATTACACTTCATAGGCAGGTAGAAGTGTAACCTCCCAACGACCACATAGTCAAGAATATTGTTGAGACATTTGTGCATAATGCTAGCATTTGCTACAAAAAATCACTTAAAGTCTAAAAATAAAGGGTTTAAGGATGGAATTAATGGTAAGGGAAAGGGGGAATTTGCAATATCAAATTTATTAAGCTAAAGGGGAGTTTATGTAGTGTGAAATTTCCCAAGGTGTAATTTTATGACACTACATTTTTCCCCCACTTTAGCGAGCATATGTATTCTAACATGTGCAAGCTAAAGTAGAAATAGGTTGAAGATAATATACCCAAGACTAAGAGAACATGGGTCTTTGATCCAATATATGTGATATAGAAGTTGAGCTGGGACGCGAAGAGGACACAAGTCTTCCATCTTGCAAAGCTAACTACAATCTCATCACAAACATGTTAGCTGCAGAAAAAACATGTTAGGCAAAAAAGCAAAAAATAGACATGATAAAATTCATAGACATGACATAATTTAAAGAAATGACATAATCTGATGAGATAAAAGACAACATTGATAGGTATGGCTAACAAGGCTAGAGATCATACAATAAGAAAATAGGCATGTAACTGCTACAAACGACAATGCAGGACAATCATACAAAAGACAAGACAAGTCTAGTCATGTTGTCCCCAAGCTAGACAATGAGATCATAAGATTAATTTTTAAATATTTTTGAAAAATAAGCAAATATGATAGCCCCCTTTATAATGATGTGTACTACACAAAGGAGCACATGACATTCTAAGGAGAAAAGAAAGACAAAGAGATGTTGTGGTCATGATATACATAGTGATATGTATTCCTAGAATGTTGTCACATGAGGGACAACACATAGAATCCATAACGTCAAGAGAAAGGCAGAGACGAAGAAATCAAGATCACAGGGGGATCCAATTATTCGGGGTCAAAACTAATCATAACTATAGATAGATAAATATAGCATAATATGTATGAACTACCATCACCCCCCAAATAGATTGGAATAGGAAGAAAAACACATGACAAAATAAAAATTCAGGCCAACATGGAAGAGGCCTAAATTCCCCATCGCTTTGCATCATTCTCAATGTGAAAAAGAAAAATGTATGACATATAGAAGAATGATGAGACAAATAGAAGAAGTGTACGATATATTTTATTTGTTGTATCCAAGTACCTACAAGAGTAGTAAGGGTCCTCCACGCGAGAGCACAAACATTAATAAACAAGCACACAAATCTAATGTAAAGATAAAGAAGAGGTACTGCTCTAGTTTGACACCTCCAAAAAGTCATCTTGCTCCCAGTATAGATCATAGGGGAGGGGAGATGAGCCTGTAGGGGGGAATAGCAAGAGCGGTGCTTGTTGACTCGCTTGCAACAAGAGCCAAGGAAGAAGCCCCCTTGAGGTCTTCCTCATCAAGCTTGTGCAAGACTAACACCATCAATCTAGAAAAGATGGGTGATAGAGTTGGAATATCCTCCAACGAGTCGAACATACACTTCTCTAGAATGAAGTGATGTGACTAAACAAGAGAAGGATGAGAAACCCAAGAGTCATTTCCAACCTCAGAAAGAGGGGAAGTGACAAACTTCGGGGAAGGAGGTGTTGTTTTCGTCATGAGGCCAGTACAAGTCAAAGTGGAACAAGATGCAAGAGACAAGTAAGACCTTTTACAACCATCATTTGAAATGAGATCATTCTCCAACTTATGCTTCAATAGAGGATGTGGGATCCTCATAGCAGAAGCGAAAGAGGGAGAAGGAGAAAGAGCCACAAAAGACACAACCTTTATATAGGGCACATCAATGGGCTTAGGGAAAGGAGGAAGATCTAGTAAAGAAGTAATCAAAGGCAGCATTGCAAAAGGAGTGATGAATACTTGCACCTACTTCGGGTGAGGCTCATTGGGATCTGTTGAGGAAGCCAAAAGCAAAATAGAGGCGATGGGTACAAAAGCATGAATGGAGACAAGAATAGGAGTAGGAGCAAAATGCAAGCAGTAGGGGAAGCAAAAGTAGAAAGAGTAGGTGCATCCTCAATCTTTTGTGAAGCTTCATGCTCCCTAGCCAAGGCTCGTCAATGACACTTGTGCTCATGCTCAAGCCGATTACAATGGGTATGTGCACTAGGAGGTGCAACTTGAGAAGACTCTATGGGATGCTATTCCACCAAAAGAGTAGCCTCCACAACTATTGTTGGTGGAAGAAAAAACTCTTGAGGAGGGATAGGAGGAGAGACAACAATAGGGAGAGATACGGGGGTCTCAATTATGAGCCCCTTTCCTTTGTTTGCTTTAGAGGCAGGTGGAGGAAGAGGGGGAGGCCCCGAAGGTTGAGATACATGAACAACTCCGTGGGAATGCTTCCTCTTACCATATAGGGTGGGTTGGGGGATTGTAGACAAAATTGAGAGTTGGAAGACTTGCGGTTTGGACTTCCACAACATGGGTTCCTTTCCCTTTCTTGTGTTAGCCATAGTAGAAGGAACAAAGGACACTGTCGAACGTTGGGAGGCTGTAGAAGAAGATGAAGAGGAAGGAGAAGGCCTATGGGAAAGAACTTGCTTGTCCTTATCCTTTATATGGGTAGAGGATGAAGCATGTTCTTGTGTACACATAGAAGCCTTTAGAGAGATAGTGTGGAAAGAAGGTGGGAAAACACCATTAGAACCCAAACCTCTAGTCTTATACCTAAAGTAGGCCTTGTATAAAAAGTCCCCTCTAGGTGGTAAGAGTCCAACTGGAGCAAGCCATACATGATCAAGGGAGAAGCCCCCATGTGATACAAGTGGTTTGTATCCAATGTTCTGGATAGTATACATTGTGCTCTCATGAGGAAACTTTAGACATTTGTGGATAATAGAGGTGATCACATTCATAGAGACTAGCCATGAAATGCCTAGTCTAACTCTAAATAGGTCAGATTTTGGTATCACAACAAA
This sequence comes from Sequoia sempervirens, assembly GCA_007258455.2. NCBI lineage: Eukaryota > Viridiplantae > Streptophyta > Pinopsida > Cupressales > Cupressaceae > Sequoia > Sequoia sempervirens. The sequence continues at coordinate 451,369,181 of VDFB02000003.1, read as the reverse complement.
TTTTACATCTAGAGACTTGGATCCAATAAGGATCGACAAAGAAATAGAGTTGATCGATGGAACAAAAAGACCATCATGGGTATGGAGCTTGATCTACAATTCATCATATTTCTCTTTGTGTAAATTATTTATGTAAAGAGTCTCCTATGTGATGACATTGACCCAACTTGTAGGGTCAACCATAAAACTAGTCACAACATTATCATTGACTCTAGCCAGTATGTACAACAAAGAGGGATCCTTGTTGAGAGGCAATTCACGTGATGTGAATATTATATTAGGTGTTTTGTCCATGTCACTTAAAGGAGGAACACGATTGAAAAAAACCATGTTTACATACTCAGATGGACTGGGGTCGCCAAATAAAGAAGCGAATGTTATGAGATTAACATAATGAGATGGAAAAGGATTTGTATAAATTTGTAGTCGACTATTTGGTTTGGCTACAAATTTATTCAATTTTTTCTTTTTACCATCAATTTGGATGGTACCATTGTCGATGTGGTCTTGGATAACATGCCTAAGACACACACATGGTTTGGTATCATGACCTGATACTCGATGGTATTAACAAAAATTTTGTGCATCATACCATTGAGGATAGGACTTGGATAGTAGTCTTCTCTCTGGAAGAGAAATTACACCATCTTTTAGCAATTTATGAAGAACATTTGCATGGGACTAAGACAATTTTGTAAAAACATTATTACATCCAATAGAGTTCTTGCCAATAGGAAAAAATACCTCATTTTCTACCACTTTATTCCTTTTCATCTCCCCAAAAATAGACATGACTAACTGGTTATTCCGATGGGAGGATGAGGAGGAATCCCTATAGTGAGCAAGCATTTTTTTATACTCACACGACACAACACATAGATGAGAAAAAGAGGGATACTTCATTAGAAGGAACTTCTCTTGAAACTTCAACAATAGGTTCTTGATGAATACACATTGTACATCATAATCTGGTAGGGCATTAGAGATTTGGGAGAATAGAGCTTGGTAACAGGCAATCAAATCAATTAATTTTGTGTGTGTTCCTTGCTTGCATTGGATGAGATCAGTGAAGGCAACCTTTGGTCCAATGTTTTCCTAAAATTGTTGCAAGAACTAATTTACTATTTGGTCAAAAGAGAAGATAGAATTATCGGGAAGTGAGCAATATCATTCCAAAGAAGCATCCTTAAGGGAATGTAGAATTTTTTTTCCAACAAAGCATCATGGTGAAAGAAGTCAGTACACATGGCATTGAAAGATGAGACATGTGTTTGCGGATCTCCTCTACCACTGTACTTATCAAATTTAGCAATTTCTATCCTTTGAGGGATGGGAGTATTTAGAATAGCAAAATACAAAGGGTTGCAACAAAAATATGGTTGAAACATGGGTTGAGAAGTGGAAATAGTCAAGTTCTATAACTGAGATTGCATCTGCTCCATGTTCTGTAATAGAGCAATAAGGACATGATTTTTCGATGGAGCATGACTAGTTGCAGTACCAAGGTGAAGGGGTTTTGGGTTGTGGATGTAGAAACTTTGAAATTCAAGGGACTCGATTCAATCTAATTACAAGAATTTCCACGGATGCAGCGGTAGCATTATTAGCAGTAGAAATAGTAGTAATAGAAGGACCCATGTCGACCATATGCACAAATACTCCTAGCATCAGAAAAATTAGCTGGTGACTAGTGATTTATGATTGAACATCTTAAGGGTTACCAAAGATAGAAGTTATGAAGGGACATGGATTTCCACAATATTTGCAATGCCTCGAAGTAACTCCAAACCTCTACTATTAGAAATAAGTAAATTTCTTAGATTGTTAAGGAGAGGAATTCCTTGATATTATGATTTTTATTTTATCAAAAAGTCTTTGAACTCTCCAAGTCCTACTTCTAAAGATTGACTAATTAGCAGGAACTATAAGAGTAGATTCTTCAACTATGGGAGAGGAAGAGTTAGAAGGAGAGGTTGGTGGGGTATGTGTATCATCTTCAACACAAGGAGGGGAGAAACCAGTAGAGAGTCCCATAGGGAACTCAAAATTTGGACCTTGATGAGGGCTAAACTGTCTTCTAGACCCCATATCAAGATTCTGATAAATCCTTCTGATTACGTGCTTGGAGGTAGTGGATTGGGTTGTGAAGTTCAAAAATAAATGTCACAACGGTCTATCCAATAGGGCAAGAGAGAAGATTTTTTTTTGACAAAAATAAAAAGGGAAGAATAGGTTCACATTGGGTTTAGAAAAATTTAGAGGAGATTTGCTACTCCCAAGTCTCTAGGACAAATAAGAGTCTACAGGGAGAAAATGGTCCTCAACTATGTCAAAGGAAAATATCAGGTGACAAAGGCAGAAAAATATGGAGTTTCTACTATAATTTATGTTTTAGGATAGATTTTGGAAAAAGGACTTCAAAGACTGAAAGAGTAGACTTCAAAGGACTTAGGAGCAAGCTGGCTAGCTCTAGGCCAAGGACAATAGTGCTCGTAGAAATCCCCGTGATGCATTATGGTCTCATATGATCCAAGAATAGAAAGTGCTCAAGAAACACATAGATTCTACTATCTATTCAAAAACTAAACTCTGCATGTTTTGCTAAACTAAGAAAATGCTAAAAATAACAAAAAGAAGAAGACTAATATTCAAGGATTTAAATAAATGAAATAGAGTAACAAGAGAGAAGAGAGGAACAAACTCACAAGAGGTCCATCACTATGTAGCCTCCCACAATGCTCCAAATGAACAATCTGACACATAGAAACAAGGGAAAAAAATGGGGTTGTTTTGGGGTTTTCCTTAGTCAAACACTCATTTTGGGTTTCCACCTCCACGGAAAACCAAGTAGACAAATAGAAAATAAAGTAGACAATAGCCAGATAGATTGACAAGATAAAGAAATTGACAAGCTAAAATATCAATATCCTACTTGACACAAAACATGATAATGCGATAAAAAGAGTGAAGATACCTCCCCCCAAGAAAGATAAAAATATCGAAGGAGAGCATGCAACACTCTGAACAAGTTGAGAGAGCCGAGATGTTGATGTAGAAGCCAAGAACTTGCAAGAAATCTTGACAAAATGTAGATATGATGTAGAATGAGAAAGTGAGCTTGAGAGTGCAAGAATGCAAGAATTGGTTGAGAGAATGGAAGAATGTGAGTTTTAATGGAAGAATAGCATGCAAGAAGCCATTTTTTAGCACATCTATGACCACAAAAGCATTACATTTCACGGGCAGACAAAAGTGTAACTTCCCAATGGCCATAGAGTCAAGAATTCTTTCAGGACATTTGTGCGACATGTAGATGTTTGTGCATTGCGCTAGCATCCATGAAAAAATTCACCTACAGTCTAAAAACAAAGGGTTTAAGGATGGAATTAAAGGTAATTGAAAGGGAGAATTTGCATGATCATTTTTATTAAGTTAAAGCAGATGTTATGTAGTGTGAAATTGCCCAAGGTGCAATTTTACGACACTACACAACCAAACCCAATTAGATATTTAACCCCAAATATTGTCACTAGGTCAAGGAAGATTGGTTACATATAACCCCTATATAGTTGATACAATTGTGCAAGTATAACCCATGTGAAATATATTTACTAAATGTTCACTTGAGAATAATTCATTGGTTATATCGACAATCATGAGTGCACATGAAGGACTTACCTATTACTAAACTACTAATTTATGTTTTTGATTTGATGGTGTGAGATTGGTCAAATGGTTGCATATTGATGCCTATTTATTGGGCAACAGAGTCACGAGATACTGAGAAGAGAACAAATTGGAATAAAATAACTTGGAGCTATGTATTTTCATACAACAATGATCATGAAACTTTATGATAGAGAATACTTAGTAATCTATAACATAAATGTATATATTCATATATAAAATGAGAGATATCATTACAATACTTGTAATTTTTTTAGAATGTTGTCACATTCAACTAACCCACATTACATTCATGCCAAAAAATGTGGCAAAGGAAAATCCTTATTTGTGACTAAGAAATTCTCTTGAATTTATATTTAATGTCATGAAAAAATCATGCAACAAAATCAACTTACAATACTAATCATTTTCTATTACACAAGTATGTAATCCTTGAAATGAACTGGACTTAGCTTCAATTGCTTCTTTGAATTTTTTTGGCATCTAGAGACCATTGCCAAACCAACCTCTCTGAAAATGAATCCTTAAAAACATCATTTAACCACTGTTAGGCATGAAACCCTAACTCGTAGGATTGTAGCAATGTAGATCTGTGGCTAAGGATGAATCTTGTCCAAAATGGATGCCTCATATTAAAGCATATCATAAGTATTAATTTTAGTAAGTTGGGAGACCTTTTGCATTAATGACATTAGATGGGAGTAAAGACTACGTGTTTGGGACCTTGGCACCTAAAACATACTTTCAAAATATACTCTTTTCTAATTGGATTCCTACGGGTGATGGGAACTAGACATAACCAGGAACTTAGAACCAACAAGTTGATTGATGAGTCTTGTGGATCCTAGGAGTGAGAACCTAGAAGAAAGTTTTCATTGGCAAGCATCAAGTTCAGGAGATAAATCAAAATTGGAAACAAAAAGAAATCAACAGGTAGTGGGAACCGAGTGAAACCAAGAACTCAGAACCAAGAAGATTAGGTTCTAAGTTTCAAGCCTTGCCTATAGTCCAAAGGAGGGGAAGAAAGGAAATAAATCACAAGGATTGTTTGTTAGGGTAAAAATTGAAGTGGGATGAGAAGTGGAAGATAACTTAGAACTAGAACACAAGGTTCTAGGTTCCAAGTTTCACCCAAAACCTAAGGCTTGAGGACCATAAGTAAAGCATGGAGCTAGAGTGGGTGATGACTTGGAATTGGAACCCAAGGTTCTAGGTTCTACTTGGGGCTTGGGGCCCAATGAAAAAAGAAAAGAAAAAGGAAAAGAACGTATAAGGGAAAAGAACAAGGACTTGTAACCTTAGGTTACAGGTTCTTGTCGGGGATTGGGGCCCAATGACAACCAAAAGAACAAGAGAAAGAACATATAAGGGAAAAGAACAAGGACATGTAACCTTAGGTTCTAGGTTCTTGTTGGGGCTTGAGACTCAATAGTGAATAATGGGGGTGGGGATCAAAGGAGAAGGGGGGGGACTTGAAACTAAGACTAAATGTTTTGAGTTCCAAGTTCCACATTGGGGATCGAGGCTTGATAGAGAATTGTGAAGAAACAAAGGGGAAATCAAGACTCTAAGGGAAAAATAAAATTGGAACTAGAACCAAAAGTTTCAAGTTCCACATTAGGGCCCTACGGCTCGATAGAGAATTAAGAAGAAACAAAAGGGAGCATTGAGTTTTCTATCGGGGCTTGAAGCCTAACAAATACCATAGGAAGAAAGACCACAATACCTAATAAAACAATTCCATATGGGACATAATTTCTTTAATCCTTACCTATGCCACAACCATCACATGCCAAAATTCCTACTACTTAATCTCCTATACCCTATAATTCCACCTATCAACAATTCCAAACACTCCTAATGTATTCTCAAATAAATGTGTCACCTAATAAATACCACATACCATCTAGCCATGCCACTACCTCCATTCACATAAGTAACCCTCTAGGTCATTCTCCTATCCCATACACCTTCCAAGAACCCGCATCTAATGTGCCTACAAACTCATATATTCCCAAAACCAATCTTTTGTGACATACACACCTCCTAATGTATCTACCTCAACACCCACAAATGATTTGGCATCACAAATTTAGGACCTACAACAAAAGATAACAAATATGGAAATGAGACACACTAAGAAGAGCTATACATTGAAATACATATGTCCTTATCCCTTTGATAGGTCTATACCCATGACCCCCTTTCCTCAAAAATTGAAATGCCTAAATTTGACAAATACAAAGGAAAATGTTATCCATATGAATATATAAGGGAATTATACCTAGCTCATGTTGAGGTTACTTTCAATGATAGTTATTTAATGCACCTCTTTCCCCGAAGCCTATGAGGTTAGGAAATTAAATGGTTTTCCCACTTACCTCATGGGATCAAGTCTTTTCATGAGCTAGCTCAAAAGTTCATTGCTCATTTCTCATAAAATATGGAGCATGAAATCTCTCTGAATGATATATGTAATATACATAAAAGAAATGGAGAATCCTTTTCCATCTTCTTACAATGATGGATAAATATGGAAAGAAAATTCTTATTGTTTTTCCCTGAAAAATAACTTGTTTACATATTCACCCAAAATCTAAATCATGAATTGGCCTTCCACCTACAATTCCAATGTGCTAATACAATTTTTGGGATAATAGAAAAGGGATTGACCATTAAAAAATCTCTCACTAACAAGGGTCTTGTGAAAATCTATAAGGATAATAAAGATAATGACTCTTAATCTAATGATAAACCTCATTTTTGGGTGAAATAAAAACATTGTCAATGATGGTGTAGTAGATGCAAAATCCATTCAACTCATACAATCACCATCCAACATACAAATATCAACAAACACAAAACAAAATACTCAAGGTGTCACTATCCCTAGGATACCACTTAAGCCAAACAATGCTCCAAGATGAAGATATACTCCTTTAGAGGATTCTATAGAATCCTCTTTACAAAAATTGGTTCAATCTAAGATTATTATATTACTAGAAGTTAGAAATTATGAACCTCAGTTCAAATCCTCATTGTACATAAATAATGGAATTTTTGAGTACCATAGGGTTAAGGGTCATAAAACTCCCGATTTTATAAAATTGAAAAATCTTATTCAGGATATAATAGACCAGGGTGGCATTTTTGTTGAAGATCCCCCTCCTTCATCCAATAATGATCTCAATGTACACAAATATCCAAATCCCTAAACATGATAAAGGGAACCCCCTAACAAGGAGGCCAATTATGTTTGTTCCATATGAATACATCATAACTTGAGTAGAAGCAATCAATATATGTAGGGGTAAAATAATGCCTCAAGTTATCCATTCCATCATATACAAAGATCTCATTCTATCTCAAAGATAAAATAAAACCTTCCAATCTAGTCAATGATCCCACTCCATCTCAAATAAAATTATCCCTCTTAGGTCATCTTATGATCCCCTACCAAATCAAGGTCAAACCACACCTTTCATCCCATCCAATGATTAGATTCCATCTTAAGACTCAAGAATCCTTTCCACACCATCAAATGATATCCTTCTTGATCCATCTCATGATATTACTCATGATCCATCTCAAAGTATACCATCAACTCCATCACATGATACCCTTCCATTCCAAGATCAAAGTGTCATTTCCTCTCCATGTCATGATCCTAATCCATCTCAAGGTCAAAATATACCTCTATCTCATAATCTTATCCCTTCCATGACATCCCATTATCCTACTTCAAGTCAAGATCAAAGTATCCCTCTTAATCCCTCTCATGATCCTAATCCTCCACAAGATCCCACCATCCCTATCCAAGCAATGCATATCAAAGCACAAAATCAACATCCAAAAGCTTCATCTACCCCTAAGTCATCTATTCCATCACATATTCCTCCACCTATCCAAATACATTCTTCATTTCTTCCTTTGATCTTGATTATCATATCCATATCCTTCATCATTTATCCCTCATCCTATCTAATCTATTCCCATACCCTTTCATCTTTGATCTTGATAAAATAGAGGGTAAAAATTATCCATTTATTCTTTGGAAATTACAAAGCCTTACTTCCTCCACAATCCATATCCTTAATGCACCATCCTCTCATCCTAAGAATCCTTTACTATCTTCTATCCATGATTGTACTACCTCTAGTATGGGGCATCTTGTTCCTTTGTAACATAATCCTTGGAGATTCATTCTCCTATATTCCACCTATTTGTCTATCATGGCTTCATAATTATCAGTATCTATTGTCTCACCTATCTAACCATCTTCATAAATTATCAATACCTATTATTTCACCTATCTTGACTTCATCAGTTATTATTATCTATTATTTCACTTAGCTACCTATCAATAACAAAGGATACTATGCCTAACTAGGGGATCTTTTCCTTAACCTAGTCATTAGATTGGATTTGTGCCACTATTTTGAGAATACCATTTACACATACACTACCTACACTTGGAACTCAAACAAAAGAAAACTATAAATTACACAAAAACATTGAGCTTTCATCAAATATTAAGCAAGGGATTGTCAATGAGCTAAGTCTATTGCCTGCATAACTTATTTCCTATCTTTATCCATTTGTATCCAACCAATACAAACCTTAGTGGAAATATCTCTCCTACAATAGGCCCCATATCTATCATTAAACTTATATTTTGGCAAGAGATATGATGATTGTTGAGTTGTTTTTGTTAGTTGGTATTTTTCTTGTTGATTTATCTTTTTGTCTCATTCTTATGCTTGCTCAAAGCCACCTTGATCCTTCTATGTCTTGGTATGTTTAGATAAGATTAAAATGATGCATGGTCATTGTTTTTTGTATGATGTGTTTGTGTGTTCTTGTGTGTGATTGGGGTAGCTTCTTGCATAAATGGACATCCTTTGCACACTAGGTTATTTATAATTTTTGTGCAAAAGGATTATTATGCTCTAAGTCTTACTTCCTCACATATTTTGACAAGGTTTTCGTATGCTTGGCATTGTAAGAGAGGGGGACCAACCATGTTCAAGGTCCCAGGTCATGGAGAGCCAAGAGCGGAAGGCTGCCCTAACTTACCTCAGCTTAAAGGGGTGATGGGAAATGCAGGACGAGAATGATGAGGACTATAAGGCCCTTCGATCACTTTGCAGACCCAAAACTCGAAATAGGGTTGGGCGAGCCAATTTACAAGTTCAACACTATGCCTCAGGAAGCTCTCCACCAAAGGAGGAAAGTGCAGTCCTAGGACGACAATGCGATGCACTAGTGTCTCTCAAGTGCGTTGGCATCCGTACGACCAAAGGACTAAAGAGATAAGGTTAATCACAGGAAAACAAACTAACAACCCCGCAGAATTATGAAGCTGAAGAATGAAAGAATCTTATAGGCCCGCGGACCTGCAAGGATACCCCCAAGATCTCTTGCATGAAGGAAGCCCCGAGAAGCAAGCGCCTCACAGGCCTATAGACTCGTAAGGAAGGTATCCCCCAAGATCTTTCACATGAAGGAAAAAAGCACCTTTCAGAGACTTGCAGGAGGCGCCCCCAAGATCTCTCATGGAAGAAGTCGATGCTTACAAACCCTTAGACTTGTAAAGGAAGGTATCCTCAAGAACTCTCGCATGAAGGAAACCCAAAGCCCTACACACACAGAGACCTACAGGGGAGTGACCCCCAAGATCTCTCACATGGAGGAAGCTCAAAGGAAGTGCCCTCAGAGACCCTGCACCTATAGGAGTATCCCCAACATCTCACATGGAGGAAACCCAAAAAGTGGACTTGAGAGTTAGGAAGTAGCTCCACAGTGCACCTACAAAGCAACATGTTTATCCACAAATAGAACATGTCAGAAAGTGGCCACGCAGACAAGTAAGCGGGCAGTCATGCAGACCATCAACAAGTTGGAAAACTTTCAAAGGGATCCATGGGGAATCCGGCGTGAAGAAGGGGTCCACTCAAGGGATATGTTGTTTAAAAGCGTGAAAGAGATGTTTCCTTCCCGAATCGATCCATCATCAAGGAATCTCTTTGAAAGATGTTCACTTCATCAAGGAATTTGAAAGGAAGAATATGCCCCCATGCAAGGGGAAGATCAAAGCTATTCCCACTTCAGAGGGAGGTTCTCAAGTTCTTTCTTTAAGAACCCATGATGAAGGAAACACGTTTTGTTAGGGTTTTAAGTCAAGAACATGATTCTTGAAAAGAGGTTTGTGAAGATTCTCGAGGAAAGATTTGCTGGAAATGAATGCATTTTTTGAAAATCAAAATCATGTAGAAGTGGCGTTGTCACACATGAAAGGGACAACTCAACAAAGAAGAGAGAAAGATAAAAGAAAAATGAAAAGAAACATTAAGAACAAAGGGCACATGGGTAGCCTAATATTTCAGGGTTAGAGTTGCTCATAAATATATATGTAGTATAATAATAGTATATAAAATGAACTGTCATCAACCCCTTACTATATCAAACCATGTGAAGCATGCACAAGAATACAAAGCAAAAATAAAAAATTGGATCAACATGGAAGAGACGCCTATATGCCCCCAACGCTTTGCATCATCTCCAATTTATCAAAAATCAATCACAAACATAGAAGAATGATGATAAAAATAGAAGAAGGTTTCTGACACAAAAGCCATGCCTATATCCAAGCACCAACATGGGTGATGAGGATCATCTAGGAACACATAGCATGATCACAGGGGAAACAAATCACAACACACACACATCTAATCTAAAGATAAAGAAGAGGGCCTCCCCTAACACTGATCGACCAATTGGTCATTTGCTTCCCACTTTAGATCATCGTAGGGGGAAGGAGGATGAGCTTGCAGTGGTGGAATGTGAAGGGGAGGATCTTCCAACCCTCTCGCAACAAGAGCTAAAGAAGAAGGCCCTGTAAGGTCCTCTCCATCGATCTCTTCACAAGGCCAAAACTTCAGCCACATAGTTAAACATGCACCTTACAGGAGTGCCATGTTTAACTTCAATGGATGGGGAAGGTTGCACCTGAGATTCATTGCTAGGCTCACCGAACAATTTGAGAGTGGTGATGAACTCAAGGGAAGCTGAGATTGGTTGTCACTGGGATGGAACAAGTCAGCACGAGACCACCTTTCAGAGAAGGTGGGCTCCTCTTACATTCCCCATTGCTAGAAGAACTCACCCCACCTTCTACTTCATCAGGGGATGTGAACTCCCCACAGACAAGGCAAGAGGTGCAGAGGAAGAGGAGGAGGAGAAAACCATAGTAGACACCAGCGAAGTGTTTGTCATATCTATGAGTTTTGAGAAAGGCAAGCCATCTAGAATGAACATCAACAAAGGTGGTTCCACTAAAGGAGCGATGAACACCTACACCTTTTTAGGGCCAAGTGCATTCATACTCACAGCGGAAGTCGAAAGTGATGCAAAACTAGACTGCACAGTTGCATAGGGGAGGAGAGAGGAGGAAACTGCAAGAGACACTAATACAGGGGTGATCGTCTCCCCTTCCTTCCTCTGTAAGGTGGCTTGCTCAGCCAGGAGAGCCTTTCAACCCAGCGCTTGTGCTCGCATACAAGGAAATTTATGCGACTCTTTGAATTGGAGGTCGAATGCTGTACAAGAATAGAGGGATCTTATGTAGCCATGGGAGTGTCCACTACAACCATTTATAGTGGAGGAAAAAACTCCTGAATGAGAGTAGGAAGAGCAGGCTGAGGAACATCAAGGGGAGTCAGCTCGAGTGCCTTGACAGCGGGCCTCTTCTCGCTTGCTACTCTGGGAGTAGGAGCGATAGGAGGCCATGGGTCAGATTCCCTTCAGGAACCTTTATTTTTGTTGTATAAATAATACCAAGGTCTAGGATACTCGTTAGGGAGATCTAATATCCTAATATTGGGCCTATGCTAAGGATGGATCATCAAACTCAATGGATAAAGACCGGGCTTGTTCATTCAATATTCTTCCCAAGAAGGGGGAGTGGATGAGTTATCCCAAGGAGAGGAAAGCTTCTCCTTTCCCTTTCAGGAAGAGATGGCTAGTTGTTGCTCTATAGGAAGAGCCAATTTTGGTTGTCCCTTGTCCCCAGTCTTATACTTCACATAGTTCTTGTAAAGTAGGTTCATTCTTGGAGGAAGTGAACCAACCGGGGTGAGCCAAAAATGGTCTAATGAATATCCCCCATGGGACACCAGAGGCTGGTATCCAGTGTCATGCACTACATGCACAACACCTTCATGGGAGAACTTTAAACATTTGTGAATAATGGAGGCGATTCTGTTCATGGAAGCTAGCCAGGGTATGCCTAGCTTCATACTGAATAGATTCAACTTTAGAATGATATCGAAGACTTTGTCAACAACCCTAGGTCTAACTAGGATGGAAAAAGTTATCGAGCCATATGGTTTAAGACAAAGGCCATCATGCATGTAGATGGTCAATTTTTTTTCTTCATATTCTTTTTTATGTAACTAATTAAGCCACAATGTCTCCTCGGTAATAACATTCACTCTACTTTTGGGGTCTACTAAGACTCCTATCACAATGTTGCCATTGAGGTGAGCAAGAATGTAAAGGGGAGAGGGCTTATTGTTCAAGGGTAGATCCTATGAAGTGAATATCAGATCCGAGGAACCAGATGCGGGTTGTGTGGTAGAGGTAACCGTGACCATGTTAACATAGGCCTTGGGTTGAGTGATGAAATTAGTGGGATCGATAATCATGTTAGCAGGATGTGATGGAAATGGGTCCGTGTATATCTACAATTCACTATTAGCTTTCACCACTGATTTGTTCATATTTTATTTGCTTCCATCAAGATGAATAGTACTGTCCTCAATGTGGTCTTGTATCTCATGATGCAGGTGCATACAACGTTCGGTATCATGTCCATTAACCTGATGGTACTGACAATAGATGCTTGCATCATACCAATTAGGGTAAGGTTCTTTAAGAGGTTTAGGGTTTGGAAAAGTTACGATCTTATCCCTCAACAAATTTTGCAAGATGGAAGAGTAAGATTCTAATAACTTTGTGAACTTTCGGTTGCACCTGAGGCCGTTGTCATCTACAAAGGCTACTACATTAGCAACAACTTTTCCTTTCCCAAAAATTGATACAATGGACTTTCCTTCAGAACAAGAGCACGAGGAGGATCCCCCGAATTGAACAACTGTCTACTGATACTCTCGTAGGGATACACACAAATGCATAAAAGAGGGGTACTTCATAAGGGAAAACTTCTCTTTCCAAGGCCTTTCTAAGTTCCCCATGAACACCTTTTGTATGTTGGAATCGGGCAGCTGATATGAAATTTGTGAGAAGAGTGCTTGATATCGCGCTATAAAATTAGTGATATTTTCATTATCGCCTTGTTTAAATCGAACAAGATCCGAAAAGGTCATCTTCGACCCAATGTTAGCTTGATACTATTAGAGGAATTGATTTATAAGTTGGTCAAATGAGAAAATAGAATTATCAAGCAAGGAATAGTACCATTCAAGTGTTGTATCCTTGAGAGATCGAGGGAATAGTTTTTCCATCAACGCATCGTGATGGAAGAAATTTGTACACAGAGCGTTAAAGGTGGAAACATGCATTTGTGGGTCCTCTTTTCTACCATACTTTACAAATTTAGGGATCTCCATTCCTTGAGGGGAGTGTTTAGAATTGCTACTGATAATGGGCTATGCTGAAAGAAGGGTTGAAAGATGGATTGTGTAGAGGCTTGGGAGAGACTCACCAATTGGTTATGCATCTTACCCATATTCTGAAGAAGAGTATTTAGAATAGGGTCGTTAGAAGACATAGGGCCAGAGGAACCTCCTCCAGAGCTGCCACCGGAGCCACCACCAAAATCACTAGTGTGGTGCTGAAGAACACCCCAAAACCCCCACCACTGGGGGAGGCCTCCAGCAGGTGCTACTTAAACCCACCTTGAGCCTGCCTCCATGCTGCGCGGCTTCCACCACCGCTGGAGAATCCCACCTACAAAGCCTCCACCACTCATCCCCACAAAACCTCCACTGCTAGAGTGTGAGGAGAGGGGTGAAGTTGGAAACCTAAGGGGACCTTACACTTTGATAGTTTTGATCCCTCAGAGGCGAATGTGAAGGGAAGTTGGTCATTGCTTACTTTGAAGTATAGGAGGCATTGGCGTCCCTAGTTGTCTCTCTAATCAAGTGTCATGTCCTTGAATTTGAAGTCTGATAGCCACTGGGCCCCAGCTAGACAGTTCTCTGCCCTATTCTATCTTTCCACCATGGCACTGGTTTTCCATGACCTGAGCAACCTGGCCATCTTCATGTTTCTTTCTAAATGATCTTCTAGGTCACCCAACCCTCTGCTAAGGGTGAAGACATATTTTGAAGGAATTTGAACAACTTCATGCTCGTCTACCAATGAAGGTGTGGGAGATGCAGAAGGAGTGGGGACGAGATCGATCTCATCAGAGAATCCTATCCTCGCCCCTTGACAACTACTCCTACGTAGCCAGACCAACTGATGAGACCAAGAAAAGGCCCATAGAGAAACCAATAGTGACCTTCATCCTTTCCATCAGAAGGTGTCGTATACTTCTCCTAACAATATACCTAGAGGTTTTGGACTGGGTTGTGATGCTCATAAACCTTCACAACACTCAGGAATACAATGATCATGGAGTACAAGGGAAAAGCCTCAACACCAACGGATGAACAGATGTAGGTTCACATCGGGTTCACCAAAAATGTAAGAGAGGGGGACCAACCATATTCAAGGCCCCAGGTCATGGAGAGCCAAGAGCGGAAGGTTGCCCTAACTTACCTCAGCTTAAAGGGGTGATGGGAAATACGAGGCAAGAATGATGAGGACTATAAGGCCCTTTGATCACTCTGCAGACCCAAAACTCAAAATAGGGCTAGGTGAGCCAATTTTTGGGTTCAACACTATGCCTCAGGAAGCTCTTTGCCAAAGGATGAAAGTGTAGTCCCGGGATGACAACGCGGTGCGCTGGCGTTTGTATGACCAGAGGACTAAAGAAATAAGGTTAAACATAGGAAAACAGACTAATAGCCTAGCTAATCACTTTCAAAGGGCCAAAATAATGCTATGAAGTAGACAAGATACAAACGAATATGGTAAAACAAGTATATGACAGTTAAGGTGGAAAAAATAATCTCACAAAGGAATTTGTTTGCCAACTAGCTCCAAGTGCATGTCCACCTACACACAAGAAAGAGGGAAATTTGGTTGGGGTTGTATAGGGGTCTACCTTAGTCAAACCCCTATTTTGGTGTTTCCACCTCCATAAACAACCATGTTTGCAACGATGGAGAAATATATGATAAAGAAAGGAATGAAGTAAAGAACACTAAAACACTACAAAACAATGATGTGCTATTCAACCAAATAGTAGAGGAGAGAAGTAGAAAGCTTACCACCTCCACCAAGAGCTTACAAGCTAATGGGGGAGAAATTGAGAGGACTCAAGCCCCTACTGCAATGGTGGTGTTCCACACTTGCTCTACTAAGTTGATGGAGTGATGTTGCTGCTATGGAGTGCAAAGTGTTGCTTGAAGTGCTTGAGAATGCTGGATTGAATGCTTAGATGATGCAAAAGGATGTGAAGAAGATGAAATGCTTGAAGGAAGAATGAATTTGAAGGAGAGAATCAAGAAAATGACCATATTCGGGTCGGTTGTTCGAAGAGGGCATTACAAGTCAACCCCCAATGGGAAGTGTAAAGCCTCTGTAGGCTCCAGTCACAAGAATTTCCAGGGACATTAGTGCACTACGCAAACATCTGTGCACCGCACAGGTGTCCCCAATAGTTATTCCTTTGCTAACACACAAAACAAGTGACAAGTGGAATGAAGGCAGCGAGCTTGTGTGGAATTTAGCCTTCGAATTTGGTTTTCTAAAGTGAGGAAGGGTAAAAGGGGAATTTGCATAAGGGGTGTATATCCACACCTATACATGCATGAATAAGGACAACCCTTTTGTTTGCAAAGTCAAAGTCCATGCAAGGGATACAAAATCATTTTGGTTTTTTATACCTTAGTGCATAATATCCACTTGCTATATCAAAATAGGGATTCATCTTTACATCCATTATACCATAAACAAAGCACAAAGTATATTTCCATTTGCATGTTTGTCCATCTTGCACATTTCTTTCCATCTTATTGCCCATTTATATGCTTCCTCTAATACTTGATCAATGGTCTAATTGTCATCATTGAATTCACACATAATCATAACATCATTACATCATAATCATATCAAATCACATCTATAACATATCCATCATCATCATTATCATCAACTTAACATATCATTCATGTCAAGAGTTTGACTAAAAAAATATTTTGCCAACCAATTTCTTGAGGGAGTATCCTACCTCCATCCCTTGGCACACTAGGGCATGCCATCACCAAAAAATTTCACACAAACATTATTTCTTTGAAACAATTCCATAAAATGCATTGTCTTAAAGAGAGGTAAAATGTAGGCACCTAAAAATAACTAATGCATTTATATATTTCCATTTTATCATTTTCTCATCAAATTTTCTATCTATATTAATCAAATAATTTTTAGTTATTTCATTAAGCTATCTTTTCCTTTTTTAATTATTTAATTATTTCAAATTTTCATTATATGTCTAATTAAATAATATTTAATTATTTAATTAATTTTACCATTTTCGTTCAATATTAATTTTGGTCCTCATTAATTAAATAAGTTTAAAAAATATATTTAATTAGCTAACACTCCTCTCAATAATTAAATAAATTAAAATATTTTAAAATAATAATAATTTATCTTTCCCTCCAAAATATATAAATAAAATTTATATATATATATTTTATCTCCCCAACTATTTTGTGAATTAAATAAATTTAATTTAATTCTTGCAACTATTTTTTTTCTACATAAACAAAAAATTATATTGATATCAAGAAGATTTACAATGTTCTACTATGGCATATCAGGCTTCTAGCCCTATTCACGATCCCCCCTTACATACAAAGCTTACAATCAGACATACCCAAACTAGAATAGTATCACAATAGTGTATCACTTTCCTGGTTACCACAGAACCTTGCCCAAAATACAGGCCAATTACATACAACATAGCAGTCCCAACTATGAACACCCTAGCCCTATTTTGATGCCAAAACTAGAGTATCAACCAACCAGCCTTCACTCAAATTCCATGCCCTCACCTATGAGATATTCATGAAACTAGCCTCTCCACTTTGCATTTAGTGTTGGCTCTAGATAGAGAAACCTCCTTAGAAATTCTGCACCACGAGTAGCTTGAGCTCGATGCTCCAAAAGTGTCATTCCCTTCACATCGAACAAGAATGGGTAACACTTGATCCAAACTTCAAGGAGGAAGAATTAATTCTTGCAACTATTACACCTCATCAATCTAATCTAATTTTAGCTCCTAACTTATTTCAAATTTTCCTATTCATTAATCTTTCTAATTAATCTCCATCATTGATACAATATCAAGTGAAGCATATAAATATCCAATCCATTTACACATTATCTCCTAGAAAAAAAGAGCTAGTGATCATTATCAAGCAAGTTCATATCTATATCTTATCAAGGTCTTGGCTATCATACTATCATTGTGCTACCATGGTTATGTTATTTTAAAGAGCAATCTACATATCACGCATCTATGCTACTATCAAAGAAACCATGGAGCAAATCAAGGTCTAAGTTGTTGTGGTATAACTATTTATTATTTCATTGTGTGCATCGATCTTGAGCTTTATTGAGTGATTGTTGAATGTGAATTTGATACTTTCATTGCAGTGTCCCTATTTTACATAATTCACATTTTCATTCAACATCCAAAATAACTATCAACTTGTTCCCAAAAAATATAAAGAGATGTTTTATTTTTAGAAACATAAATAGAAAACTTCATCAAAATCAAATCTTGTAAGAAATATAATCCTAATACAATTCTTTAATTGCAATTAGAGAGCTAGAATTATTGACATGTACATACAAATGACATAGTGTGTGCAATAAAAGAATCATTGCAGTGTCTTCCATTATCTATCATAGTGGAGTTCCTTCCAATTTTTCATGAAAAATTGTTGTTGTGGATAGATTTTTGATGACTAAAATTAAATTTGCATGTCCTAGCTTTGTCAATTGTGACATTCTACTTTCTTGGTTGCAAGTGATCAGTTCCCTATCTACACATGGTCACTCTTGTAGCTATGAGTTTGGAATAATCTTTTGAATATGTGTTGTGTGTTACCCTTGTTGCATGATGGGTTAGTTGCTTCAAGACACTTATATGCTACAATTACTTCAATTATCATAATATACTAGCACATTTCAAAAATAACTATCTAAACACACAAGCATTTATCAAAACACCATTTATCAAAGCTTTGAAGGGTGAAGCGTGTGAGAGATTCTAAACTAGGGTTTGAAGAGACCTCCCACGTAGTTGTGGAGGAGGCTCAACCCTCCTCCACGCTTGAGGCTCCTAGCTAGCGGTTTGTCCTCTCCTTTCCTTTCAATCGCCTTTATTTCGTTTGTTTCCGTGTACCTTGTTAGACATGGATTTTGTTTATGTTCTAGTTTGGGCTTTAATTGTTGTTGCATGTGTTATATTTTGGAGGGGTTTCGTTAATGGTGGAAGGGGATACATACCCCCTAATGGTTCAATATTTATGGATGTGAGAAAGAAATTCCTGATAATGCTTAATACAAATCCTTTAGAGACATTGTTGTGGGAAACAAAAATTGTATACTTGTAGGGGGCCAAGTTCTTGGTTCAAGGTGGTGAGGATGTCAAGGGCAAGGGAGGAGAAGAACAAGGTAAGCACTCTCTATCCTTACCTAAAAAATATATCTTGATTTCAAACAAGGTTTTAGAAAATGCAATCTCTAATGAAGATAATAAATTGATAAAAACTGCTATTTTTTTGTTGTTGTGGACATTGCTAAGGTCCCTTTGAGGAACTATTTGGATGGATGGCTTCACAATGTTTGGGTTAAAAGGATATGGTTTCATTTCTATTTCTATAGAATGGTGCAAAAGGGACTATTTGTGATCTTATTTAACAACCCTAAATCGCAAGAACAAGTAATTAAAAAGCAGTTTTGGCATGTCAAAAAAATTGTGTTCCATGTCTTGGCATGGGAACCGAGTGCTCTGAATGAGGAGGTCTTGGCTCTGTCAAGCCCTAGGTGGATTGTGATTAAGAAAGTGCTGCCAAGACTCTGGAATTTCATCCCACTCCTTTTGGAGCCATATTAGAACATAATTAGGGTTGATGACACCAAATCCGCTCTACCCCGTTCAGATGTGAGGGGTCTAGTGTCAATCTATCTAGGAATTTATCCCTAATGAATTGGAAATAAAACAAAAAATAGTACATTTACTTGTGCCCTCAAAACCCTAAGGGGATTAAATGCACGCTATCTTTATTGAAAAGAAGGGCATATTAGAAGAAATTGCCCTCTAATTAGAAGGAAAAATAATGGCATCGCCATGGGCGAAAAAATTTATCTCCTTCCTTAGCAAATTGCGGAGAGGATAAAATAGAGAAAGGAAATTTGGAGAATGTGAACAATACCTATTCCTCACCTAGTGAGAACTCAAATTTGGTTTTGTCAGACACTGGAATTGTCGAGGGTATGAACATCCATAATAAGCCTAGAGATTCTTGAAACAAATATATCAAAGAAATATAATGATGATACAATAAGGAACACTAAGCAATTGCAAACCTTAATGAAAGAATTGCAAAAATACATGCCAAATAAGGCCCTTGATAACGAGGGTTTATTTCCAAAAAACAATAACGAGAAAAGGGAGCAATATCATAGTTCCCCAGGATAAGGAATGTTTAAACAATGCAAAAATAAATGCTCAACAATTGGCAATGATGAAGATTAGGAAAAATATGCATAAAAAAGAAATAGAGGGAAGATTTAACCAGAATAGTGAGGGTGAAACAAATGAATTATACACCTTTAATCTTAAAACATTTAGAAAAGGAAAGATGCTCAACAAAATTGAAGTTAATCAAGAAAATGATAAAGCAAAATCAAACATTTGTGAAACAAAAACACCTTCACAAGTTAGAAGGCTAGTAAGTGAGTTTGAAGGGTAGAGCATCTGCCTCGACACTCAAACTGCTGAGAGTGAATTGATAGAGGGTGTAGCCAATTGTGAATTAGTCAACCCTGTTAGAATTGGAGGGGACCAAACAACATTTGGTCCCTCTTCCATTGTTTATCTAATGATTGACAATGAAAGAGTTAGTAAAATCATGGTACATGAGGCTCTCCCTGAACAAGGAATAAATGAATGTTCTAGCCGAGAGCAAAAAAAATTCCTATTCACATGCTTAATGAAGTGGAAACTTTAGATGGTTTGATATCACATTTTGGGGTAGAGTCTGTAGAGGATGTAGGGGTACTCTCTACTATGGATACTACAGAAGTGGGGAGGCCCTCATGGAAATAACAATGAGGAAAACTAGGAGGTATAGGAAGAAGAAAGGATTGGGGACTGATGGGACCATGGCTAGGGATAGTCTCCATATGGTGAAGGAAAAGAGGAAGAAGAATAGTGGAGTTATCCTAGTACCCACTCCTAAAAGGGAAGCATTAGAGAACAAGCTTCCCAAATGCTTTGATAACTTTAAGAGTGAAAAAGACCCCCTCCCTAATAGTCAAATGGATGGAAATCAATTGCTTTTCATGGAATGTAAGGGGGTCAGAAACCCTAGACAAAAAACATGTTGTAAGGAGATTCCTAGCCCAAAGGAAGGAAAAATATGTAGTCTTCCAAGAGGTGAAAGCTATTGGGTTTACTCTAGAAATAAATCTCAAACTTATATGGGGGAGGCCTCACAATTTGTCACTAGGCATGAAAAAGGGAAAGGAGTTGCTGCCATCTTGTTGGCCAAGGAAAATGATCAATTTGTGGTTGATTCAGGAGTGTCCCCATGTAGTAGGGTTGTTTGGGTCATCCTCAAGTGTAAAGGATGACAATCCCACATACTAAACATAGTAAACCAAAAAGCAAACACATTTCCAAATAAGGTTAATGAACAAATATATTGAATATAATATAATAAGAAACGCTCTAAGGCGATTTACAAAAGTGAATACATTAATATACACCAATAGGGTGTTACAAAGCATCTATTTCAATGCTACAAAAAATAAGCTTACATCAATAATTGCATTCATGATATCTAGTTTACATTTACAAAGTGGCTATGCTAGCCATACAAAAGAAGTGTAAGAAAAATATCCATATGATGAAGAAATCTTGATCCTCAACCACCGTGACTCCACTGGTTTTCCACAAGTTGAGGCCAAGAGTGAGGTTAAGGTGCCTTTTCCTCCCAACCACAAAGCACTAAACTTCCCCTTGAAGAAAACTTTGACCCTGCGCGAGGAGCCTAGCAACCTAGAATGGTGTAAGCAGAAGGGAACTCTCGATGCGTGTGTGATGCCTATATGCAATTCCTAATTATTGAATGACATATTACTCATATTCAGGATGTGGCAGAGACATATATATTCTAGGCTTTTTAATCCATCTATTTCACTAGTGCATTTAGCTTGGCCAAGCAAATAAAAATAAAATGATAGTTTTGAAAAGGAAAACTACCATCTCTGGAAGCCCACGTTCATCATCCTATCCTGGAAGTGATCTCATAAAAATGATAAATCATGCATGGGATCTTATAGTTGTTTAAAAAGAAAACTCAAGCATTTACTACTCATTGGTTCCTATGGAAACACTATCTATCTTTAAATTCGTAATATAAATTCACATATGCAATTATATTTATATTCCATCATTAATAAAATAGTCTAAGAAATACATAATTTTTATATTTAATTCAACAACTTATTTCTAATCAGTTTACGTATGTTCCAAAATAGAAAAAGCAAACAATTACATGTGCTTATATTCCTATTCTTTTGTATAATGGATTTCTATTTATTTTCCAATTTCTAACAGAAATAAAAGTACAGATTTATAACTTAACCAACAGGTTAAATACTTCCTAAAATCAGATTAAAATATTCTTTTCAACAAAATTCAGTATGTATATATACACTCATAAATATATATACATATATATTTATATATATGTATACAAAAATAAATCTCAGAATATATTCATATCATTTATAATCAGAACCATATTCAACAAATACAAAATTCTTAATATATATGTTTACACACATATATACATTTACGTACACATAAACATACATAATATATTACCAAAATAATAAAATGCATGCAGATTTAATTACATTTTTAGAAATATCTATATTTATATCATTTTACAGCAGCATATCACTCAACTATAAATGCCAATTAAAAAAAAAGCATATAAAATCACAACTCACATTTATCCTTAGAGAAGAACGCAAATCATAGAGGAATTTCAAAGCATACAAGTTAAAGTTTTCAAAGGAATTCGATTTACATTGGAGGTAAAAGTGAAACCAAATGATGCTAAGGAACCGACTGTTTAAACAAAACTGAAATTACTAATTATTGAGTTTTGGCACAACACATAGGCTGAGATTAGAGGGCGATGACCTCATCTGGAAGTGCGTTGCCTGTGGGGGCAGCTGCTCTCTCAAATTTCCAACGACTGTCTCCCCTTACAACCTAAGGTTGTAATATCTATAACTAAAAAATGTTAACTTTAAACTGTGATTTCATTCGATTCCCTCCATTCAACATTTTGAACAATGATTCAATGAAAAAAAAAAATACAAAATATAAAATTTAACTTATACTTATTGTGTGACATCAGTATGATGTTTTTCTATATATATATATATATATATATATAGGATTAAGAACCTACAGGTTTCAGTGGAATTATAAAAGGAATTCTAAATACATTTTGTATTTTTCTGTACAGTATTTAATATGCAGCAATAATATATATATATATAGTTTTTTTGATATGTAAGGTAGGATTTGTATTGATTTTAATAAGATATACATGTGTATGCTAAGCAAGAGATAACAGTCCTTCCTAGACTTTGGGCCTGTCGGCTAACCTTTCCAACCTGGAGCAACTTTCTACCATTACAAAATTTGCAATCCCATTGCAAAGCTTCAAAAAGTTGTCTACTATGAACTGGATACAGAAAATTAAGATTAGAGGCCGAGCCTCATCCAACCGAAACCAAATTTATAGGTCCATTACGTGGATACTAAAAACCATCCAAAATTTTGATTAACCACAAAATTTTAAACATTAAAATACTTAAAACACAGAGGCCGAGCCTCACAGAAAACCATTTAATTCTACAAACCGAGTGAAGTCTTCCACCCATTTCGTCCCCTCCTCCAACACGAGCTTCAGCTTCCTTTTCAGGAATTCAACTACCATGGCCGCTACCATTCTATGCCTCATCAGTTCTGGCCCCTTGATGTCTAAGATGAAGGGGAAGACTTTGACTGCATCGTCCGACTCCCAGAGGAGATCTAGGTCTGCGAGACGCGGTATTCCTTTGCCCTTAAAGGCTGCTTTTAGTGTTTTCTCTAAGCCCCCTAGCAAGTCGCCTCAGAAAAGACTCTCCACCATTTCCTTTGCCTCCGCCTTCAGGAAATCCAGGTCCAAGAATCACTGCTAGAAACCGAGAGGAGATGTGAGCGTTGTCTCTCGCATATTCCTTTCTTTCTAGATGTCCTTTGCCTAAAACCATTTTGACTGCTACCATTGTCAAGGGGTCGTCGTCGAGCAGAATTCGCTTTAGCCTTTGATCCGTAATGTCTCGAAAGGCTATCTGTCTCTCTGTTGCTACCAAGGAGATTGGTGTATCAACACCGAAACTTTCCAGCCCCTCCGCCGAAATGGAGATAATGAATTTCGATATGCTCGACCTCGCCATTTGCAGCTCTTTTGGCGACCGTTCCCTGCACAGCGACAAAACACAAACCAAAATTCGAAAACCAAATAGTGAGTATAACTTCATCAGATCAATTGAAAGCCCGTGAATTGTAAGGCCGAGCCTCCATGCACGAATTTAAATAATGGAAAACCAAGCATTCGTCCTTGCCCTGACAATGTCCTATGACCTTCAACCTTCAATCTTAATATAGCTATCTCCGCATGTGAAGTGAAGTGCCACTCGGATCGAAAGCTTACGCTTTCATAATTGCCATGCCCTACGTGTCGAGCTGTTTTCACTTGGGTTCCTGTGTCATTCATTCCCCCTGTCGACGCCGAGGATAGCCCTGATTTAATGGGCCTTAGACATTAATTTATTCCCTTCCTCCTCCCGCCGTCAAATTGGAGAGGGCATGGAGTGATGTGGCATTGCCACTAAGCAGTCACCTTGCACGCCCATCCACCTCCTCAGATCCACCCTCTTTTATAGCTTGATAGGTGGCTATTTGAGGGACGGAGGGGGCCCACCCTGCCACCCACATATATATATAGTTAGTTAGTTAGTTAGTTAGTATAGTCATGTTTCTTTCTTTTCATAGAGAAAATAAAATCATCTAATCAATTGGGTCTCATCAATAGAATTTCTTCTTTCCACAAAACAATCAATTGTTCTCATATTTTGAAATTAAACATACTGGCAAATGAATTTAAAACTTGGTAAATGCTTTCCTTGTATGATTCTCTTCTTGTTCTTCTGTCCTTCTCCCTTTTACTTCTTCTTCCCAAATATTATTGAACTTCACTATTCTTGTTCAGTTATTTTTTGCAAAAAGAAAAAATGGAGAAATAAAAAGATAATGAGCCTACAAAATGAATTCTCTTGTTGAGAAAATAAGAGTTTTTATGAACTTTTTATTACTTTCTTCCTCTGTTTTCCCGCTTTATTTTGCTTTTCTTTTCTTTTTTTCTAATTTTTAACATCTTTTCTCTTATTTTTCTATCTTATCACTTTGTTTTGGATAATCTTTTCATATTTTTTTCAAGTTTATCTAAATAAATCTAATTTTTAAAGAAAACAAGATTTATTGCTATGCAACACAATTATCTTCAAATAATAAATAATCACATTTAATTTTCAAAAGAAAACATTAAAAATAAAATAAAACAAACTCTTTTATTTTAATGCACTTTAATTTACCACTAATTAATTTAATTAACAACTATAAAGCAAGAGCAATATTAAACAATTAACTAAATAAAAATGCCTAAATGCAACTATATGTTACTAAGTGTGTGTGTGCAAGAGTATCTATTCCATCTTAACCTTGCCAGGTGGCTAACCTCCTTTACCTTAACCACCCTCTTGGTCTTTGACAACATGCATCTCATGTAAACTCAGGCACCCATTAATAGATTAGTGTCCAAGAAATATAAATCAAAGAAATATAATTTATCATTCTAAGATATCATTCTCTATATTACATCATTTTAATTAAATAATAATCATTGCATTTTTATTTATTTTTCCCAAAAATAAAATAAAATTCATTTATTCCATAATTCAAATAACACACATTTATTCTACCACACATAATTATTCATATTTTTAGTTCCACATAAAGTAAAATCAAGCAGTATCAAAGTTTGAGACGTGACATCAAGAAGGAGGATTTTAGTTTTGGTATTTGTTTTATCTATGCCCCAAACAAGTATAGAGACAAAATTCTCTTATGGAAATGGCTTTGCAACTTGCAGAATATCCCTTGGATTTTGGGGGGAGATTTCAATCTAGTTGAAAGAAGTGAAGATAAGCGGCGAGGTATGATCCTAGATTGGAAGGGTAATGAAAGATTTTTCTGGCAAAGGATGAAGGTTAAACTGAAAATAGAAGACCAATTAAAGGCCAAAAAAGAGAGTGTTTTGACATCTGGTTCACTTGGTGCAAAGCCTACAAGAGGTGGAGGAGGATATACAACAAATTGGACAAATTTTACATGAATAAAGATTTCTTCTCATTTGTGCCAGTGAAGGAAGGGTGTAAAGTGAAAGTAATTCCATATACCCTCTCCGATCGCCACCCTATTAGGGTGAAATTTAGTCTTAAAATTGGAAAAGCAAAGATAAAAGGTTCTGGTGAGGGATTTGATCTTAATACTACACCGCTTAAAGATGGTGATTGCAAGAATGTCATAGAGTCTCTACGGGAAATTAACAAGTAGATGCACAAAGGTCTAAGTTCCATTGATAGATGGGAATTGAATGTGAGAGGATGGAAGACACTCTTTCAGATAATAGAAAAGAAGAAAGCAATGGATAGGAGGCGGGAGGAAAGCCTTCTATAGGAAAAGTTGCTTGAAGTTGAATCTAGCCTTCAGGAGAAACCAAATGATGAATACTTTTCCAACAACTTAAGAATGGCCAATAATGTTTTGAGAAGGTTGTAGGAAATCAAAGTGAAAGGGTTAAGGGTAAGAGCCGAGATGAATTGGTTGGAAAATGGGGACAAGGGGTTCAAATTCTTCTTCAGGTACATCAAGGAAAGGTAGGTTAGGGGGCAATTTGATCAAATATGAGTTGATGGTGCAAGCTTGACAAATTAGGACATAAGGAAGTAATTCTTATAGTTCTACAAGGTCCTGTGCACCTCTGACGGGGTCAAAGAATGTAGTTGTAGAGCTAAGCATCACATAAAATAACTGATTCCAAAGAAACTCAAGGAGGAGGAAGCTAATGAACTTGGAAAGAACATTTCAAAAGAGAAGATTAAACATGCCATCCTATCTCTTAAGAATGATAAAACTCTTAGAGTTGATGGGCTTCCTACCGAGTTTTATAAGACATTCATTGGTTGGGTGTGTGAAGATTTGAACACATTCTACAATGAGGCCTTGGAAAAAAGATCACTGGGTAGAAATGTCAACAAGAGAATCATCAAACTACTCCACAAGGATGAAGATCCGACGCTAGTCAAGAACTAGAGACCAATTACCCTCCTCAATGTCTCCTATAAAATTTTGGAAAAAAATCTAGAAAGTAGGTTGATAGACATTCTACCATTATTTATAAATAGCTCTCAAACTAGCTTCATAAAGGGCAGGTATATTCTAGAAAATCTTATTACTAGCTGGGAAGCTATGAAATGGGCTAGGTAGACTAGGCAAGGGGCAACAATGCTTCTTTTAGATTTTGAAAAAGCATATGACATAATCGAATGGTCATTTGTAATGATGGTTGTGGAGGCCTTTGGATTCCTTAGATCCTTCTGTGGCATGGTTAAAACACTGTTTAATGATGTAGTAGCACAGGTGGATGTGAATGAAACACTCACATAGGAATTCACCCTGGAGAGGTCCATAAGGTAGGGATGCCCCCTAACCCTGACACTATTTGTTATAGCCTCAAATGTATTGCACTACATGTTAAGGGATATGAGTTCCTCTCCAATGGTTAAAGGTATCATTCTCTCGGACAACAATGAGCTCATTAACATACAATTTGCTAATGACACAACATTATTCATTAAGTTAGAGGAAGGAAACATGAACAACCTCATGCACAAGCTCAATACCTTCTATTAAGCTTTGGGTAAAAAGATTGCACTTGCCAAATCCTCCATGCTAGGGTGGAAGGACACCCCCCAAAATGGTTAAAGGAATTCAACCTGCAATGGGGAGGGCCCCAAAAGCTAGTAAGATACCTTGGCATTCCTTTTTCCATAGAGCCCAATCTGAAAGAGATGTGGATTTGGATTAAGGAGAATATTGAAAAGAAAATAGATAAGTGGAACAAACAATACCTATCACTGGTTGAAAGACTACAAATTTGCCAAAAGATTCTCTCATCCTATACCATTTATTTTGCTTCAGTTTGGTTCTTTAGTTGCTATCAAATTAATGAAATTCAAAAGAAAATAAGGAAGTTCTTATGGTCTGATAAAAAAGGAAATATGAAAAGTCATTCAGTAAAATGGGAATGGTGCTCCATAGCTAAATCAAGTGGAGGATTAGGCCTTAAGGATTTGAGGCTATAAGGAATTGCTTTGGCCTTGAAATGGATAATTGATGCCTTGGATGAGGAAGAACCCTAGAAGGTCCTCATTAGACATAATATAATGAATTTAGTTTTGAAACAGGCTAAATCATGGAAACTTCTCCCTTTGTGTGATATTCTTAGCAGTGCTTTTCCTATATCCCCTACAGGCTCCAATGTTTTCAAAACAATCTGGAAGGCTTGGGAGGTTGTTAAAAATAACATAACCAACTGCCACTTCATCAAGAATGGGAATAGAACCATTATGGGGCACAAATCTATTTGGTGGAATTTGGATCATAAAGATAGACCCTTAGCCTTAATTCAAGGCTGCTCAGCTAAAGCTTGGGGCTTAAAAAGGGATTAAATACTTCAATGACATCCAAAGGGATGGCTACTTGAAAGGTTGGAATGATTTAAGTTCAAAATTTAATCTCCCTCCAAGCAATTGGAGAACCTATACAATGCTAAAAGAGGCTTGTAAAAACATGCAATTCCTAGTGGAGGATTCAATTGATAGCTAGGAATACCTTGAATACCAGTGTAACCTGATGATAACTCACTTTAGAAAGTTAATGCTAAAACAACCTACTACACCCTAATTGAACAAGTTGATATCACTAAACATGTCAATCGAGTATGGGGTGCTAATCTAAACAACCATTGTCCAAAGATTTTTGAGAAAAATATGGAAAAAAGAATTGGAACCCAAAAAAGCTTGCTTTAGATGGTGGTTAATACTTTAGAGGCTTCCTTGTAAAATTGAACACAATGACATTGACATATGTAGTCTGTGCAGGGTACCATAATTTGTTAAACATATCTTATTTGATTGTATATATGCTAAAGAAATTTGGAAGCTCTTCTATAATGATATGAATATATGGGGAACTGATAATGAACCTAGCTTTGCAAAAATTCTACTTGATTTAAATAACAAAATGAGTAAACACTTTTCTCTATTCTGGTTGTGTTTATCCACTAAAATCCTATGGGTTATTTGGAAATATTAGAATGAAGATAAGTTTAATGGGAACAAGAGAATGCTTATTGAGTCTTGCAAAAGAATCATAGTGTATGATGTTGCTATGCAGGTTCACATCACCATCAAGATTTCAAAGGACAAGTTTTGGAAGTTCTTGGAAAAAAGGACAGTGGACATTGACATACAAGAAGTTAGGTATGGGCATAAGTGGCATGATGGGCACCCAGGAGTGGAGGTCTTTTTAAAGGCACTTAGAGAATTTCATAAAGATCTTGGAGAGGAAGGCAAAAACACTAAGGAAAGGGCACAAAGCAACAGGGCTAGGAGGGAGGAAATCATAATATCAGAACAAGAAGCAACAAATGTCCTTGTTAACATCAAGTCTATAGCAAGAAACATGAGATCCAGTGGCTCGTAAAAATGGAAGTCCAAAACAATATATAGACTCTTTTTGTACAACGACAAAATCTAGCCAGTTGGTGGCCATATATATGAAGGAAGCAAGAGGTGTGTTTGATGGTCCCATTCTACCAATCATTCCAACCTATCACTTAAACCTAGATCATTTTTAAAATTTGATATGGGAACATGTCTAAGATTATTATTGTTTGGCCAAGAGCCAAGGACTAAGGATCATCCATTTTTCCAAATTTACCTAGGGCATAATCCTAACCTCATCCTTCATTCATTATACCTTTAAAGAATTTGAACCTTGGTAAATAACATGATCAAGGAATATACCATCACCAAGACCTATATTTGATGGTTGTATAGTCTTATTAATGTATTTTTGTTGTAAAATACAATTAAAATTTTAAGAAGAATATATCTCATGAAAGGGGACACTTCAAACAAACTATCAAAATTATATAAGATTTTTCTAATATAGACATGACATTATACAATGGCACAATGGGTAGAGTTTAATGGCATGCAAATGTTAACAAAACACTAACCTTTTAATTAAAATTTGATAATCATTTACTGGTCAAAATATTAATATATAATAATAAACATAATATTTCCAAAATAAATAAGACAAAAAATTTATATCTCCATATATGTAGTAAATAAGATTGTTTTAAGTAAAATCAAATAATTTTAAGTAAATAAAATAGCTCCAAATTGATATCCCTTCACATTTTTGAAATAGATATATTCAAAATATCTATTCTTTATATTTTAAAAAAAAAATTCTCTTATTATTTAAAAAATAACTTTCAATAAATATCCCTTACCAAAAAACATGCTTTACAGAGAGAGTCAATGGTTAAATTTAAACCGTGACCTTACCCTTGAAAACGAAAATTATTCGCCGCACGTTTCTTGTTGAAAAATAAAGCTTCGGAATACGGGCAGTAGTAAAGGAACTCCAGCTGTAAATTATTATATATATTGTCGGCTTCTTGGAAATATTATTTTCATCGACAGGACCAGATGACCTATAAACGAAAAGAAACAAAGAATAGAATTGCAGACCTTATGTTGCATTGCGTTTCTCCCAAACCATTCCTGTGGGTTCCAAAGTTTAAAGTAGGTTCGTTGGATTGGAGCCCTTCAAGCCCTCGCTTTTTCAAATTGATTCAAATCGCAGAAATTTTCGAACAATAGAAACCCTAGAGCTCGAAGAGACATTGCCATGGCCTGTGTTACACACTATTTGTCTGATCAACCTGTGAGGAAGCGGCGGAGACTGACATCGTCTTGGGACGTTCTTCCATCGGGTCATAAGGTTGGTTTTTTTTTTCTGTTCCATTTTTTTAAAATAATAAATGTTGCAGGTGTATCTTTTTATTTTAGTGACTCATGAACCCGTAACCTGGCATGAATTTTCCTCCATTCTGTGATTCTAATATTCGGGGTTTCATGAGTTAATTCAAATAAAAATTCTCGGAGTGATTTTTTTATTTTTTTATTTTGTTTTTTTATTTCCCCATTCTCATAATTGAATGATTTGTTTGGTTAATTTTTGTGAATAAAGTGTTTTCTTTCTTCAAATGGAATGATATAAAAGGTCAATTTATTATTTTAGCGAGTGAAAAAAAATTCAGTTCTTAGAATTTGTAGGATTTAATTATTTAGTTTTCAACTCTAATTAATGATTTTTAGTTCTTTTTCTTTTCCCAGAATATAGGGTTTAATTAATTTTAATTTTAAATTTTAGCCAGTGATTTTCAATTCTTTTTCATTTCTAAGAACATTGGGTCTAATTAGTTTTGATTTTTAATTCTAGTTAGTGATTTTCATTTTCCCCAATTCTTAGAATTTTGGGATTGAATTGATTAGTTGTCTATGGTAAAGTTCATCTCTTAGATTTATAGGTTAATTTCAAATTTTAAATGAGTGAAAATTTTCAATTCGTAGTGAAGTAATCTAATTGGTGAATTTTGAGGATCTTGGAGTTGCGGGATGTAATTTAATTGGTGAAATTTTATTTTAATGAGCTAATTTATTTCAATTCTCAGAGTTGTAAGATTAACTGGTTAATTTTCTAGTGAGGCATGGTTTTCTATTCTCAGAGTTCTAGGATTCAATTGGTTAATTTTGTAATAAGTTAAGAGTTACAATTCCCAGAATTATAGAATTTAATTCCCAGAATTATAGAATTTAATTGGTTAGTTTTGTAATGAGCGAGAGTTTTCAATTCTCAGGATTGTAGAGCTTAATTAGTTCATTCAAATAGGCAAGAATTTTCGATTCTCACAATTGTATGTTATAAGGGGTTAACCCTAATGAACGATTCATCAGTTCTCAAAAGTGCAGAACGTAGTTGGTAAATTTTAATGAGAGATATTTTCATTTTCAGAATTGTAAGTTTCAATCGGTTGATTTTAAATTTTAATCATTGATCTTTTCTAAATAAATGGCGTTGTGTAGGCTCAGGAAACCCTAGATTTTAGCGGGGAGGTTGCAAACATAAAACAGGATGTGACCGAGGCAGAACCATCGCTTTTCAATTTATCTCTGAAATCTAAAGGAAATCAACAGCTCTCTCACTATTTGTCTCCTCCATGGCGTCAAGATGACAAGGAAGGCCATTATGTGTTTGCTCTTGAAGATAATTTGACCTCTCGATGTAACAACTTATTTCATCACACTCTTATTTTCTATTTGATTTTTTGCTACTTTAGGTCTCTTTGCACTTTTGAAATTGAGGACTTAGGTTTTTTTTTTGTTTCAACCTGATGAGCATTTCTTTCCTCTCGTGTGTCTTTTTTTCTCTGCATTGTGCAGATAAAATACTCAGTAAAATGGGTCAAGGTAAATAGCATGGTTTTGCTTGGCAGATTACAGACTTGTTAAATAATTTTGTGGCAATCTTGTTACATATGCTTGGAACAACTGTTCTGTAATTAAAAATGGATACAGCATAGTTGCTTTCAAACATACATCA
>VDFB02000003.1:451185757-451337091 GCA_007258455.2 Sequoia sempervirens | reverse complement strand
AAATCGAGTTGTAACCGCCTTGTAATGGTCTTTATTGCTATTAAGCGAATATAGGCATTATTGTTGTGCTAAATCTGCGTGGAGGCAAGCACGTTTGACCAGATTCCATGCATATGTAACCGCCTCTCCACTTTCTTTGTTTTCCCTAAAGTGGCGTCCTCCCAATTCGTGAAGTTGACCACCTTGCTTAGTTAGTAGCTTCTTTTCCTATAAATAATACTTGGATGCTCCTTCTCAAGAGGTTGCACGATCGAATGATGTACTTGCATTCTTAGTTTTCAGTAATACAACTACACTGCTCTATTGTAAACATGTTTTCCAATGAATAAAATGAAGTTATAAGTCTGTGCATTTGAGTTTACATTAGTTTTAAAGGATACTCATCCAAGGGGGCCCACTTGGTGAGCATTCCATCCTTTAGTTTGGTTTATTTTAGTTTAGTTATTACTTTATGTTAAGTAATTAGTTAAGAATCTGACATTGACTGTTCCTGTAGCCACTAGAATTCCATTTTGTGATTGTTCCTACAACTAAAGTAGACAGAGTAGTTTCCTGTTTGTTTGCTCAGATTTTTATTTCTGTCATGCATTCTAGCTTAGTATAGTTGTTGGTTGATGTTCAATATTTATGTTATTCCTTTCCACACAATTTACTTTCAACATTGTGTCTTCCTTAGTTGTAGAATGAAAATGGCTGCTTTAGATTCCTAGTGCACATACTGTGCTGACCCATTTCAAGTTTACGTCCCTGGGTTGACAAGTTAAATGCACCTCCATGATGATTGAAATGGCTATTTAGTTTAGATGTCCAATCTCTGAATCACGACTGTAAGGACTTAGTTGTTAAATCATTGTCGGAGGCCAACACTTGGTATGCCTTGATCATTTTTAGATTTACATTACCCATTTAGTGGGAGCTCTTAGATGTGTATGTCATTTTTTGACAGATTTCATGGAGTTTGTAATTATGATTCATGGGTGTATATGTTGATGGCATGAGTTTACTATGTTTTGTATACCTTGGAGGTATGGATAGTTGGATGTGTTGGTACTTGTCGTGGGTGCTATTTCAGCTATGGTTAGTGTATCTTGTTAGCTACTGGAGTGTATTGATACTTTTGGATTGAGTGTTTGTGTTTGGGATATCAGTTAAGGCAGGACTTATGCTTTGTTGTGATCGTTTGTGTGGCTTCTCTTTGGATGGATTCTTTATCTGAATCCATTTGTTAGGACTTAGTTGTTAAATCATTGTCGGAGGCCAACACTTGGTATGCCTTGATCATTTTTAGATTTACATTACCCATTTAGTGGGAGCTCTTGGATGTGTATGTCATTTTTTGACAGATTTCATGGAGTTTGTAATTATGATTCATGGGTGTATATGTTGATGGCATGAGTTTACTATGTTTTGTATACCTTGGAGGTATGGATAGTTGGATGTGTTGGTACTTGTCGTGGGTGCTATTTCAGCTATGGTTAGTGTATCTTGTTAGCTACTGGAGTGTATTGATACTTTTGGATTGAGTGTTTGTGTTTGGGATATCAGTTAAGGCAGGACTTATGCTTTGTTGTGATCGTTTGTGTGGCTTCTCTTTGGATGGATTCTTATCTTTGCACATTGGCATGATGGAGGATGAGAGCATTCATTCTTGGGATGGTGGTCACCTTGTTGTAGGTATCTTGATGGAACACATGGAACACTTTGATTCCTTGATGGTAGATGTGGCTATATGGACTGTTCCTTTGCTCATGTTTTGAGGTTACTTCTTACCCCTTATGTAATGTATACAACAAGTGATAATGTTAGGAATTAGGTGTTGTACACCTTGCATAATGTTTAATTTATTATTATGTGTGTGGTGCACCTAGGGGGATCTAGAAGTATGTGCATTGCTAGGAGTTAACATTCTTGCAACCACTTTATGCTGTATGTAACATTGGGACATAAATGTAAGTTGTAAAAATGTATTTATTTAATATTGAGAAAAGTAATTTAATAAAATACCCAATATTAAATGCGGGGACATAGTTTTATAATCTCATGGTTTTATGTAATATCACTTGGTGGTTTTGTGGGAGCTTATTTCTATAAAAGAAACCCCATGGGTAGTTATTTAAGGTTGGATATTTGATAGGTCAGCTCTTGTTCACTTATTTGTGAGGGTTGAAGCATGACATGAGATGAGTGGTTACATGCTTGTTCACATGGAGTGCTTGTAGAGGGCTTGATGCTTCAATGGTGTTCATGGAGGCTCTAAAGATGTATTGTAATGATTATTGTTGAACACATGAGCCATGAATGCTTTTGGAGGCTAAGTTTTTCCCTCTTGAGGGTTTTCCTAGGGTATATCCTATGTCATATTTTGATGGGTATGATGTCTATTCTCTTGCATATATACTCTAAATACTTATTTGCATAGATTTCTATTTTGGGTTATGTGAAAATTGTCATTATGTGGCTGCAAGTTTCCTTTCAATACGCTCTTCCCAAAATGATCTTTAATATTAAGAAAATGCCTTGCCTTATGGTGCCAAGATCATGCTCTAATACCATTTGTAATGAGATAACTTGCACAATAGAAGAATGTGATAGGAAATATTCTGCAAATAATTGATAATAACTAAGAATAACAAGCCACTTCGAGGGGGAAAACCTCCACGTATCTCCAATGAGAACATAATTTGCAATATGATGATGAAATAAGACTCACTACCTCCTATATATACCTTATTTATGCCTAGGATATCACCCAAATCAACTTAGATAACCCTATATAATCCCTAAACTAACCTATTAACTAAATAACAATATAATAATGATAATATGACTTAATTAAGAGTTAAAATAGCCATCGGCCGACTATTCATAACTTGATGAAGTCTAATATTAAGGGCAGAGCACAAGTCTTGTCTTCATAGTCCAAAGTGAAGGGGGGTGAAAAAAAAGGAATTATTATTATTATTTTTTGATATTTTTGGAAGAAAGACCCATGTGCCTAAGGACAAAGAGTCTTTTCAAAAAGGGAAAATTTGATGAGAGAAGACAAGGTGGGTGAGGGGAGATTTGACCCCACTTAAGTGTGTGTACATGATTAGGGAGTGGATTAGGAGTTGTGAGGGAAATTATTTATTTAATTTTTACAAGAAAGTGGATAAAGATTTGTAAATGATTAAGAATAACTATTTATCTAAGGTCAGACCTTAGGGGATATAGAAGAAATGATTTTAGATGAATATTGGGATGTTAATTAACATAAGAATCATGTATAAGATGAATTAAGGTAAATTCATCAAATATAACAATCATTTGATCATTTTTATGTGTACGATTTTAGGTGTCTATAATATTATAAGATTATATATTAAAATATATTAACATATATATCTTAAATATAATTTATATAAAATATGTCGAGATATTTTCAAATTATAAGATTATATATTAAAATATATTAACATATATATCTTAAATATAATTTATATAAAATACATCAAGATATTTTCAAGATGTATATTTTTTTCTCAAACATAAAACTAATAACATAAATTAACTAAAAAATATACACCTCAAAAATCTCAACGTATTTTATATAGATTATATTTAAAATCTATATGCTAATTAAAACATATCCATAAATCATTTGATTGAAATAATCTATAAATCATTTTATAATAAGAAAGAGGGACCAATAGTTGCGGGATAACTTTGTGAGTATGTAGCAATTGCATGGAATATTGTAGGACCTATATTTTTTTTAGAAATGTGAATTGACCACTTACTTATCTACAACTAAGGTTTGAAGGTGCGACTCATCATGCAACTTGCCATATCAACACGTCTAGTGAGAAGTGTCCAAAAATTGAATTTTTAAAAGTTTGACTAAAACTTAATCATGGTATCCCCAATAGTTGAACAAAAAAATATCATATGTTGTTAGTATAATATCATATTTTTCATTAAAAATATAACTTATACACAATCTCAATGGGTCAAAAACCTATTTGTAATCATAAATCTTTGTCATCTCTAACTTTTATATCCAATACAAATGGACCAATAGTTGAATACAAAAAACTATTTGTTGTTATAAAAATAACACATTATTATTTAAAATACAACTTATATCCAACACAAATGAGTTGAACACTAAAACTTTTTGACAATCCTTCACATTTGATGGGAAAATACAAGGTATTTATTGTGCTCACCTTTTATATTTGTGACAAGGACAAACTATTAATATGTGCTCAACTTTTATATTTGTGATAAGACGAACTATTAATATGAAATACGCCAGTGCATATACATTGATACATCAATAGTTGTAAACATAAGAATACTTGTTTAAATGAGCATCTTATTTCATAAACGGCACATTTATAGTGAATACTTATGATATCTTATTTGAAACAAAAAAATATTTATTTCATTTGTTAATTAATGTATTTATGCTTTTTTAATATACCATTCATATGTTCCCATGTGTTCAAATATGGATCTATCTCGATCAACATTTGATTATTTTTTGATTTACATGTAAACTAATTATTTATAATATATAATATAATAAATATATTACAAAATTGAATATTATAAGCACAAATACTACAACCACCACTACCCCTGACCCCTCTACCATGAAAGACTTTTACTACTATTACCAATCTCCTCAGGCTTTACTGATCACGACGAACCCACCGTGCTGAGGAAATAGGTGAGGAACATGCTTTAGGAACAGTTTCCCGCAAATTAAACATGAAAATAGCGGTTTCACAACATCAACGCGCCACACATTCAGTGGCCATACGACAAAAGTCATTTTGGTAGAAAAATGGCTGAAAAACCGAAGTCATGTTCCGGCCACCTCACAGGAGGTTGTCCACTACTTAAAATAAACAACTACCGATCCTCATTTTACACGTTGTACACACCAATTTGGCTTTACAACTCCTCTAAGCCTGCAATTACATAAGATCTGAATCATGTCTTAGAGAGCACTGATCTTGTCTACAGCACGCTCGCTGTTCTTTCTACATCTGAGGTATGTCGTACTTTTCATTTACTTATTTACTTGGGGTTGGAATAAGAGTAATGCCTGGTAAATTATGACACTCGCCATCCATCATTAGAATTCACTATGTCATTCACCATTTAGTTTTAGGACGCCTTCAGACTCATCTTTCAGGCATGAGATTTTAAGTTTGGCATAGTTAGCCTCATCTGGGCGTGGTCCAATTTGCTTTAGGAGGCAACATGACTTGGGAAGCTTGATCTGAGTCATTTTATAGATCCTTTTAACAATCAGTATAAAATGGCTCTTGGTTGAGATGGAGATAAGGTTTAATATTTTCCACGGACTTGCCAGAGACCCAACCCATGACCTCCCTGTTCAGATGCTTTACCACTCAGTAATCAGCCCCTTTGCGGTTAGGAGTATCGTCTGTTCTTTCAATAGGTTATGAGTACAAAATTAAAGTTTGATATATATAAGTAAAGCCAAAAAAATTGTCCTTGTTTTCATAAGTAGGTGGTCTTCTGTCTTAGCTGTAACTAAAGAATGATCTAATTCATATATGTAATTTATTGCCTGTAAATTACTATTATAAATGATTGTAATGGTTTTCAGCTACTAGAAATCTGAGTCATCGTATAATTCCTTTTTACTGTCTCTATAAAATTGCTCCTTCTTGAGATGGATATAAGATTTATTCTATTCTGTGAACTAGGTAGAACCCCCAAACCTAGGAAATGCTTATTGAGGTGTTCTACCACCGAGCTATCAGCTCCTTGGGGATTCAGAGTGTCGTTTGTTCTTCCAACAGGTAATGGGTAGAGATTTAAACCTTAATATATGAAGTGAAGCAAAAAATTGTCCTTGTTGCTATAGCAGGGTGGCCTGCTAACTATTTTATATCTTAAAAATTGATTATGTTCATTCCTAAAATTTCTTACAGATAAATCAAAATGATATAATTGTAATGATTTTCACTGACTAGAAAGCTGCACTGAAAGCCAAACTAGCCATCTGCTGGTGAGGTTTAATTACAGCTAATTATAACTTAAAATTATTTATCAAATTTAATCAGTTTGTCTTAGGGTATAACTGGTTACAATGTTTGATTTAAATATATAGAATGTTAATGGAAATGATTTGGCTCATATATTCATGCGATCAATCGCAGATTGGAGATGTGAGTAAATCAAACCCTAGATTATGATCTTGATGATTTAGGAGATGAATGAAATGTAAAAGGGGTTCGTATGAATATATAACATTAAGTTTTCATTCAAAGAACTTATAGAAATAGTGAATGTAGAATTTTTTTTTTTTACCAGTAATGACATATAAAATGGTAAGTAATCCCTTCAATGTTCAGGTTTAATTTGAATGTTCAGTTGGTGAGGCTCAGGGCTCAGATGCTAACATATATCATTAGGATGCCCAGGTTCAAACCTCGTGTAATGCCCTGTCCTAAAATTCCTTTTTTTTTCCTCAAGTAAATATCCCACACTCACAATAATACTTGCTTAATTAATTATAAATATTAATTTATCCTTAAACTTATAATTTTGATTATTATATAGTTAGGATTTAAAGCTTATAATATAATTTTGAATATATAAAACTTATTCTCTGCTGTAATCTTTCTTCCAATTTGCAGCTATCTCACTTGTATAAATTTCTTGAGATGTTTCTAAATCTTTGTCTAAGTTAAGCGTTTTTCGTCCACTAACTTGACAAGGGAAATTAAGGGGTTTTTGTCATTAAATTTCTGATCTTTGAGAGATTTTGTCCTCAGGTTGCTGAATAATGCACAAGGAAAAATATATATAATATGTCTTCACAAGTTGATCCTTCCTTCCCCTTCATTTATCATTCTTATATAACCCTTGTTCTTCAATGGTCATAACCCTTCGTGTGCCTTTTGACTTTTAGCGAATTATCATTTAATCTTTGTTTGAAGGAAATCACAGTTGTAAAAGCAATTGCCTCATTATAACTACTAATTGTGGATCGACTGTCCTATTAACTGCCACCGCCTAGCATCATCTTGCACTTATAATTGACTTTAATCGATCTTTTAAGATCTGCTGGGATTGTTGGGCACAGTATTTAATTGGGAATGTTAAAGTTAGGTGGGGGCATTACACCTCAATTGTGGAGAAACTTTCTAAAAGGGTATTTGGACTAGTCACTTGAGGGCCTGAGGCAGGTGATCTAGATGATCTAGGGATTACACCTAATTGCAGGAAAAATCATCTCAGTTCTATGAATGGTAAAATGCCAAATTAATGACCTTTGAATACTTAGCAAGAAGGGTTTCCCTACCTAATTGAGAGCTCAAACATAAACAAAGAATGTGGTATCGACTAGAAAAGGCTCTACCAATATCATTATTCATATTATCATGTTCATGACCTGACACTCCTCACAAGTTTATTTACTGTTGCCCTTAAATGGGGCTTCCAAGACTTATTATCATTCCTAGCATTTGCTTCATTCCACACACATGCACATGCTTCATTCCACACACATGCATGTGCTATGCATCCTGTACATGCCATAACAACATAGTACAAAACTATAACCATATTAGAATGACTTATATATAGTGATAAATACTATGAAAGTGAGTGTGTGGAGCTGTGTTTTATTTTAAACTTTAAATTAAGGTGGGGTGTTTACTACAACAATGACCTAGGTTGAAAGATCCCTTACCAATTCTACTCTGAATTTTCTAGTTTTGCCCTCTTGCCATAATGTCAAACAGTTGTCTTGCATGGTCTGATTTGGTTTTGCTGATTGTTTGTTTGAGTTTCATTGCTTGTTTTTCATTGCAAAATCATAGAGGAAAGCATAGAAATGAAGAGAAATATTGCATAAGTGAAAGGCAACAATTGTAACTCAATAGAACCCCTTTTTTCAACTATATCAAATCTGATCACAAGTTTCAGAGGTTTGATATACATTACATCAAACTGTAACAACAGTCTAAAACCCTTATATAATGCAATACTTGACTACCCAAAATGATAAACACATACCTGGATGTATAGCCCCAATTGTAGCTTGATTATTAAAGTCAAATCATGAATCACTTCGCTGTTACAACTTCAAACAATATGGCTGAGTCTGATGACAGAATAAGTGTTGTAGAGGATCACCAATAGGCTGAAAATAATGATAA
This sequence comes from Sequoia sempervirens, assembly GCA_007258455.2. Lineage (NCBI taxonomy): Eukaryota > Viridiplantae > Streptophyta > Pinopsida > Cupressales > Cupressaceae > Sequoia > Sequoia sempervirens. The sequence continues at coordinate 451,328,902 of VDFB02000003.1, read as the reverse complement.
AAATCAGGAACATAAACCTTTTACCAAACCCTAGGTGCCTCTCAAAATACCCAACAAGTAGCTTTGATCAAAACTCCACGAATAAGGTGCCAAATTGAAGATAAATTGTTGCCATGGAAGAATATGCAATAAAATCAAATACCCATGGGCCTTAGCTGCCATAAACTATCAAAATCTGCAATTATTTTATGATAACTCCCTAGTGCAATCAATTCTAAGTGCAGATTAACTTGTAAAGAAGTCCAATGATGCCCAAATGGAAACCCAGAGTGGATTTCCTTGTTCTGTGAATTGGGTTTTCGTCCAATCCACTATTCTCCAAGGGATTTCGTCTTCAGAAGACCTGTATGCTGCTGAAACCCTCTTCCAAGAGTTCAAACCTGCAATTGCTTTTGTAAAACTGAGAATAGAATGCCCAAAAATGAGCCCAACATATTGCTTTATAACCTCCCATGAGCTTTTTTATAAAAATCAATAAAATAATCCTCCTTGAGGGTCTTTCCTCATCAAAAGAAAGGGCCACTTTTTAAACACAACTTTGAGTTACTAGGATGCGGGCACTTTTCACTATTCACCTTATGATTTTTAGTTACTATTCACCTTTTACTATTCCATTAAAGCAAACCTTAATATTTTGACTTTAACCCTGGATTCATCAATTGAACTCCAAACTGAAAAGCTCATAAGGCTCCTAGCTAAACTCCACAGCCCTCGGTTGGATCCCCTAACCATTCTGCTGACCTACGGGAACCCTAATAGTAGGCCAACCTCCACTATAGATTGAGCTGTCTAAGGAAGGGACATTACATAGGTTCAAAACGTAGGGGGCATGTCCCAGGAAAATACATGTTGGTGAAGATACGTCATTAATCTTTGTATAGGTGGACCCTTATTTCCAGGGGTCATTTTCTCACATAAACAAAACTAAAGAATCTATATGGTTGTGTTCATAACCTTTTCCAGATATACAACACTATGAACCAAACCTCAAAACTCCATCTATAAATGCAGTCTTTCAGACTTGCAAATGTATAAAAACAAAATTGCATCAATAGACTGAAATCTTTACAAAATAAGGAGAAATTGACCCCTAAAAGCAAGAAGCAAGGGACTAGAATGGTTTTCCACTCAGTTGCTATCCTTAAAGTCAAGTCGTTGTGCATAAGGATTCTAAAAGTGACATTGTAACGAATCTGCATCACCCGATCATTTCCTTGATAGAAACCCGCTTCCCCTATTCTCGAATCTAACGGTTTGCGTTTTGAAGTATTTCTGAAGGTTTTAGGTTTTTTGACTTTTTTTGTGAATTTAGGGTTTTGACTGTCTTTGATGTTTTTTGAGCAATAAATTAAAGATTGCGATTCTTGCTTGGAAAGAATAATAAATTCTATAAAATATACTAAATGGCCAACATGCATCACAAATACAAAGTATTTTGAAGGCTTTTCATCTATTGCTTATATAAGTTCAGTACAACATAGATCTGGTAACATGCAATGAAGAATACAGATTTTATTGAGGTAAAACCTGGTAAACAGCAAACTGGAGATGCTCAGAAATCTGGTACGGCTGAGATGAAAGGCTTGTTCTCCCTCTGTCTGATGATCTCTGATGATGCCCAAGAAATATGCGCCCTAACTGGAGTTGATAAGCTACCCTCCATGCAAGCGACCCACTCTCAAGAAGGTATACGCCTTATATAAGATGGTATGGCCCTGGTACAGTCTGTACGGCTGTAATCAGCAATCAGCAATTAACTAAAATGTACAGCCCCTCTTTCCTGGACTCCAGCAATGCAAAGGATAGGCGTCTTGGAGAATAGAAGGCAGAAGACCAATATGTGAGGCATTTGCCTTATGTGAAGAAACTCTTCCTTTCCCTGTTGGTACGGCCTGTCAGAATGGTACAGCCTGCAGCAACATTAATGAATTTGTACGGCTCCTTCAAAAATCAATATTTGAGTCTCTGAAATGGGCGCCTTGATGATTGGAAATACTCTGGATACAAATCACTGAAGAAACTCTGATAATAGATAATCTCTGAAGCTCTGTAGTTTACTCTGAATGAGAAAACCTCTGCTGGCAATAAATCAGATGTTATTTCACATCCTCTGAACTGCTTCGATGGAGATGGCTCGTTCTCCAACGAATTACGAACTCAAACCCTAAGGTCTCCGTTCTCTGGCAAGACTGGAAAATTTTCAATTCATCAAATGTCATAATGGCACAAATCCCAATGCAAAACCTTTATTCTTCTCAAAAGGGCGAATTCCTTAATAATAGGGATTTTAATATATTTAACTTTTTAATTCTTTTAATCTTTCAATAGTCTTCCGTCAAATAATTATAATAAATTATAATTATTAACTGGCCCCTCTGATGATGGGCGCACCCCTCAAGACAGAATCACTTAAGTTATAATTAAAATTATAACTTTATATTATAAACATTAAATAATTAATATTTAATCAATATAATTAAATATTAATATCCTCCTCGTTAATCATCCGATTACTGTTCCGTCTGAAGCTGACGAACCCTGAAGTGATTCCGAATACTGACACAGCCATACTGCTAAAAATAGCAGGGGTCCCACACTGCCTGCCAGGAACTGCTAAAAATAGCAATTCTGCAAGAAACGTCCCGAATGAGCCCGAACGAAAGCCAATTGATCAAAACGCCAATCTGACTGAGCCAAGCTCCCAAACGACCCTCTAACCACTCTGTCAGCCTACGAGGGTCTCCTGATAGGCCAATCTTACGATCTCTGATGCTCGCCAAAAAATGGGGACATGACAGTCCGCCCTCCCTAAAATTGCTTGACCCCAAGCAATCTCAACTGCAAACAAACTCCAATCCTCGGAGGCCCCAAAAGGAAAACTGTGTAATGTCCCACACATCTCGAACTATCTCCTGAAGCATCATCGAAAACTCAACTGCGCAATCAATACCTGGATCCCAAACCCAGAGTAAAAGTCTGTCGTGACGGTCCTCCTCAGGCTGCCACTGGCTCTCTGTCTCCAACTTCACCATGCTGAGAATAGTGAAGTGACCCAATAGGACCCATCCAATACTCGGTGTCAAAGTTGTCGCCACCGAGATCCCAATACCATATGAATCCACATCCATCCGTCATGCAGAGATAAAATCTCCTAGAAGCATCTATTGTCCTGAATCTCTCCCTGTCCTCTGCTAAACCCTCATGGATGTAATAACTGTCCAAGCCACCATGCCAACTAACACCATAGTCACCCTGAAACCATGTACCCGTATGAAAAATCTGTGACATAGAAGTATTAAGCCCTATCAAATACACATCGGCATGATAGATAACAGACTGCGGCCCCTGCAAGTAATACTCCACAAACTGCTGGGTCAAGTACCTGCATCCGCTAATCCCATCTTGTGAAGATGGTAACTCTGCACACCGTAATGAATCACTCCCCTCGACTGTACCGAGAGAATCACCCTGCGCACAAGTATGGTGCATCGAATCATGTACAGGTGGATCAAAGAAAAAACTGTAAGCACCCCTCACCGTGTACACCTCATTGAACTCCTCTGTGAGTTTGGTTTGGAATTGTGATGCACTGGAACAATCCCAAACACTACGATCATCACCCAGCCTGGAACTAGTATCAAGAGTACGATCATCATCCAACTCGAAGAGTGGGTTATCATAGATCGAACCACCAACAAATTCAAACAATGGATTATTCACAAATTGCACCATCACTCCATCCTGATCGGAATCATCCATCTCTGAATCGCTGGAATAATAAACTGAGTTGTACTCCTGACTAGGCTCAACCAGCTGCCGACCATAGTCAACTGTATCAAATGAAAAGATTGATTTGCTTCCAGGAGAGGGAAACAAATCATCACAAGTACCAATCTCCCAACTGGATGAGACTCTGAATATCTGTTGTGAAGATGGGAAAGTATCGAGGGTTGTCTCACAACTCTCGAGTGAATCAACAACCATGTCACAGGAACTATCAATGAACTTCCCTGCATCATCTATCACGGGACAAATCTTATGAGAACCAAGTGCAACGTGTGTCTCACTGCAACTCTCAACTAGTGCACTCATCCCATCTATATCCACTGCTCCTGTAACTGTGAAGGATGTAACCTCATCCTCAACATCTCCCTCTCGGCTATGAACCATGGGTGTATACTCCTCACCAACCGCTGCCATGCAAGACTGAACGATATCTAAAGGTGGTGAAGATTGTGCCAGACTCAACGCCACAGTAAGCCTCTCAATCTGTAACTGCGACTCTCGAAGAGCCAACTGGGTGCTATGTAATGAAACCATAGTCACCTCGAGCTCATGAGTGAGCTCATCGATCCGCTCCTCTTTTCCCTGCCATGCATCATAACAAATGCAATCCCACTCGAGAAGGAAATCTCTGTCTGCAAGTAGTCTTAAGTAATTTTGTTTCATCGTTCCAATCGCTTCTCGGAGTGCATGTATCACTGCAAGGGAAAAACCACTCTCACTGTGCTCATCTGTCGAAGGAGGACTCCAACCATAGGTAGTCAACATCTGACGAGCAACGTCAAAATGCTCAAGGGCGGTGGTAATCATAGTGTCATCCACATGTAGTTGCCCAACCAAATGATGAGGATTCTGAAACTTACGACCCCCATACAAGATTTCCGGTTCACCATATGCACTATGATATGACGCTGATCCGTCATCACTCACCTCATGATCTGCAGCATCGTGTGTGCTCTCAACCATGCACACCTCAACATCTAAGGTACTGCTGCTCTGTACCTCGAAGGATGGCTCAACTGGTACGGTAGAAGTTGCTGGTCTGACAGTATCCTCACACGCTTCTACTCCACAAGTAACTGCATGCTCATCCAACGCATGATCCCGGGATTCCATATCATCATATGAATCCTCTAGCTGATTTTCAAAGGTCTGATCCAGAAAATCAGACTCACCATGATATAAATTCTCAACACCTATTGCGTCTGTAATACCCAACTCTTGAGTCTCTTCACATGACAACTCAATAGGGGTATTTTGCAACTCTGAAACCTCTGTTGTGTCATGCTCACGCGAAGTTTCGCCAACGCTGTCATAAAAATCAGAAGTAGCCTCCATCGTAGAAACTTCTTGAGTCTCCTCCTGCAAAGATGATGTAGGTAGATCATTACTCATAGCCGTGCTAGTGTGTTCACGAACCAAATCGGCACTTCTATCAAATTCATCATATAAATTTCTGCCCTCTTGATAGGAAACTGAAGATATCAAATCATTCTGACGAAAAGTGGTATTATCCTTATGTGTAGATTCTCTGTCCTTTCCAGGTGTAAACAACTCACGAGCTGTAGTGAGATATCTCTGTTTTTCAAACTCCGTCTTATGGCCAAGACTCGGGTGCACATCCACATAACTTATGAAAGGAAGTTTTTCTTTAATCTTCTGAGGTAGAATGCAATATTCCCTGAACATGCTGGACACTTCTCTTTCTGTGCTTTGCGGTGTTCTGTCAATAGTGATCCTTTCACTGGTCTCAGGTGATTCTAACTGCCACTTGTCATTCGCTGTCCTAAATGTACCGGCGAACAAACCCTCATGCCTTTCACCTGTTATAACCTCATCGGGCTCCTGTCTCGTGAAAGTGGGCCTAGTAGGCCTGTCTACTGTCCGTGACACTGTCCTAGGAGCTCTCCGTGAACCTGCAACACTCCTGTCATCGTCACGATGTGGTGACGATCTCCTCAGAGTATCCAGTCTCTGAAGTGCAACTGCCAACTGTCGTAATACACCATTTGACTACCGTTGACCTGCACTAAGTTCTTTGAGTGCATGCAAGACCTCTGCACGGTCCTGACCTCTGTCACTGTGAGCAATCTCTGTTCTAAGATTAACTGTTCTATCAGTCCTGTAACTTCTGTCAGTTCTGTCAGCCATGTTTCTCGGCTGCCAGATCGAACCCTGTTGCCTGTCAACCAAAGCTTGCCTGAATGAATAATACCTAATAAGACCCAAACTGCTCCGGCTGCAGAAGACGGCTAAACCCTCAGGATGGCAGGATTTAGCTCTGATACCACTGTAGAAACCCCAGTTTCCCCTATTCTCCGAATCTAACAGTTTTCTGACGTTTTGAAGTATTTCTGAAGGTTTTAGGTTTTTGACTTTTTTTTGTGAATTTAGGGTTTTGACTGTCTTTGATGTTTTTTGAGCAATAAATTAAAGATTGCGATTCTTGCTTGGAAAGAATAATAAATTCTATAAAATATACTAAATGGCCAACATGCATCACAAATACAAAGTATTTTGAAGGCTTTTCATCTATTGCTTATATAAGTTCAGTACAACATAGATCTGGTAACATGCAATGAAGAATACAGATTTTATTGAGGTAAAACCTGGTAAACAGCAAACTGGAGATGCTCAGAAATCTGGTACGGCTGAGATGAAAGGCTTGTTCTCCCTCTGTCTGATGATCTCTGATGATGCCCAAGAAATATGCGCCCTAACTGGAGTTGATAAGCTACCCTCCATGCAAGCGACCCACTCTCAAGAAGGTATACGCCTTATATAAGATGGTATGGCCCTGGTACAGTCTGTACGGCTGTAATCAGCAATCAGCAATTAACTAAAATGTACAGCCCCTCTTTCCTGGACTCCAGCAATGCAAAGGATAGGCGTCTTGGAGAATAGAAGGCAGAAGACCAATATGTGAGGCATTTGCCTTATGTGAAGAAACTCTTCCTTTCCCTGTTGGTACGGCCTGTCAGAATGGTACAGCCTGCAGCAACATTAATGAATTTGTACGGCTCCTTCAAAAATCAATATTTGAGTCTCTGAAATGGGCGCCTTGATGATTGGAAATACTCTGGATACAAATCACTGAAGAAACTCTGATAATAGATAATCTCTGAAGCTCTGTAGTTTACTCTGAATGAGAAAACCTCTGCTGGCAATAAATCAGATGTTATTTCACATCCTCTGAACTGCTTCGATGGAGATGGCTCGTTCTCCAACGAATTACGAACTCAAACCCTAAGGTCTCCGTTCTCTGGCAAGACTGGAAATTTTCAATTCATCAAATGTCATAATGCTCAATTCCCAAGGCAAAACCTCTTTATTGCACAAAAGTGCGATTTCCTTAATAATAGGGAATTTTAATATATTTAACATTTAATTCTTTTAATCTCTCAATAGTTCTCCATCAAATAATTATAATAAATTATAATTATTAAATGGCCCTCCCCATGATGGGCGCCCCCTTTATGAGAATCACTAAGTTATAATTAAAAATTATAACTTTATATTATAAACATTAAATAATTAATATTTAATCAATATAATTAAATATTAATATCCTCCCTCGCTAATCATCCGACACGTTCCGTCCTCGTAGAAACCCGGGATTCAATAATACACACCATACCGCTAAAATAGCAGGGTCCCATCACGACCGCCAGAACTGCTAAAATAGTAATTCTGCAAGAAACCCAATGAGCCCTAACGGCCAATTGATCAAAACTGCCAATCTGACGCTGAGCCAAGCTCCCAAACGACCCTCTAACCACTGGCCCCCGTCTCGGGGCCATTACGATCTCACGATGCTTTCGCCAAAAATGGGGACATGACATCGATGTCCTCTAAGATTGAAATCCTTGTGATTTTATCCATTTTTTGGTATCTCACTGACATCTCATCAGTTCATAACAGGAGCCCTGGGCAGGCCTACCTATCCATGTGTTGGTTTATGTTCACTGCAGGCCATCATCGTATGAATTTATTGGTTCTTACATTCCACTAAGCAGTTGTTTGGTACTGTAGTGGGATAAGACACCCTCCTGACCCAATCATGATGTCCTGCTTAACATTGAATACTAATTGAGCTGTGTCAGTACCATTGTGATTAAAAAATCATTCTTTCTAAAGCCTCATGATCTCTTCTTCCCTTGGGAGACTCATTGCGTCCAGTAAAGCATGACTTGTGAGGAAAGATAGTTTTTCTTTTATGTACCGGAGTAAATTTTTAGAAGAATCCTTCCATTTTACTAATTTGCTCATGAATGGCCTAGAGAAGAACAATTCTACATAACTACAGACCAATTGAGAAGAATAAGATCTACCCAAAGGGATCGCTGTAGATCTTGGGAGAAGACAATAACCTACAAGTGGTTTATTACAGGCACTGGAAAGAAGAAAAATTTCCCTCCTGCCAAAATTTTATAGACCCGTGGGCTAGGATAATGAGAAAAAATGTGTTTTCAGCAATAAAATACCAAGACTGTTCACCTAGCAATCTCTTTTTTGATCAGCAAAATCATTTTTATATTAAGTGGTTAGAATAGTTAAAAAACAGCAAGCTTGGTTGCTGGGTTAAGCGTTGCATGATACTTTAGATTCACTTGTATTGTGACACTGAAAATCTTGAGTCCCAATCCAAAATCCTTGTCTCTAAGAACCACAGCATAATATCCATTGATTAGAAGGGAAAATTAAATGCAAAAGTTTCAAAATGTGACAGCTTTAGAGTGACAGAGAACCATTAATGATTAAAAACTATGAGAAGCATGGTCCTTTTTACTGCCTACATTAGGCTGAGAAAATTTAATTGTTGATAACTTGATGGAAAAAAAAATGACTGGCCACCTTGTGATCAGCTTATGGCAATCAGCTTTTTCAACTCTGACTGTACAAGATGCCCCATTGACTGATTCTTGTTTGATGAAACTTGGTTCCATGTTACTGTATCCAATGATGTTCCTGAATAAGTTAATAACTGAAAGGAGGCCTGAGTTTTTCAAAGTAGGATAATGAATTTAAATTTTAATCTGTACTGTGCTTTTTCCTGTTCCTCTAAAATCTGCTTCTTGAATGAGCTGTCCTGTCCTATGTTTAGGTGCCACTCAAGAAGATATACCACTCTGTCATACTTATCAATAAAATTTTCAAGGAAATGAATCATATCGTGGGTTAAGATCTACATGAAGAGATCAAATTGGTATAAACATTTCTGCTGTAGTTTCTGGGAAATGGAGTGAAATTCTTACATTTGGTGTGAGGAAGTAATTTTTTGCTGTGGAGCCTGAGGAATTTGAGTATGAGAAGTATTATCTGGGTACTGTGGAAGCTGTGAAACAGTAATTAGATTCAACTGGTCAAATGACTGGGATTTTAAGATCCAGTCTAAGATAAACCTTGATTTTCTTAAGTTATCCTTTTGTTGGAATTGGGGTGATCTGGGAAAGGTTGTGATGGATATTTCCTGAGACTATTTAGCAAAGCAAGCTTGTTGGTTAGTCTGTTACAATACGGAAGGGACAGTGGGGGGATATTTAGCCTAGATTTTTGCCTTTATAAAGTGAAGATAAATTCTGCAGAAAATAAAAGATGGGAATTATCTGCTGTATGAGAAAGAAGATTCAGGCGATCTCTTATCCTGGAATGAGAAGTTTGAATATCCAAACCTTGAAAATGGAGTGGAGTGTGAATGTTACCTGCAGAAGAGAGTTGGCTCATAAAAAGCAATCTCAATTTTGCATTAACAATATAACAGGCAGCTTACAAAATAGCATGAGACTTATCTGTTCAGATGTAGGATTTGGAATAGTAACTTGAATTCCTTACAATGTCAGTATTGTAAGAAATGCACTTGTAGAAATATAAGTGGGTCGAAAATTGTGATGAATCTTACCTTTAGAGCAGAGTGTTACTCATCTTGAACAAATCTTGAGCAAAATTCCAAACTTGTAGAGAGAAGACTCCCTTTGTATGACAGTTCGATTATCTCAAATGTTAGGATGGTCAAATAAATAAATAAATACACACATGCACACATGTGCACACACACAGAGCATGTTAATACTTAATTTATCTAGCATGATTGTGATATGGCGATGAAAGAGTGATTTGGTAATTGTTTGAATTTAAATTTTCATGACTTAAATGCTGATTGGGAGTCCTATGTCTCTCTTGAATTTGCTATCTAGACTTTGATTTATAACCATAAGGATGCAATTGATGGCCTCAGTGTCTAGACTTGGCCTTCATTGGGCCATAATATATTAATTCTCATGTGGACAATTGCTGTGCATAATATAGCAGCTCCAAAATAATACCATATTCTTGTATTTTTGTCTTATTACATTTCTTATAAGCATATTGCAGCTTGATATGAAACCCACACAATGTTTTATTTAAAAGAGTCAAAGACAATTCTTGGTTGAGTTTGTTGCAAGAGGGATGATATCGTTGATGCTGTCAGAGGGATAGGTGTTCTACTTCTGACTTTGCTATTGATCTTGACCACTTTATTGCAGGGCAACTCTACTAAAATGGCAAGCATTGAAGTGAGTAACAACCAAGTAATCTTGAAAGATTATGTTACTGGAGTGCCAAAGGAGTCTGATATGTTGATAAAATGTACCAAACTTCCATTGCAGTTGAAAGATGGATCACAAGATGTTCTTGTAAAGAATTTGTATTTGTCATGTGATCCATACATGCGAGGCCGCATGAAAAATATTACTTCTTACTTCTCAGCTTCTTTTACTCCTGGATCGGTAAGATTTGCTTTGTTTTATTTTCCATCATTGTTTAATATAAAGCCAACTTAAATGTGAAAAACATGTTAGCATGTTTTCTTCTGTTTTATTTTTTTGGAGTCTACTGGAAATACACCCATGGCACAGGCTGTGCACTGAAACTCATTTGCGTTACTTTGTATATGAGCCAAGTTCTGAAGGATGTTCTCTAAAAGTTGTCTGGGATTCACATGCAGTGTTATCCCTCTTTTCAGTGTCTCTAGGGAAACACACCTTGATGTGGATGCATTAGTGCATCTTATAGGAAGCAATGGAAAGTAACAATTACAAGAGAACACAGCATGCACAATCTATTCGAGAGATTTCACAGCCCGAAAAACATCACATAGAAACAGAATTGCTCATTAATCTATCTTAGTGTTGCTTGTGACTCACTAAATATATTAGTAAAATAGATGAATAAATGAAAATTATGTAGTAATTTCTACATGTGCCAAAAGTGATTAACCCATTATTCTTTCAAATGAAGATGATTTCCTTGATGCTACATGCTCTAGAGTCAACATTCTTTCAATTTGCCTCAATATTTGTGGTAACGAAAGCTGACCTTTATTAACTTTGGAAATTTTTAATATTGTAGATTTGCTTTTAAACCCTTTTTAAATAAGGGAAATAAAAAAAATGGACTTTGAATATCAAAGATGGCAAAACTACCAGACGAATGATGCATCAAAGAACTACCAAATCCACCAAGTGATTCAAATTCACCATAAAAATCAAATAGGGTTTTACAACATAAAACTTAGGATACTTGATGCTAGTGAGATTCAAAGGTTGCAATAAAGTTGTACAAAACTTCTAAGCATAATAAGCTAAAGTATCCCACTACAACAAGAGAGCCTGTGATTTCACATATAATTGTATTGGCTAATGGAAATTGAAACTGCATATAGCTATCTAGAAACAAGGCCACCAAAATTTAGCATCTTCCAAGGAAGCCCACAAGCCAAATGTGGCTTTCAAACTACCTACTTTTGCTCCATGTTGCACATACTGGCTTGCATGCAGTTTGATTTAATTGGGAATTGAATTTTAGCAACTGTTGACATGAGAGCTTTCATCCAAGGTTCCTCTTATTCAACACAAAAACAAAGCAATATATAGCTAGAATTGTCAAGCAATAGCAACCTCTGGCTTCATACTAGAGATAGCAATGAGATTAGATGCAAAAGATATAATTGAATCCTCCTTTCCAATCTTCAATTTAACTAGAATTTCTTTCCAACACACACTTATCATTGATCACCATTTCGTATCTTGTTAGGTGGATCTTTATCCTCTAACACATTGCATCCAACATCTTTGCTTATATGCGTAGTTTTCATAACCACCCCATCGTAGCCAAAGCTTTCATGCAAGATTTAACTCTCACCTTGAAATTCTAGACCATTGAACTTTGCCTTGTCCAAATGCAGCCAAATTTTAATTTTCCTTTTGTCAATCGAAGTTCATCCAATTGCCTCTAGGCTCCAAAGGAAGTTACACCCTGTGCTTTTATAATAAAGAGAGGAGGAACCTCGCTTCTTGTCACCTCCATGGAGTTTTGGGGAGGGATTAATTTTGACACCTACTTGAAGTTCCTCGTAATGTCCCCTTCTCAGGTCTAATCAGTTCGAAGACCATTAGCCTATTTCTTGAGTTCTCGTAGGCTAAGTGGTAAGGCAAGGGGACTCCAAAGATCTTGAAATGTCCCACCCCTGGTGAGATATCTACTAATTGAAATTGATTGGGTGTTTGCTTGTGTTTTGAAAGTTTCGTTTTGTTTTGCATTTACAAATAAGAGATTGCCAGGAAATATGAAAGATATATGTATGAACAAATTGCAATTTGACAAACTATTGTAGCAGATATTATATATGTATTCAAATCAGATTTAACATTGCAATACTTTCACAAGAATCTCATACCCGGAAGCTGAATACACAATTATTGAATTTCTGAAAATTAATAGCAGCAGCCAGGAAAACCCTCTTTATGGTCGCCTTGCTTAAATGATAGTCTTCTCCACCGTGAAATGACCGCTGAAAGACATCCATCTCTGAAACGCCAAGAATGAGCCAAGGGTTGTAGTCAAAATGCAATTGCTTCCCTTCTAGAATCCACATGCCCTAGCCAGCAGAAGTACGGCTTCAAAGAATGGTACGGCCAGGTCTGAAGAAGGTGATGTGACAGCAATGAAATGCTAATTAATGACCAGCAATAATAATAAATCCTGGTAACTTCTGATCTGCACAATATTATTTGATGTTTCTTGAAATATGTGTCTCCAATGAGGGTTCTTTCAACAATCTGAAATCTGCTCTTCAAACCCTTGTAAACTTCTGAGATTTTTCACTCTAAGTAAGCACAATGTGACTTTAGAAGCAAAGCCACCTGAAATAACAACCCTTGGATGCTATCTCACACCTGTAGGTTGCTCAAATCAGAGAGAATGGACATTCTCCATGATCAAATTGAAGAAGAAACCCTAGTTTTCTCCTCACAGCCAAAGCTTCACAAATTTCATAAGTGTTGAATCAACAATGAATAATAAATTTTCTTTTTTGAGTTCCTTTTATATCACCTCCAAAGTGGCACGACCTCCAAGGCATTTTAATCATTAAAGCTTATTAAAATATTTGCTTTTGTTTCTTTTATAATATCCTTCACTTGGGTGCTCATATCAATATCAGTTTATAATTTGACTTTATGACATTAAATAAACTTTTATAATAAAGTCAACAAGTCATTTAATATTGTTCACTTTTACAATTAATTAATTATTATTAAAGTATCACTTTAATAAAATTCAATACCATAACTCAAGCAATAAACATCATTAATCAATTCCATTAGTGCCAAGAGGTAGCCCAAAGATTCCTCTACTCACCAAGGTGCCCTACTATAAATAGTAAGTATGCATAAATGGAGCCAATAACCCATGGAGATGATCACCTCTAAATATGCCAACGAACTGGAGGAGAAAACACTAACAATTGCCATCCAGAGAACTCATTAACACCCACATAAGGCCCTCTAATCACCATTATTAGCCTATGAGGGTTCGATGATAGGCTAATATGCAAACTCTGATGCTCGCTAAAAAGGGGACATTACAGATCTTGGAGGATGCAATTTTGGAGTTACAAGGTTTCTTTTGTTGGCAATGAGCTCAGTGGGCAATACTAGTATGAATAACACTTTTTGAAGTGTTTTCAGACTTTTGGGGTGTTCTCCAAACTTCTTGGAGAGCACGTTTATTTATAGTAAGCCACCAAATTGGCCTCTATTATTCACCTAATGCCTTAGTATCATATTGGCATGGTCAAATTTGGATTCTGATGTGTTTCGAGATTTTTCACAACATGGGGTGAAATAATTAAATTATTCACTTAAGTTTTAATGTTTTATCATTCTTTGATAACTTAAGTGTAATGTCTTTTTGAAAAGGTATTTCAAATTCCCAATTGGATGCCTAGGAGAAATAAGGGGGTCTTGCACATGAAAAAGGTTTTATTTTATTTTAAAAAAGAATTTGATGGAAAAGGTAATTAAATGTTTGCACATAATGAATTATTTAATTTAAAGCAAAAGTGTTTTTTGAAAAAACAAAAAAAAACACTTTTAGGAAAAAAGTGTTTTTTCAAAAAGCAATGAAAATGCAAAAAGTGCTTTTAGAAAAAATAGCAAAAAACAAATCTTTTTTTTTTAAAAAGTAGTGAAAAAAATAAAAAACACTTTTTTGGAAAAAGCAATGAAGAAAGCTATAAAAGGAGGTGTTGGGGGCTCATTTGGATATGCTGAAGAATGATATTGTTATGCTATCGGATTTGCTCTAGTTCTCCAAATCTTTGAGGATGAAAACCCTAATGGATTTTTTAGTTTCGGAATTGAAAGAAATTCCCTAGCTAGATTAGTGTGATTCCATTCAGGGATCACCATTAGTGTTGATTGAAACTTCCAATTTTGGCTTTATCGGTTTTGAATGCTTTGATGGTGTTTGAGATTGCATTTTGAGAGGATTGTTTGTAGTTTAGAGGAGATGGAAACATTGTTCCAAGCCTACATTGATAGTTGGATGCATTTGGGAGTGGGTCATTGAAAATTTCTGAGTCTTTATCTCATAGACCAAACTACTACAACGAAGTTTCAGACCTATACCGGTCACTTATTTGCCATTTCCTTGAGGCATATTGTAATGTCTCCTTTTTTTGGGCCTTCTTATTGTTTGGTGATTTGGCTCACTATTTTTAGTAAGTGCTATATTTAGTAACTGGTCTTGGCTCCCATTCAATAGCTTAGTGCAGAGTTTCCATTTTTGGCAGGGGTGAGTTCTCTTAGTGGTCGGAGTTATTATTTGTTTGTTCATTAGTTAAATTAATAAAGTTGCTATTTAAATTAAGTGAGAATGAGCATGGGTTATAAAAGACCCACTTGGCCTAGTAGAGCAACGTTGTTTTAAAAGAGGGGACAATGTATTTCATGTGACGCCTAGAAAGGGAGTTTATTTATCATTTTTTAAGGCTAATGGTATGCCTCATAAGGTGGGATGCCTAGTTTGGGCTTAATGTCAATTTTAAATAAAAAATCAAAGGTAAAATTTTGGAGGCAAAAAGTTGGATGCCCCTCTTGGGGTAATTTTATGTCATTTCATAAAATGAAATGAGAGGGAAAAAACATAGAAATTCATATGTAAGTTGCCCAAATTTTCCCTCACTTTATAAATATGAGTTTGAGCTCTCATTTGCATATGGAGGATTTGACAACTTAAGGAGGCTTTGCTGGATTGTTTCCAGATTTCGATTGCAGCTGATTGGGGACGAAAACCCCCATTTCTAGCTTTGGTTTTGGTGATGAGAGATCCACCCTAGCTGGTAGGAGTGATTCTACATCAGGAATCACCATTGCTTTTCAAGAGTTTGATCAGTTTAGGGTTTATAATATGAAGATTTATGAAGTTTTCTGATGTGGGTGTTTAGTTTTTGGTGTGGTGTGAGCTTTCTTGGAGTGTTTTTCAAGTTTGGTAGTGATCAGATTGCTTTTCAGTGTGCTAGTGTGCTTTTTATGAAATACTGGAAGACTTAACTTTGCTTATTACTCAGTGGGACTGCTAAGTATTATTTTGGGTATTATTTCATTGCATTCCTACTTGTTGGGCGCCATCTTTTGGGCCATCACATGTGGGTTTTGATGAAGGACCATTGATTTATCTAAGAAAATCAATATTGGCAATTTGAGTATGATATTGGGTTCGATTTTTGAGAAATACACCTGCTGTTCATGAGTTTTCTGAGCTGGAAGTGACAGAAAATTATACCAGGCCTGTAGCTGTTGCTTCTTTGTCATTTTGACTGTGCAGGTCTGAAACTGGAAATTAGTCCTCTCTTTGCAAACTTTGTTAACAACTGGGTGTTTGGGGGGTGTTGGGCATGAAAGAAGGTGTTACTACATGAGTTTACCTTGCTAATATGACTTGCAGATCCACTACAGATGACCTGTAATAGTAAAATTGGACAAATCAAACCTGTATTTGCCTGATCCAAACCATTGTTGGTGACTTGGTTAAGCTGGGTCATTCCTATCCTAATGCTACAGTTGGGAGGCAGTTTATGACTTGGTGAAATAGTGAAAGTTATTGTTCTATAGCTATCTTGGAGTGCAAAGGGGTGATCAACAGACTTGCACAGTATACCCACTCTGTATCAGACCTCTAGTTCTCTGACTTCCACCTATTTCAAGGTACTCTATGTTGATCATCATAGGTCTATTCATTTCTTGAATTGGAATGCCAGTTTGAATGTTCATCTTACAAGAAGTGTGTAACAACCAATGTACAAACATTGAAAATAATATCAAAATTATTTGGCAGCAAAATATCTTGTTTGCATTTATATTGCATGCTTCTTGTATGGTTCCTTGGGTAAAAAAGGGAAAAAATTAGGGGGTATTATTACACATTGTCATTTCTCATGATGGGTGGTTAGTTATTAATGTTGTGGGATATGTGGGGGTGTTCTATCAATTTTCTTTCATGGCCACATTTGTAACAATAGATATGTATTGATTTAAAATGAGTTGTAAGAGCTCACAATGTAACACTAGGTGGTAGTACCACTAGTGATCTTGCTCTTGATTTCTTGTTGTTACTTACCCCACTGCATAAGTGGTTTATTGACTCACCCCATTGCATAAGTGGCTCATGTACTCACCCCACTGAACAAGTGGCTTTGGCACTCACTCACCACTGAAAAGTGGAAGAGCTTGCTTTTACATTTCGTTATTGTATCAACTTTCCCACTGCAAAGTGGATGTGCCCAGCTAACCCCACTGGATAAGTGGATGTTACTTTCAGCTATTCATTTCAAGTATAATTGTAAGACCATACATTGTATGCTTTCACCTTGCCCACACTGGGAACTTGGTGATCAAAAAGTGGAAAGGAAAGTTGTTTAGCATTTTCATTCTATTGAGCTAACAAGTTTTTTCAAAAAAAATTAAGGGTGGTTATTACATTCCCCTCACTATTGATCAAGTAGTGTGTAATAAAAGAGAATTGATGTAAAGGTTCTATATGGCCAAATGGAGAAGGTATTGTGGGTCTCCCTTTTCGAGAAAGGTCACAATCAGATATAGATAGTGCAGTTTTGTTTTAAGAGACATTGAGGTTTGACAATTTCTCAAGTTTCTACCCATCATTAATCTCTCTCTAATAGCAATATCCCATGGGTTAAGCACCTTGATGAGATTTTGACCATAGTGCTTTTCATGAATGATTCCATGCCATCTAGGCTCTTTCACATGGATCTTAAAAGAATTTGGGTAATTTAAGATCCCTTTTTGACTTTGACAATCCTATTTCAAGCTTCACTCACTACCAATCTTCTTATCAGATTTGGATAATGATTTTTTCTTTCCAAGTTGATACACGTAATGGGATTCAAGCCCCCATGAGATTTTGGTACTTAAGCAAAAATAATATTCTTAATTGTAATGAATTGGAGGTTGGTCTAGAATAAAGTTTTAAAAGCAGTTACCCAACCCATGTTTCCAAAGCAATTATGAATGAGTAGGACTGACCATCGATTGAAAATGTTCACAAACCATTCGGTTAGTTTAGTGCTAAATATATGTGGGCTTTCTGCCTAAATGGCGACCATATATTATTTTAACATAATATCAACTACAAAATTGTATTTTTATGATATATTATGAGATACATATAAAATAAAAAAGATAACCAGACAAATCAGTAATTCATATGATATAAATTAAAAAATATAATGTATCAAATAAAAAAATGATATTAAATTTAAATCAAAGATTCAAAATGTAGTTGATGTGGTTGATTAGTGATAGCACTATAGCAGCAATTTAAAATTAAAATAGAAATTTCTGGTTTCATTGTTCAAATTCAATGTTTATGATAAGATAGCAATACAGAAAAATATAATACTAAGTATAACCATGCTTCATCTTGGCTATCAATGTCAAAAGAGCCCTCTAAATTTAGGTCACTTTGTATACCAAATTATGGTTTATCCAATGGAACCCTAACCAGTCTTAGCTATTTCTCCTCATCAATCTAACATCTTCAATATTGGCATTCCAACATGTGGCTAGAATCTACTAATACTTAGGGTTTTTCCAATCTTGAAGTCTCAAGGAACTATGAATTACAACTAGCTTCTTTTATTATCTAGAAGTAAGCATGTTACTCTTGATTGAGTGGATGATGCTTTAGGTGGACCAATTTGTTTTTTTAACAAAGGAACTAGAAACTTGTGAGACTAGGTTTTCTTAGCTTTGGTGTATCCTTCCCATAGTTCACAAACTTAGACTTGAATTAAACTTGACAAACCCCAAATTTAAAAGCAACTTAAAAAATTGAAGCCAAAAAATAGAAGATTTTCACTCTATAGTCACATTTTTCAATATATAAGTAGGGAACAGTTTTAGTATACAAGAATTTTTAGGGCATGCAATAGGGACAACAAAAATATTATTTCATGTAACATACCCAAAGTTTACCCTATTGGTTTCACCTAAGTTTTAACTCAAAATGTGAAAAGATCAAGCTCACAAATACATGGAAATAATTTTTTTCTTTTCAATAACACATTTGCACATTTGAATAAACCCATTCCAAATTACATTGCATGAATAAAATAACATTACATAATCACAAGTAATGATTTCATCTTTCATATACATTTTTAAAATAGATTCAAGATCATAATTACAAATCATAGCTTACAAGAGCTTATTGGTACAAGAGTACAATGTTCGAGTTGTCCACATTTGGAACACATATCTTCATCTTCTTCTGTTTCACAAATCTCAGCATGAGGGAGAGCATCACCCAAGTACTTTTCCTCCAACCACAGACTTAAGCAGTCCCTCGCACATCTTTCTAACCGGTTAGATGGCTCTACCCTTCAACGAAGAGTTTGATATGAAAACCCTCTAATATAATGCCTACCTGAGCATAGTGTTGTGTCCTACATAACTAGTGCTGCCATACAATGGATACCCGCTTACATGCATGACACTCCCTACTAGCTATGCAATCCTGGCTCAAAGTGAACCGACAAAATGTATGCAATGGCATCTACACTTATTTTGGCCAAAGATTTATCATATATATATATAATAAATAAATCCACTTTCTATGAAGTGATGTTCACCCACCCCCTCGCTCTACTTGGAAACTCTATTGACCTGTGAATACTCTTGTCTTGATTTAATCTTAAGATTTAAATAACATAAACAAGATTCCATACAAAAGTGATAACACACTTATATTGATCAAAAAATGGCCAATTAGGTTTAACCCAACCTCTTGAATACCCTGTTACACATTTGTAACATTCCTGGGACTAGCAATTGCCTCTTATTCAAATTCTTTCTTTTAATCATGGGAGTAACGACTCTCCCAATTCATGCATAATTTAGTTAATACTAATGACACCATGTCACTGATTGGACACATCTGGTCTCAATCTAAAGCATTGTCAATATATATAACAATTCAGAATTAAACTTGATTTGAAGATTACTTCCTCATATTGGGTTTTGGACTCTTTGTTGTCATATTTAATATGGCTCCATCCTTCTAGAATGCCATAACCAATTTAGTTATTCTTGACATTAAATTTCATATAAAACCTTATGTTCATAGTAATGTCCAATAATAGTAAATCAGCATAATAAGCTATTTATCTTCCGATAAATTCAACTAAGAACCTTTCGACTAATCTCCAATTCCCTCATGGTTCTTTCCAAGTTGTCCTTTGCATCATTTATATAAGGTGCCTATGTTTGTATGTTCATAAACAATCATATATCCTTTCCCTCAATATGACACATATAATCACATGTTTAAAATGTATGTTAAGTTCATATCTAATGTGGAGGACATTTTTAGTTTGAGAGGAGTTTGTGCTTCTGCACCTTAAAGTCTCCTCGCATTACGACTTTGGGTTGCCGAGATGTACAGTCCTCTTCTTTAAGATTAGAATATCATGAATAGGTATAGACTCTTGGTCAAGTATAAGATAGTATCATTTAAAAAGGTAATTAGAACGTTTATACTTCCAATACGTTTTTCAACCCTATCATTGCATGTTAATAAAAACACAATCAAGTGTACACCCTAACCCTAGGGAATAAACTGTGTTCCTACTTTTCAAGGAAATATGAGTGTCTGAGAACATAGCTCCTCCACTCATGGTTAACTACAATCATAGGTTTACATAACCTCATACCCTAACAATAATGACATATTACTTCTAACATGATACCAATCCATTTGCATTACTATCATCATAACTTATGCAAGCGTATATGTAACATACTATATCCTAGATATCATCATAATACCTTCTAGTTAGCCTCATTTAACTAATACAATCAAATACTACAATCATGGTAGCTATATACATATAATATGCTAATAAGATTCCTCAAGCCAACTTATATTCATTCTAGCTAAATGCACAAGCTCTGTTCAAAAGCTACAATAAGAAAACAACAATTGCTCAAGCACTTGCAACTAATAGCAAAATGTAGTATCAAAATGGAAAAGAGTAAAGGTTAAGAATGACTAAGCATGCCTGGAAAATATAGCTTCCACGAAGAACTTGCAACTCTATGCTCAATGCAAAAGACTCAACTTGTTGCCTCCTCCAAACTCAACCTATCTCCAATATAACCAATTATGCTCTCAACCTCACAAACAATCTGCCCTCAACTCACAATGAAATTTCTCTCAAAACTATCAAAGAAATACTCTCAAATTCTCACAATGCTCTCACTGAAAATAACATAGCAAAGAACTCTCCAAAATGAACAGCAAAATGAGCAACAATGAACGACCAAATATGAAACTAGTGACCTCTATTTATACAGATTTAGAGAGAGGCTTCCAAAATTGAAAGATAGCTATGATTTACTCCACCTTTCCTTCCCATGCCAGCCGTGGGTCTTGCTGGTGGAAAAGTTTGCAGATTTACCTCACAAAAACTCTCATAAACCTTCTCAAATTGCCATGACCTCTTTGACAATTTCCTTTCTTTGATCTACTGTACAGACTCAGCAAAAGGCTCCATTATCATAGCGCATGGAGTCCATATCCTTTCCAGTTTGTATGCCAAGTCGTGGAGTTTTACAGCTTACACATGTTAAAAATACTCAGTCAAAGCCTTCAATTTGGAGCTGTGTGTGGGCTTTTCACAGTCCCAATTGCTCTCATACTCCTATTGTGGGTTTTGCCTTTCAGTTTACTTGCTTATGGCACTTACATTGGAGGCTACGGTTTCACAACAGCTACATTTCAAAACAGTAACAAATTCATACGCCACCTTGCCATTTACGTGGCAGTTTGACTTGTTCAATAGCTTGGGTCGCAGCCATATGTGTGGCATATTTACTTGCTTTTATGCACAACATTACTTATCATATATGATATATTAACTTTTATATCGCATCATATCATGCATGAAACTTTCAGCTTTAAATACTTCTTATTCCATTGCATTATATATGCGAGTGGTATATTAATACAACATTATACATTCATATATATATATATATTATAATGACTCATCATTAATATATATGTATATATATATATATCGATATGTATATATATATATACACATACATACATATATATATATATATATATACAAATACTCACATGTATGTCGCATCTACGTATGGGTATACATAGGTATTTCTACCTATGCACGCACACACATATCCATATATATATATATTTAAATACAAAAAGTATATCTCATGCTTTAATACGAGGATTTAACAGTATGACTGAAATCAAGTAAACAATCATAGAGAATCAAATACACTCACCCAAACATTCCTACCAACCCAAAAAGCTATCACCAAGGTTTAACACTTATTGACACATAGCTCAAACTGACTTGACAAGGCTTATCTAACCTCACTTGAGTGTGCATTTACTCAAGTAGGTACACCAGTGGTTTCCATACAAACTTCCTCTCCTGGGTGATACTCTCCCTCTCCTCACTGGAGTGCTTGATTCTTTTCTGCATCCAACTTAGTGCATTGTGAACAAAGTTAGCCGATAACATGAAAATCATATTCATCATGTACCATTTGCATCATTAAAGCATTTAAAAAGCAATCACATCATAATGCATATTCATACATCTCATTCATTCACTAAAATTCATTAAAACATAATCATGCATTAAAACATATTTACTCATAAAAAGTAATAGTAATTGGTAGATACACAATGGGGTGTAACATTTGGGCAGTTTTTACCTATTTTTTCTTGTATTTTGGCGAGTTGCAAATTAACCCTACAAAAAACTCAACGTCAGAAATTTTCTACAAATTCTCGATCACTCATCAATACTCTACAAGTTTAAAAACTATGATCCTTCCCATGCCATGTCCACCATCCAATAGGGTCTTTTTGTGCAAGAATGACCCTATTCACTGTAGTCCTTGGTTTGCTCAATGTAGGACTTTGAAGATTGACGAATTGAATCCATTGCTCCCAAAGTTTGGTTCCATACTTAGTGCTATACATCTTCCCAAGGACCTTAATAAACCTTTCCTTTACCCCATTATGATTAGAAGATCTACTAGGTTTAGACATATACCATTTTGGATTAAGAGCATAGACAACACTATGAAGAATGATGTTCATTGTGTTCCACCTCTTCATCCAATAGGCTTGATAAGCTTATCATAGAAGTGTAATTTAAGATCTTTTTTAAGAATTGCTTGCTTCATTTTATTAAGTATTGAAATGGTAATCAGATATACAAGATTACACCATGATCGTAGAAAAATCAAAATAATATTATGATTATTGGGTTACATTCACTCAGGATGTTTTACATTGCAATACAATTGGATTTTTAAAGCCTTTCATTTTCCTATGCTAACTTATTTATGAGAATGCAACTTCGCAAAAACTAACTATTTGTTTTATTCACTAACAATAAAACTAACATTATACATTTATAAATTAACATTCGCATGTTTATTTATTATTCTAATCTATACTAAACTAAATACTAATGATGTAATATATTTTAACATTACCCCCCTTATTATATCAATTTGAACAAAGGACGAAACACTGCAAGGACTGAACACAATAGCCCTTTTGGAAACTTTGATGAAGAACCTATACCAATTCTCCTTGCTCATCTAAGAAACACCAAACTAACTCCATTAGTGGATCTTCTAACTGTCAAACTTGCAAAACTTTGTACAACATGAGAGAACATAAAATATTCCCATCGCCCATGCACAATAAGAGAACAAATCTCCTTTGAGAGTCCACATCTCCTTTGAGTGTGTCAAAATCCCTCCTCCAATGCTGCACAATGATATAACAACTTTCCTTTGAAAGTCCACATCTCCTCTGAGTGTGTCAAAATCCCTCCTCTAGTGCTACACAATGAGAGAACAACTCTCCTTTGAGAGTCCACATCTCCTTTGAGTGTGTCAAAATCCCTCCTCCAGTGTTGTGGGAACCAATCCCTCCTCTGTTGTACAAAAAAACCTCAACCAATGTAGATACATTAACTGCACCCACAAGTTCTTCCAAGAAAATCCAAGCCCCCCTTGCTCCATGAAAATTGCGCCTCTATTTTATCCTCTAGTGTCTTTGATATGGTTTTGTATAGTGAAAATTCTTTTTGGTGCCACTATAACTAAGTATATACTTCTGAAGAATCTACTCCATAAATAATTCCTTTCTAAATATAGCCTCCAAACCAATTTGGCACCAAGGACTGAATCCATGGTTTTTGTTAATCCCTAAATGTAATATTCCAATCTTTTGGCATACATATATTGGCCCATTTAACCAACATAATGCTTTCATTGATCATCGCATACATCCCATAAGAAGTTATTCTAGATTAATTTGATTGAATATTCTTCTTTTGCTAGCATTGGAAGAATTGACATTATTTAAAAGAGGTAAAAAAGGCAAAGGTATTTTTTTAGGTCACCACCAAGAAAGACACCAAATTGGTGTATGAGATCTATCTTATGCAAGGATTCCACAAAGGGATTTATTTTTTCCATTCATTTAATTTTTTTGAGCTGTACAAACTCATCCACCCCCTTTAGATCTATACATGTGACCTCCAAAATGGACTTGAGAAGTTGCTTGGAGAGTGAACTTGAGAAGTTGGGTCTTTCCTACCAAGAAAAGCCATTTCATATTCCAACTTGCTAATTTATTCATTAATCTCTCTATCATATTTTCCAAAGAGTAGAAGATCTTGTTCCATCAACAAAGGGAACTTTGGGTATGGACATGGAAGAGACCCTGGGTTGATATCCAATTCGCTATAGATGACAACTCATTTTGAATCGACAATGAATATCATAGATTTTTCTTTATTTACTAGTTGACAAGAGCCTACTTGATAGAGATCTAAATCTTGTTTTAAAGATACGGGTTTCCTAGATAGTAGCGAATACAAGTGTCATACACAAATTGAAAGTGGGAGTTATTCTGGAAATTGTTAGTTACAATCACTCCTTTCAAATTTACTTTAATCTTAATCTTCAAACAATTCAGTCACCTTCCAAGAGGCTCAACTATGATGATGAATAGGTAGGGAAAGATAGATTTCCTTGCCCCAAATCCAAGAGGCTGCTTGATAGAGATCTAAATCTTGTTTTAAAGATATGGGCTTCCTAGATAGTAGCGAATACAAGTGTCATACACAAATTGAAAGTGGGAGTTATTCTGGAAATTATTGGTTACAATCACTACTTTCAAATTTACTTTAATCTTAATCTTCAAACAATTTAGTCACCTTCCAAGAGGCTCAACTATGATGATGAATAGGTAGGGAAAGATAGATTTCCTTGCCCCAAATCCCTTGTAACCCAAAAAAACTCACCCACTCTAATTAGTATAGAGAACTTTGGCAATGTAATGCAGCTGATCTAACTTCTCTAGTCCATTGTGAAGTGAAAACAATCCATGATTTTTTATAGGAAAGGAGAATTTATTCTAGCATAGACTTTGTTCATGCCTATTTTTATCACCATGCATCCTTATTTCTGGGCAATGTTCCACGGAAACGCGTTTCCCCCCCTTTTTGGCCGCGTTTTGGAAACGGGGACATTTCAGGGACAGGGAAACGGGTACTTGACATTTCCCACCGTCCCGCCATTGTCATCGGTGCTCCGTTGGAGACGGGGAAACGTCTCCGTGTCTCCCAAGGAGACGTGGAGACGTCTCCAAGTCTCCTTGAGAGACGTCTCCACATCTCCATGCTTCCTTGGGAGACGCCTAGGCGTTTCTTGGGAGGCGGGGAGACGCCTAGCCATCTCTCGTCGAGCCCCTGTCAATGGGCAACTTTAACTTAAAATTTAAAAATAAATTTTGATTTTTTAATATTTCAATTATTTGGTTGTCCTGACACTGCCATCTTGTTAGCCTATGTTGGTTTCTCCCACTAGGCTTTCACCTTCACCAGCTATCTAAAGTTTATCGGCTCACATCAACTTGCATACACCTTCCATCGGTCCTATCTGCTATTGATCTACGTTTCATCCGCGTTCTTCGTACCTTCTGCGAACTTTGTCATCGGTCGGCTATCTGGTCACCTTTATAGCACAGGTTGCACAAGGTTTCGCTGGAAGTGTGGTGGTAAAGGTATATCTATATCTATACTTGTAGCATGGTTGATAGACAATCTGTCGCTACAAATTTGACTTTCTTAACGATGCAAAGGCTTTGGCCTAAGCTCGCCCATGATTTGATGACAACAAGCCTATTTTGATTGTGAGAGCCAACGACCAATATGCACAATGACAAAAGTTGCAAGGAATAGAGTATTTGGAAGGAAGCGACAAATGGCGCAGAAGTTGGAGCAGCTTGAGATGGCTAATGAAATGAAGACTTCACAGGAACAAAATAGATCGGCTCTTGCGGCCAATAAAGCAGAGAATAGATGCCAATCTTCGATCAATAAGGGCCACCAGGCAAGTAGCCGAGCACAACCACTGGCTAAGGAAAATATACAAAGCCAATCTGAGGCTTCACGACCTGCCAGTGCACCAATACATGGGCCAAGGATGAAGTGACCACTAGATTAAGAATGCCCAATCACCAGATCTGACCTCCAAATGTAGGCCTAACCCTTAAGAAGGTTGCCTGCGATAAGTGGTGAATCGCGATCAAGCTCATAAATTGCAACAGAGAAACCCACGAAAGCTCTTTGCATGAACACAGGCTGGCCACAAAATAATTACAACAGCCAGAAAATCAAATGAGCCACAGCATCAAACAAACGGGCCTAGCAATAGAAGGAGAGCTCCAAAATAACGGAAGAAGGTCGCAAAAAGAGGCTTTGATACCATGTAAGAAAATGTGGGACAAAATCAAAATAGAAGCCGAATAATATTACATAAGAAAATCACATGCTTCTCATCATTTTAATTCAATACATATTACATATTTAAAGGATTTCTCACATCCTATTTTATACTAAACAACCCAAACAACCTCCCTATTAATATTGAGTTGTTTTTAACAACTCAAACAAACAACGTGAATAATAATAATATTAAGTTGTTTCTCAACAACTTAATATTACGACACTTATTCATAACACTAATTTAAATACTCACATAAACTCTAATTTCTAACACCTATGTGAACACTAATTTCCAACATATCGAAATTAGAGTTCAATACACATCAACATAGATAAAAAAACAAGTTCAATACATATCAATTTATTATACTGCTGTGAATTTTTAAATGTTAAACAAAAACAAGAAATTTCTTAGAGGGCCAACCTAGCTGTAAAAGGGCAGAACTAGGACTGACCAGATCAGATTATGAGCAAATATGCTATATATACAAGGTAAAATCATTGTTATTTCATATTCATTCACCCTTTGCATCAGGTAATAGCAGAATAAACACAGTTACAACAGCAAACAACAATAAACATTCAATTGTTTTAGTCTTCCGAATGTATAAGAAGGTATCTTCTGCAACAGAACAGCAGGAGCACCATTCAAAGAACAAAAAAAGTGTGTTTGGGGAGTAGTAGCAAAAATTTAAAATGATGGAATGGCAAAATAAGGAACTTTAACATTAAGATCAAAACCTTTTTTTTCATGTTTAATTTTTTTTTTCCCCCCAGAACATTTTTGTAGGGGATGTCAAGATGTCCCCAGGATGCACTCATGTCCCCCTTTATGGGACATTCCTAGGAGACATACCCCATAGTGAAGAAGTGTCCTTGGGACATCTCCAAATTCTTAGAAAAAATGCGGACAGGGTGATGATGTTCTATCCTGTAATATTCCCCCTTAATTTTTTTAATTTTTGACCAGTGCAACACCATTGATTAGCGCTAGCTCCAAAGATAACCAGCCTAAAAAGTAACCCTTCACTAAGATCCCAATGTGGGCGAGGTGATAGCATATGGTGTCGAGGATCATTAGCAACTGGAAAGAAATACAATGCTTGCTAAGTGGCTAGCCGACTATGAAATGAAAGTAAATGCTGGAAATACAAAGTAGGCGGATAACCGACCATGTAAGCTCTACCACTTATTCAGTGGGAGTGATTATTACAAATTATGAGGCAGCAAGCCAGCCATGAATCCTCACTCCCACTTGTTAAGTGGGGGGAATTTATTAAATTTAAAGTTGTGGAAATAAAATGCTTCAACCACTTATCCAGTGGGAGCTAAATACAAAAATGAATTGCAGCAAATTAAATGATTGTTAGTACTACTAACTAGGCTTACAAAGATGGTGTTTTTAGCTGCAAATACGTAGAAATATGCTTCCCAAAACCACGAAGAGTTAGAGTAAATAACCTCTAACAACTATAACATAAGAATGATATGAAATTGAGCTCAAACCAACATTATAATGAAACTAAAGAAGTTTGATAAAAAACAGTAAGTACAGAAAATTAGACCAGCAATGAAGAAGTTCACCAAAATGGTCATAACTTGCTCCAAACTTCTTCGTTTGATGTGAAACTGAAAACAAATGAGAGCTAGAAGCTGGGCGACTAAGTACAAGCCAAGAAACTCCTCCAAATGGCAATGAATTATTTGTGCACGCTTCCCAATGCAGATTTGGAAATGATAGAACCCTCCTGTCAAGGGCGACCAGCTCTAGAAAATTAGAGACATCATAATAAATCTGGAACTTGCTGCAAGGGGGCGCCCAAGGTAGGAAAGAAGATATCTTCGATACCCAGAACCAATAAAAAATCCACCAAAGAGTTATGAATAAAAATATGATTCAGCTATGCACAAACCAACAACATTAATTTTGATTATACAACAACAATCTGAATTCGGAAATCAGAAATAATCTCAATCTGCACTCTTGGATGAAGCATAGTCCTCAAAATCTAGCTAGCTACTGTCTTGCAAGTACGAAACTGAATGGATGAAGCTAGTAGGTATACATTCCTCGTATTAGAATAATATCTTTCTATTTATGTCGTAATGGTCATCTCGTCATTGCTTTTTCTAACTTAACAATTGTTTCTTTTAGAAACATCGTCTCTTGTAATCTATATAAGGAACTCTCGTTCCTCTTGATTAATACACAACAACATCGATTTTGTAACATGGTATCAGAGCCCAGGTAATTGGTCTTCTAAAATTTCGAAAGAAATTTTCAAGTGTTTTGAAGATCAATTTTTTTCTGAAAAATCGAGGGTTTCTATTGAGGATTATTTTTGTGAGTTTTTCTTACATAGGTTGCGCATCTTGCTTGCATTCTATTTGATTTAAGGGCGCGGATTTGTTTTTATATCTGGGCGAACTTTTTATTTGGGCTTTGGCATGATTTCCTAGTGATTGAGGACGCGATTTGTGTCCTTGTTTGGTCGCGTCTTTCTGCTTTTTTAAAGCCCGCAACAGTCTTGTGGAGGGTTTTCTATTCACAGCGACTTTTGGTTTCTATTCTCCTGCGTCTTCTTCAGTTCTGCGTGACCTTATTTGTTGCCCGCGCGACTTTGTGTTTGGAGATCTCAAACCCTTCGGCCGCGTTTGTGCTCTGTGTTTTGGCGAGATTAAGACACGATTTGCGTTCTTTCTGGCGTGCGCGGGTGTTTGTGAGGTCTTCTGATGGTCGCGACACGTTTTTCTTGTCTTTTGGCCGTGCGACCTTTGTTCAAACATTTTTTTTCTGGCGACGATCTCTTCAGCCTGCGTTTCTTGTATTCTCTGCCAGCGTCGTTTCTCAGCCTGCGTTTTTTTTTTTTTTTTAAAACACGTTTTTCAGAAATTGCTTGGACACGATTTTGCTGCTTTTCCTTGGGCACCGACTTCTGGTTCTCTGTGGCTCTATTTACAGAGGATTCCAGAATTTTTTTTCTGCCATTTCTGGTCTATTCCTAGCGGCTAGGGCTTTCTGGAAGCTCGACTAGGGTTTGAACCCTCAGCTCAAGTCGAAATTTTTTTTTCGCTTACATATTCTTGGTGGGTTTTTCAAGAGCTCAACTGGGTTGGCCTCCAAATTTTTTGGGTGCATTGTTTTCCGTGCCTCCAATTTTGTGTCAACAGATTTGTTCTGATTTTTGGCGGCTAGGGTTTCAAACCCTCTGTTTTTCAAGCCGACAATCGATGTTCTGGGTTTTTTAAATATTTTGTCCCGTAAAAGAAAAAAAAATCTGTCTTCTAGGTTCTGGGAGGGTTTATAATTTTGTCCTCAAAAATTAAGAGTTTTTCTCCTATATACCCTTGTTAGGGTTTCTGTCATTTGGGAGGGCTCTTTGGTTTTTACCATTTTTTTTTGAAAAAAACGATGATTTGTAATTTTGGGTTTGGCAATTTTTTCCTCAAAAATCGTGGTTTGGTGCAGTTAGTTTTTTGGTCACAGCTGGGGCGAACATCTGCACATCTGGCTTCTTGCAGTTTGTTCTGGGGCATCATGTCCATCTGCAGAAGTTTGGAGGGTTTGCCGATTTTTCCTCAAAATTGTAGCAGCTGTTCTCGGTATGTCTCTGGTTACAGGGAGGGGCAGTTTTCCAACTTCAAGTTGGACGGTTGGTGTTGTTATTTTCAGAAGTTCTGCAGTTTCTGGGAGGGTTGGTGGCAGACTCATCTCAAGTGGCAGAGTCAGTGGCAGACTCTTGTCTTTTGTTGAAGCAACGTTCAAAGAATAAGGGGGTACCCTTCTCTGTTCTCTCTGGGTAGTTAGAATGATGACCATTAAGGGAGGGTATTAGAATAATATCTTTCTATTTATGTCGTAATGGTCATCTCGTCATTGCTTTTTCTAACTTAACAATTGTTTCTTTTAGAAACATCGTCTCTTGTAATCTATATAAGGAACTCTCGTTCCTCTTGATTAATACACAACAACATCGATTTTGTAACACCTCGAAGCGAGAGCTCTAAATTCATTTCAGCAACATTTCGATACAATAAATCATACTCAATGATAATGAAGGAGCAAATGTCTTTATTTATAACTTTTCTCCACCAAGAAAACCCCCATAAGGTGAATAGTCTTTCCCTCCAAAAAGGGATGCCCAAATTTAAGAATAAAAGATACTATTAAATTAATATTTCTCATATTCCTAGACGTCCAACTTAGACTTAGGAAAATTCACTTAATAACATTTAATTCTCTTCAAGGGTGGCATCCAACATGAGTCCCACTTTTAAACACAACATAAAGTCATTCCACTAGGCCATGGGGGTCCAATATAATATAAAAATAATAAAATGACTTAAATAAATCAATTTACCAAAATGAACCCCAAAGTGTTGAAGCCAAAATTACCAAGACTGCTCTGCCCGAAATAGAACTGCACTGCAAACCCTGAACTGCTTCACTGCTAAAAATAGAAAGATGGACTCAAATGACTATGCTACTGCTAGGATGGCATTGCCATAAATAGAACTTACCAAAAATAGCAAATTGCTATAAATAGTAAGTGCTCCCAAATGCCTTTTGAGCACCTATTGAGCAGCCATCATGACTTACTAAAAATAGTAAGTTCTTGGAAGAAGGGTTGTTAGATGGAGACGCATGTTATACCATTATGAAGCTCTCTAAAAACCTAGAAAAACCTAGAAACCTTTCCTGCATGCAAGGCATCCACCAGAAATGAGTGTCATTTTCATAACATGCATGTTACCTTATCCTGAAGCTCTCCAAAAACCCAAAAAGCTCTACTAGACATGCATCAAAAACTCTCACATGCAAACCTTCAAAAACTCAATTGAAACCTCCGACAAAATAGGAAACCCTAATTTGCACTTCTGACTAGCCTATGAACCTCCAAAAATAGGTTATCAATCACATAAGAGCGTATGGCTAAAATGGGGACATTATAGTCTGCCCTTCCCAAAATTGCTTGTCCTCAAGCAATGTCATTACACTCCAAACTGATCCCACCAAAACATGTGGGATCCCAGGGTCCCATGTCCATCTCTGGAAAGACCCACCATGCTGATGCTGCACCACTTTGATCACACAAATAAAGCCAATGTACCAGAATTGCACTAACCTTTCCAACAACCCCAAAAAGTTAACATGCATGGAATTCAATCTGAAAATCATGGAAGGATTGAAGATAAATCCCTGCAGCATCACACACCCAACAGACTCTAAGGAGTAATCAATTGCCTCGCCAATGACTAACACCAAATTGAGTACAAAGAAAATTAATCTAATAATCTCATTAGCACATCTCCTCAAAAGACCAAATAGAGTCATGACAACAAAAGTGACTCCATCAAGGCTATTTGCAAAGGAAAAAACAACTCTTTGCAAAGTCATAGCAGCCTCATCCTCAAAACTCTTCAAGGATGTATAATTCCTTCTCAAATGAATATGGACATATTCAAGAAGACACTTGAAAACTTCCACAACTCCCTCTCCAAAAATCTCAGAATGATGAACCTAAACAGTCCTTGATTCACTATCTCGAGCATGAGTACCAAGGAATGTGCCCGGGTAACTACTAGAAGGAACTCAAACTCCAACAAAAATCTGATTTTGATTAGTCCGAGCCACCCTTTTTCCAATTTGAAGCCAAAAATCATCTCTGGAAAGAGATTGTGAAGTGAAAATATGAATGTACCAGCTACCCATCAAGTTTGAAATGAACGACTTAAAATCTGATTTTAGGAAAGTCCGCATGCAAGGAATTGAACAGCTGCTGCAACACTGAAAATCAACGTCCAAAAAGTCACAACTGCTCATGCCCAAGGCTGAAAACACCCTTTCAAAAGACTCGATCACCGCAATGAACCAATCTTTGCTCAAATTGTCTCTCAAAACTGCCAATTGATGAGTAGAAAGAACCCCAACTTGACTGATAAGAAAGGAATCAATACCCAAAATTCTAAAAATCTGATGCTTACCCCTCCATACATTCTTCTTTCCACACATAATGATTATCATCAAACCATGTTGAGAATTCCAAACATGGATACTCAATTGAAAAACATCTCCAAAACTCCAAAGAAATTTTTCAACACATTCCCAAATGTTGATTAGAACCAACAGTGCTCTCCAAAGATTGATGTTTCCTTTATTGAACCTTTGAAGCCTCACCATGAAAGCTTCAACAACAAGTGTACATGGAACACTCAATGTCTTCAAATACCATCCCAAGAAAGGATTAGTGTGAAATGAAACAACACTCAACTCAAAGGATGGATTATTGAACATATAAACTCCTTCCAGACTCTCTTCAATCAAACTATGCGAGCGGTCAATTCTAAATAGGACTTGCACCCCATCTTCAATGGATATCAAGAATTGACTTTCCCACTCATAAATGTGTGAGGATGGTGAATTGCTGATAGGTTGCATATTAAAATCAGAACTTTGTTTCTTGTCTTTGCTGCCCTCATAGCTGCTCCAAGACTCTTGTCTCTCACCATCCACCAGCTAAAAATACTCAAGGTCATGAAGAGGATCAAATTCTCCCAATTCTTCGGGCCTTTGTTTACAATTAGCTTCATGATGTGGTAAATCTGATTTGAATTTAATAACCTCTTTAAACTTTTCATCATCAAGGGCCCTGTGCTCTTCAAGCTTTATTTCCCCTTCACTGTCTCCTTGATTATATGCTAAAGAAGCCCCCAACTTGATCAATGAGTCATTATTGATTGTAGTCCTGAAAATTTTAGCAGCAACAAACTCTTCTTTAGTGGCTGCAACCATCTTAAAGGGTTCACTATGGGGCTTTCCCATGCAACCTACTTTGTCAAAGGCATCTTCTCCTCCAAAGGCCATCTCATAGCTTGCAGTGAAATCTAAATTTTGTACTTTGTTGGGATCAAAGGGAAATTTATCTCATACAGGTTCCTTGTCAACATTAGGTGCCTTCACACCTGGATCCCAAATGCTGAAAAGCTGATTATTTTGATCAAAAAGAAAGTTCTCTTCATGCTACTCTTGGAGTGTTGCCTCTTTGAACAAGACACCTCCCACCACACCAAAACTGATATCTTCATAAATATTCTTTTCCAAGAGCTTAGTTTGATGATCAAACTCAAAACCACCTAAATCTCCATTATTATAATGAAGTAAGGAATCATCACTGTTAGCTGGTTTGAAGATGCTATCCTTCTTACCTTCAATAAGCCCATCATGTGAAGGTATATTATTGATTTCTTCATTATTTGTCACAAGCATACCAAGGAAGTCTTCATGATTACTTGTCATAGATTCTTCATGTATATTCAAAACTGATTTTGCCTCATTGCTCTCATCCTTAGCATGTGCAAACAAAAACATATCAATAGGTTCATCCTGAGAATCCACCATAGATTCATTGAGAAACAACATTTTATTCCCGTCTTCTGCATTAATGTCCACCTCATTTATCTGCTCTTTCTTCAAGTGTGGCTTCAATTTTCCCTCACACTAATTGAACAAATCTCAGATCAACATACCAGCAGTAGAGGAATTCTTTCCTTCTTGTTCATGAATGTTTAGCAAAAAAGATAGGACAGAGTTCAGAATGTCATCCATCTCATTGATAGTTAAAACCTAAATGTTTCTCATTGCTGCAACTACATCCTCCTCTTGTTCACTCCAAGTTGAAATGAAGAGGTAATGGATCAAATAATATATTCAATCTTGCATACCCAAATCTATCAGCAATATACTTGTTTTGAGTTTTGAAAAATCTTTAGTATAGCAGCTCTTCTAAAGTACTGATTGCTATCAGTTTCATCAAGATTTTGAAAGCTTTCCAATATCATATGAAAAACTCTCTTCATAGTTTTATCATCATAGGGCACCAAGGGTGCCAAGATTCTCATCACTTCACTAAGACATGAAGTAACTAGCAGATTGATTTCCCCATCAAGATGCCTCAACCAATAGGGATGTTTCAGAGAGGTCACTGCAGGCATCAATGCTATTTTAATTAACCTTGAAGGTTGTTGATGTTAGCAGGTTCGGGCTCAATTCTTCCAGCCCCAATTGAAGATATAAATTATTTATATGTGTAAATGGCAACATTATTTTTGGACGACTTCCTTGCATCATTCTTCCTTGGTCAACCTTCATTGTAATTCATCATTATTAATTGTATTTATTTCTTGGTGGCCGACCTAATTTATTGAAAGGGTGCGACCTATCTAACAATGTATTTATATGAGGTCATTTCCTCTCATTTGTACATCAAGCAAGTTCGATCTCCTTCTCCATTAAGTGCGAGCTCTTCAAGAAGAATAGTGCGAATTCACATAGAAGCAAATTGTGAGTTTATTCAAGTGCGAATTGAAGATCAAAATACTAGTTTGTGTTACAGCCATTGCTGATGCTGATCTTTGGCCTCGTGTGTGGTCTCTTGGTAATGTAACTTGTTGCCATTACTCATATATATAAGAGTTATAATTGTTGCTGGGTTTTTCTCCCTCAAGAGGAGGGTTTTCCCAGGATATCTGCTGTGTTATTGTATCTGATTTTGAATTAATTGTCTGTGCATTACATCTGATCATAAAATTAACATGGTATCAGAGTGGGTTTGAAGAAGATCTTGATCAGATTGTTATTATAGTGATACTCTTTACTCTCTTTCTCATCGTTGTTTACTTCTATCTCTTCGTCAAGATGGTGATCGGTCTTAAGCTTGAGGATAGACCTGAGGGAGCATCTAATTTCACATCTTGGAGATTTAGAATTATGCTCACC
Source organism: Sequoia sempervirens (assembly GCA_007258455.2). Lineage (NCBI taxonomy): Eukaryota > Viridiplantae > Streptophyta > Pinopsida > Cupressales > Cupressaceae > Sequoia > Sequoia sempervirens. The sequence continues at coordinate 451,293,644 of VDFB02000003.1, read as the reverse complement.
TTGGAAGAAAGTGAATTGGTCAAGTTTGTGGAGAGCAAAGTACCCGAACCTATTGATGAGGAAGAGAAGGTACAGTGGAAGAAGAAAGATATCAAGGCGAAGAAGATGTTAGTTGATTCCGTAAAGGATCATATCGTTCCTATTGTCTCCAAGTTGAAGACAACAAGAGAGATGTTTAAAACTTTGGAGGAGATGTACGAAATCAACAACACAAGTCGGGCACTTGCATTAGAGCAACAACTTCATCATGTTAAGATGGCGAAAAGAGAATCTATCATCGCTTACTTCATGAAGATTTATGAATTGAGAGATCAGCTCTCTTCTATTGGTCATTTTGTTGATGTCAAGGATTTGACCATGTTGGCTCTTAATGGTCTTCCTTCATCTTGGGAGTCTTACATTCAAGGAATCAGCGCGAGATCGAAACTTCCCAAGTTTGATCGTTTGAGGGCGGACTGTATTCAAGAGGAGTCTAGTTTGGCTGCAAGAGGTATTGGTCGAAGCTCTACAAATGAATACATTCATGTTCTTTCCACTCAATCCTCAAAGAAGAAAGAGAAAGGTGGAAAGAAAGGATATTTCAAGAGGAATAGAGATAAAGGAGCTGATGGTGCTCCCGCATTCAAGAAGAAGTGGGACCTCTCCAAAGTCCAATGTTTTTGTTGTGATATGTTTGGTTACTACGCAAAGGATTGCCCCACCAGGCCTAATCAGCATGCTTCATTTGTGGATGTGGATGAGATCTCCCCTCAGAAGGATTCTAGGGAATTTCTATTCTAAGTCATGGGCCCGTGTTCAAGTCGTGAAGGTTGTGTGCTAATATGTGTGCAAGAGCAGCGTATCTTACTGTGTCCAGTATTTGCATCCATCAGAATATTTAAAGAGATAAGTATTCTTTGTTTGCTGAGTTATATCATTTAGTTGGATCTTGTAATTAGTAAAGAGAGATAGTGGTTTCTCTCGAATTGTGTTCTCTAGCTTAAGATCCTTTGAAGATTTCATTTATTGCAAGTTTTTTTTCATACTAGTTGTGAAGTTTTCTGAGTGTGACTCTGAAATAAAGGAGAATTGCAATTCGATGATGATAAAGTTGGTCACATCGATATCATTCTCTAATGCATGAACTGTGATAGAACCTTGACTCTTGGAGAGGGTTGGTTCTATATGCTAACTGCATATTGCTTTCAAGAAATCTGTAGTTGTGCAAATTGTCTTTTGTTGTGTTGAGCTTAGCACTCTCAAGAGGAGTAAAAGATGGAAGAAAGAGTTATTTCAGAATTCAATAAGATAAGTTCTTTATCCCTTCATTCTGATCTTTTGATATTTGCTACATGTTTCACTTGTAGGTTGATTTCTTTATTCACTGTTCATAACACTCTTATGTGTTCATGCTATAACTTGTTATAGTAAACCTTGTATGATTCTAGCCTTGATATTTCTTTGGATAGTTATAAACTGTTTGTAATCTCTCTCTATATCGCTTCCAGGATGGATCGAGAAGTAAGAAGGTGATGAGAGATTGCTTAGTGATGAAAAGCTTGAGGCATCTTGTGAGGAAGTCATGCCGACTGTTGGCGTAACAACTAACACCTCTGGAGTATAAGTTGGTATGGACAGCTATGCACACTACGCAATGAGTGCTCTTCAAATTAGGAGGGGAAGCTCCCTCGTTGTGCTTAACAAAAATGCTTTGGAAAGGGAAAAGTAATCTAAACTATCTCCTGTCTTTTTGTCTCAGCTGTAGAGGTACAAGGCTTTCACGAAAACTCTATACGTTGCAGCTAAGTATTTTCTGGTTTCGCTGATCACTAACTACAACTAGGCTTAATTATTTAAAATCTATCCAGTTTCCTCAAGAAAATAGAGCATGAGGAAAAGGAGCAAGGATAACTATCTGACGATAAACAAGTATAGATTCTCAACTTGAAGGCAAGGTGGCACATCTATCAGCTCAATCTAAACAAGTTTATTGGAAACAACAATATACGATAAACTGAATACAGATTCTCAACTTGAAGGCAAGGTGGCACATCTATTAGCTCAATCTGAAAAGTTTATTATTCACACACATCACACGATAACTAAGAACAAATTTTCTACTTGAAGGCAAGGTGGCACAACTATCATCTCAATGTGAACAAGTTTATTGAACACAAAACATATTTGATTTAACTAAGGAAATAATTCACCATTATAATTGCATGAAACCCTATGTGGCATAACAATTCATCATAATAGTAAAAACGCATGAACAGATACAGTTTGAGCAATATTGAGGGCAAGGTAGGCACAACATATATTTCTCTCTCGTGCAAAAGTTATGTACAAATGAGCAAAAACTCTTATTTATAGACATCAAAAGGTGTAGGGAACCCTAAAATCACCTTGAGTCAACTACAGTCTTGCAATGCATGCAAGATTTATTGCTAAGCCCTAATAAAGGAAACTATACAGTTAACTGGAAAACTACCATTAGTTAACCGAAACATCTAATCTAAAAATGGACTATTGTGCAAGCATGCACGTCCTTATTGAAAGCATGTTAACTGGAACACTACCATCAGTTAACGTAAAACCCTAAATGAAACTCCAAGTAAATAAAGCTGATCTCAGAATAGATATGCATGTGATGAAACAATGAGTTAACTTGAAAAGGGTAACGCCAAGTTAACTCCTGTGTATAAAGTCTATTCTGAGAGGTGGGAACTGAAGTCTACCGGTCATGATCTCGAGCAAGCAATCCCTCAACGAGATTGTTAACTGCATCACTATCTGGAGCTCTGATACTTTGTCGAAGAATGCTATGCCTGCGTAGCATGTCCTCACCAGCTGTGATCTGGGATTGAAGTTTGCCCCTACTCCTTGTTGCTTCATCGAACAACGCTGACATGACTGTAAGCTGATTAATCTTACAACCAACGGTCTCCCCACTAAAAATAGTATGAATGAGTGCCTGGAGCTCTGACTGTACATCAATAAGCTCAACATAGGCACCACCCTCAATCTGATATCGACACGGTAAGCGAGATACTAGAGTCCTCACAAACCGGAGTGCACTAGTGACGTGCTCTCTACTCTCAGCCAACTTTGACGCCATAGTCTCCTCTATCTTTGCCTTGAAAACCAACTGTGTTTTCCAAGAGTAGATAGCTTCTCTATCCTCTGCATCTGTGACTGATTCATATGCCATACTCAGGTGAGCAATCATAATCTCATCCCAGGGTCTGTTAATTGCCATGTCTTGCTCCTAATCCTGGACACGAAGACGGAGCTCTCGTGCATTGTACCGCAACTGATATAACTCTGTAAGCATAGCACGACCTCTAGCAACGAAATCCTCTTCCCAATCATCCAAACGCTTGCCGTATGCAACTAAGTGATTAAGTTGACCTTGTTCTACTGGAGGCTCAAGCATTGGTGGGAGTGTGGTAATGGCATCTGGCCTGTGTACAAGGCTAGAAATATACTGACGAAGCTGTTTGATTTCAGCCTTGAGGGCTGCCTTATCTTTTCCATCTTTTAGCATTCTATCCCTGGCATTGTCTGTAGCAATATGTAGGAGATCAACCTGAGTCTGGCGTGTGCTACGACCAAGGTTGACTGCAATAACCTCAAAGTCCTGAGATTCCAACTCGTCCAAGCTCTTCCCCTGTGGAGGTATAGCCGTCTTGACAACGATCTCCATGTTAGTATTCCTCTCTACGTGAACCATGTTCTTGATCCTCTTGTCTGGTGCATCTTGATAAACCTGATCAAAATCTGAATGATTAAGAACATAGGATGGCTGCCTCCTCTTCCTTCCCAGCTGAGCTTTGATCCAAGATTGGTCTTGGCTAATGCTACTAGAAGGGTCTGTACTAGCAACAAGAGGTTGCAACAAAAGTGAATGTGTAGAGGAATGACTGCGAGATGGGGAGTCTAAATCCAATTCAATGCGAATCGGGATTGGTGACTGCTTTGAAACTGGTATAGGAACTTGAGGCTGAACCTCAGGCACTGGTGAATTTTGAACTGGCCTCTGCACTGGCTCTGTGATAGGTTGTCTGTCAGGCTCCGTATGTATATCAGTAACAAGCGCCTTACCTTTTGAATTATTTGGCGCTTGACCTTTCTTAGGAGGATTACTCCTCTTCTTTTGTTTAGGTTTTGACGAGGAAGGTAGCGAAGGATTCACCACTAGTGGCTCTACTCTAGGCACACTTACCCTCCTGGTCCTCTTGTTGTTGAGGTAAAGTATACTGTTCTGAATGACTCTACTTGACCTCTCCTTTAGTGTTGCGTACTCCTTGGCGTACCAATCAACTGCTGGCAGCGACTGTGTATCGAACTGCTCTCTGAAAAACTGAGGAAGGACTTCTCCCTCATCATCTGATAAACCTTCCACATCTTCTGACAAGAAAACAAAAATCTGTGAGAGAGAGAAACGGCCGTAACTACGTCTGTGAACCTCAAAGTCATTTGTGCAATTTTCCCAATAGTCCTCCATAGAAGGCTTATGAAATGCGCGACCACCGAGGCGAGCCGTGTAATGACCTGAAAGATCATAATCACGAGCTTCAACCAAGATACTTGAGATGATACTTCTCGAGCTCCTGTCCTGCAGTTTTGGCATCAACAGCCGATCTGCACCAATATATACCAAACTGAAAAGGAAAATTGGCAGAAAGTTTATTTTTGCGACACAAAAGACGATGAACATCATGCAACTATCTCAGGAATTCCAGAAAGACTGTTTTATCTGAAGGATAACGAGGAAGCATAGCTGGATTTGCTATAAATCCATATACTCAAATGTAGGTATAAGTCGGGAACTAAATAAACCAATCCGCCCAACCATCCATCGCTGCCCTAGCAACTGCCGAGATACGAGTATGCAACTCCCGGTCTAAGTCTCTCACTGTGTAGGTTAGGAAAGCCTTGTGAACATGCTTGAAATGACGTTCAGCCTTAGTGAACTCAAGCTGATCATAATACTGATAGACTTTCTGAACACTGAGAATACCCACGGTGTTTAATCCTCGGAATTGACCCTGATAAGCAATCAAGTACACGAGATAAGAACACATGTGAAACTCATGAGCAACCATGAAACCTATGATCTACTTGTGAAGAACATCACTGATGAAGGATGCCCAATCATAATGCTCCTGCCCAGATATGATGCGACCAATAATGTAATACATCCAAGGCTGGAAAACATTAGCATGTGGCTGACCTGAGACACGATTCAAGAGTGTGATTAGAATCGCGTATTCATCCTTGTACTCATCATGACCCACGATGTTTGGCAATCTGTTCTTTGCTTGTTTTAACCATCTTTCTGCCATTTTATTCTGACACTTGCCCACATCAGCATTGAATGCTTGCTCACACTGCTCCATAGAAATAACCAAACTATTCGAGTGCTAAGGTATACTGAAACTTCTTTCAACGTCCAGAGGCTTGAGACTGCAAATGACTTGTCCATCTGCTGACACTATCTCACGAGTAACAGAGTTATAATGCTTAATACAAGACATCACAAACTCAATACAATGAATGGAGATAGGTATGGAAGCGGCCTCCAATAACCCGGACTGTTGAATGTTTCGAATAATTGAATATCTGATCTTGACTGGATCTAGAACTACCTCTGGTAGCACCTTGAGAAGATTCATCTCAACTGTCTTGATGAAGTCATGAGTAAGGACTGTTTTAGTCCTGTATTCGAGCTGAGTGTACTGCATTATGAAAAACTCGCCTGTTGACTGTGAACTCGACTATGTTTTGACAAGCTTTCTGGAAAGCTAAAAATAGCCTTTTGAAGAATTATTTTCGGCGAAAAATCTGAGATATGGGTTTTGTCCAGAAGAAGATTCTAAGACAACCCAGAACGTTAGAAATGCGAAAATCTAACCTCTACTCGACCATGCAAAGAATTTTCAGTTGAGAAAATTAGAAACTCGAGAACGAATGTTCTGAAGTTAAAAATTCCTAAAAAATCAAACACACGATTTTAATTCGAGGAAGTTATATTAAAATGATCCAGATGATCAAACTTGTCAAATTTTGTCAACTTTAGGAACATGCGAATTGGATTTTGAGAGAATTTTGAGAAACAAGGAGGAAAAAGACGTTTTTTATAAGCTCTTTCTTCAATGAAAATCGCCCCTGTTCTTCAAATCTGCTGATGATTATGGACTTTAACCTGCAAAAAGATATGTTTGGTAAAATCGCCATTGATTGTTGATGATGAATTTGTCTTTGCTTTGAAAACTCGCCTCTGTTCTTGAAGAATTGCAAATTTCTCTTTAAGCTGTGTGAATAATAAATGATAGGCGCCATGCTTAAATAAGGGAAATTCGTACCATTTGCTTACTGCAAGATTCAAAACCTTGACTAAAATAGAAGTCTTTTGATTGGACCCCCTTCAGTTATACTGCCACTGACTTGAAGTTCGAAATTTAAATAATAATAAAATATTCATTATGCAATTTGCAGAGGCGCCAATTATAGAAATTCGCCATTTTAATGCCAAAATATGCAAAATAAATATTAAAATTATTTAACTTCAGTTGACAAAATGAATGAAGCTTTAGGATTCACCGGCAAACTTCACTGATTTCAAAAAGTCATCATTTGAGCTCATAGGCGTCCATTTGCTCAAGATATTGCACTTTTTATTAACTCCCTACTTTGTAGCTGACTACAAAGTTACAACTAGCCATCTTCGACACTGATTTCTGGGTGACCGGATGAGGCTGTGACTGAGCTGGTGTATTCATTGCGAAGCTTGCAGAGCAAGGAAGAAATGTCTACTGGGAGTCGTCACTGTAAAATCCATCATTTAACACCTCAAAGAATTAGGCGCCCTTGATTAAATTGATTTTACGACACCAGACAACCATTTTCCCAAACTGCCATCTAATGCTTCAAACGGCTGCTGACGACGAACGGTGAACCTTGCTGACAAGCAACCAAGCTCACTGCATGACCAAGAGTATTCCGCATCCAATGACTGTATGCAAGGCATCTGACAACTGCATTAAGTGCCTCAGACGTGAGGGCGCCCCTAACATGAAAAGACTCAAACTCCATTTTGACAAAAGAACTCTCAACTAGATGCCCCACTTTGGCTTCTGATATCTGGAGCTGGGGTAACCCGATTCGAGCACCGTCTGTTTCGACGTGTAACCCGAAGGACCTATGAAAGACGTCACTGGAGGCAATGAAGCAAGAAAATTGCTTCTAAGACCTTAAAAAGGAAGGCGCCTTTCCCAAGATGGAATAAACGACTAGACTTGGCCATTTTCTGGACTCTCTTCGTTTTTCAGCATTTCACCAAAGACCTTGCTCGTATGAGCGTTGGAAAAATCTCGGAGGCTGACGGCTGGGCTCGCTGGATAGATAAAGTAATTACGCTCAAGTCCCGTGAAGACTTCGAAAACGAACAACCTCATCTGACAGGCCTAAAGGCTAGGCGCCCCTGGCCTATAGAAATACAATGAAAATTTTATGCCAGTCCGCCCGTGAAATTACGTGCTTGGTAGAAACCCTGCCACGATCACCCGAAACGTCGGATTAATAGGCAAGTTGGTGCGTTGCGCAACTGGACTAGAGTAGCACAGATATCGAGAAGACCTTGTCTGCAAATTTTGCCATCTCAGGGGTCATTTAGAAGGGCGCCCCTGAGCTACAGGGGTGCAATCACACCATCTGAGGAAGTTTTGTGATGTGAACTTACTTCATAAGCTCATCTTCTGACATCGACTGTCGGAACTCTGGAACTCGGATGACTGCGTTTGATAGCTTGTCGGACAGGCAGACTAGTCGTGAAGAGATTAACTGCATCAACCATCAGAAATACCAAGATCTAACCCTCCTTTAAAGAATGCGCCCTTGAGCTACAGGGGCGCAAAAGCTGTAAAACAACAAGCTTCTGCAAACTGCAACTTTGGAATCTTCAACTTTTGATGTCTGCAACCGGAGTTACGAGTCTCGGATAGCCTCATTGGATAACTCATCGGATAGGAAAACTAATTTTGAAGAGTTTGACTGTATGCTTGAGCATTTATCACAAAATTTAGACCTTCAAAAAGAAGGGCGCCCTTGGACTACAGGGGCGCAATTCTGCTTTTCCTTGAGAAATCTTCAAGAATTAACCATTGAAATCATTATTTTGGCCACTGAAATGACCATTCAAAATTATAATTGCTGCTGTGAAACGCTCCTCCACCGTGAAATGCTTTGTTCTGAGTCTCTGATTCAGGTTCTGATCAATGAATACTGCCTTTGATTGACAAAACACTAACAAAACTCCATGCTTGATATTGCCCAAAAACTGTATTTATCATCATTTTAGCAAGGTTTAGACTATTACATGCAAAATGCCTTGATGAAGCAAAAAAAATTGGTTTGGGTACAACACTGACCAAAGAAATGATCAAGCGTGAAGTCACAACTTGTAGCCATGGGACTGAGTTGGTGGCTAGAGGGAGCTCACTTCCAGAAGCCTTCTTTGCAATCTTTGAAGCAGGGATCAAGAGGGAGTTTTGTAACTCACTGAGAAGAAGTGAAGATTACTGTATTGCAAGGCTAGGTGCTAAACCCTTAGAGGATCCCTTCAGCTACTGAGATCAGAATTGCTCAAGACTGTCATCTGGATTTGACATTGGTAGCTCCACAAACCTATTCAGAATAGTGTGATCTGGGATGAGGTCAAGGAGGACTATCCTGAACTCTCTACAGTACCAAAGGTGTACACTGGAAAGCATTTATCTAAGGCAAGTGTTGCAGGCGATCTTGGACGAAGAGGTCAGAAGGTTGATGCAAGTGCTTGAAGATTCAGAGGGAGCCAACTGAACCTGAAGAAGATGGTAATCTAGTTGATCTTGGCTCTTTATGTTGATTTATGGAAACAAATTTTCAGAAGCTTAAGGAGGCTGCAGCTAGTTCAGATCTGGTGGATCCTACTATGTACAGTCAGTTGATTGGATCGTTGATGTATCTATACTAGACAAGATTGCAGTAAGTGCATTTTGTCAAGTTCATGTGTGAACCAAGGCAGGTACATCTTGTTGCAGCGAAACATATCCTGAGATACTTGCGTGGCACAGTTGGATATGGGTTGAGATATTCCTCTAATGTGGACTTGGAACTGCATGGTTATATTGATTTTGATTGGGCAGGGAGTGTCACTGATCGGAAGAGCACCTCTGGATGTTGCTTCAGTTTGGGATCTACTATGATTTCCTGGTGCAGTAGGAAGTAGTCATCTGTAGCAATGAGTACAACAGAGGCAGAGTATATTGCAGCTTGTATAGCAGCTCGGGAAGCAGTGTGGCTTTGTAAGTTCCTTGCAGGATTGTTTGGACAATCAATGGAGCCTACTATCATTCATTGTGATAACCAGAGCTGTGTGAAGCTTTCTGTCAATCCTGTGTTTCATGACAAAACCAAGCATGTTGAGATCAAATACCACTATATCAGAGATATGGTATTGAGGAAAGCTATACAGTTGAGGTATATCAGCACTGATAAGCAGACGGCAGACATTCTCACCAAGCCTCTCTCCAGGATAAAGTTTGTGTACTTTCGAGATAAGCTTGGTATGGTGGAGAATACAACCTTAACTGAGAAGGAGTCTCAATATCAGTGATCCTCATTAATGAGTTCTTCTCTGTGAGAGAAATTTGAGGTGAAATCCCTTGATTAATGAGTTATTCTCTGTGAGAGAAGTTCAAGGTGAAATTGCTTGATTAATGAGTTCTTCTCTGTGAGAGAAGTTCGAGGTGAAATCCCTTGATTAATTAGTTCTTCTTTGTAAGAGAAGTTCGAGGTGAAATCCCTTGATTCCACCCTCTGGGAGAGCCATGGTGGATGCCATGTGTGTGACTCCATGACAGCATCACGTGAGAGAGTCCGTGATGATTTTCCTATACTTGTGTTTTTCACCCTCTGGGAGAGCCATGGTGAAAGTCATGTTGAGGTGACAACATCACACAAGTGATGATCACTTGTACATACCATACATGGTTGTAGCCATTATGGTTGATATCATGTTCAGGTGATATCTGATATCACGATGAGGTGATATCCTTCCTTTCCACATTTGGTTGTAGCCATTGTGGTAGACATCACGATGAGGTGATATGTCTTATGCAGCTGGAAGTATTTCTCCCTAGCTGAGGAGTGTTGATGTTAGTAGCTTCGGGCTCAATTCTTCTAGCCCCAATTGAAGATATAAATTATTTATATGTGTAAATGGCAACATTATTTTTGGACAACTTCCTTGCATCATTCTTCTTTGGCCGACCTTCATTGTAATTCATCATTATTAATTGTATTTATTTCTTGGTGGCCGACCTAGTTTATTGAAAGGGTGCGACCTATCTAGCAATGTATTTATATGAGGTCATTTCCTCTCATTTGTACATCAAGCAAGTTCGATCTCCTTCTCCATTAAGTGCGAGCTCTTCAAGAAGAATAGTGCGAATTCACATAGAAGCAAATTGTGAGTTTATTCAAGTGCGAATTGAAGATCAGAATACTAGTTTGTGTTACAGCCATTGTTGATGCTGATCTTTAGCCTTGTGTGTGGTCTCTTGGTAATGTAACTTGTTGCCATTACTCATATATATAAGAGTTATAATTGTTGCTGGGTTTTTCTCCCTCAAGAGGAGGGTTTTCCCAGGATATCTGCTGTGTTATTGTATCTGATTTTGAATTAATTTTCTGTGCATTACATCTGATCATAAAATTAACAAAGGTGACTGCTTCACATGGCTCAAACATTGTTCCAACATAAGAAGTGTTCTCACTTCTTCTTCCCTTGTTTGACATTCTTTAATGAGCCTTGTTCCTACAGAGTGAAGTGACCTTGCAAAACTCTTTTCTTCTTCAGAAGTCTTGATTAAATTAGATAGCTCACGGCTTCTAAACTTTAGAATATGTATCATCTTTGGAACTTTTGAAAACTGAAATTGAGTTATGTTCTAACTTCTAATGTAGTATCGGTTTTCCCTGTCACACATCTAACGACTGAAGCGCTAAAGTCACAGGATGGCAGGATCTTGGATCTAATACCACTGTGATATTCCCCCTTAATTTTTTCCCAAATTTATCAAAACAAGACCATTGATTAGCGTTAGCTCCAAAGATAACCAATTTAAAAAGTAACCCTTCACCAAGAATGTTCACCAAGATCCCAATGTGGGTGAGGTGATTGTATATGGTGTTGGGGATCGTTAGCAACTGGAAAGAAATACAATGCTTGCTAGGTAGCTAGCCAACCATGAAATGAAAGTAAATGCTGGAAATACAAAGTAGGCAGATAACCGACCATGTAAGCCCTACCACTTATTTAGCGGGGGCGATTATTACATATTATGAGGTAGCAAGCTAGCCATGAATCCTCACTACCACTTGTTCAGTGGGGGGAATTTATTAAATTTAAAGTGCTGGAAATAAAATGCTTCAACCAGTTATCCAGTGGGAGCTAAATTCAAAAATGAATTGTAGCAAATTAAATGACTGTTAGTACTACTAACCAGGCTTACAAAGATGGTGTTTTTAGCTACAAATACGTAGAAATATGCTTCCCAAAACCCCAAAGAGTTAGAGTAAATAACTTCTAACAATTACAACATAAGAATGATATGAAGTTGAGCTCAAACCAACATTATAATGAAACTAAACAAGTCTGATCAGAAACAGTAAGTACAGAAAATCAGACCAGCAATGAAGAAGTTCACCAAAATGGTCATAACTTGCTCCAAACTTCTCCATTTGATGTGAAACTAAAAGAAAATGAGAGCTAGAAGTTGGGTGACTAAGTACAAGCCAAGAAACTCCTCCAAATGGCAATGAATTATTTGTGCATGCTTCCCAATGCAGATCTAGAAATGATAAAACCCTCCTATCAAGGGCGACCAACTCTAGAAAATTAGAGACATCATAATAAAATCTGGAACTTGCTGCAAGGGGGCGCTCAAGGTAGGAAAGAAGATATCTTTGATACCCAAAACCAATAAAAAATCCACCAAAGAGTTATGAATGAAAATATGATTCAGTGCACAAACCAACAACATTAATTCAGATTATACAACACCAATCTGAATTCGGAAATCAGAAATAATCTCAATCTGCACTCCTGGATGAAGCACAGTCCTCAGAATCCAGCTAGGTACTGTCTTACAAGTACGAAACTGAATGGATGAAGCTAGGAGGTATGCATTCCTTGAAGCGAGAGCTCTAAATTCATTTCAGCAGCATTTCGATACAATAAACCATAGTCAATGATAATGAAGGAGTAAATGTCTTTATTTATAACTTTTCTCCATTAAGAAAACCCCCAGAAGGTGAAGTCTTTCCCTCCAAAAAGGGATGCCCAAATTTGAGAATAAAAGATACTTTTAAATTAATATTTCTCCTCATATTCCTAGGCCTCCAACTTAGACTTAGGAAAATTCACTTAATAACATTTAATTGTCTTCAAGGGTGGCGTCCAACATGAGTCCCACTTTTAAACACAACATGAAGTCATTCCACTAGGCCATGGGGGTCCAATATAATATAAAAATAATAAAATGACTTAAATAAATCAATTTACCAAAATGAACCCCAAAGTGTTGAAGCCAAATTACCGAGACTGCTCTGCCCGAAATAGAACTGCACTGCAAAAGCTGAACTGCTTTAGTGCTAAAAATAGAAAGATGGACTCAAATGACTGTGCTGCTGCTAGGATGACATTGCCATAAATAGAACTTACCAAAAATAGCAAATTGATATAAATAGTAAGTGCTCCCAAACACCTTTTGAGCACCAACTGGGCAGCCATCATGACTTACTAAAAATAGTAAGTTCTTGGGAAGGTTTTAGATGGATATGCATGTTATACCATTATGAAGCTCTCTGAAATCCTAGAAAAAACCCATAAACCTTTCCTGCATGTAAGGTATCCGCTAGAAATGCATGTCATTTTCATAACATGCATGCTACCTTATCCTAAAGTTCTCCAAAAACCTAGAAAGCTCCAACAGACTTGCATCAAAAACTCTCACATGCAAACTTTCAAAAGCTCAGCTGAAACCTCCTACAAAATAGGAAACCCTAATTTGCACTTCTGACTAGCCTGCGGACCTCTGGTAATGGGCTATCAATCACAGAAGATCGTATGGCTAAAATGGGAACATTACATATCCCTAATCCCCCATCCTCGAAATTTCCTCCTTTCAGGAAATGTTTGAAAACCCCTTGGGACACATCTTTGACGAACAATGGTTATAACTTATAACACCTTACTGCAATGTAGAGTATTATATTTTTCTTTCTCTTGTTTAGTATTAATTTCTTTGGAATACAAGACAAATAATCAAAGATGAAACATTCATAGGATTCTCTTTCAATAGTGAGAACTTTGACTACATGTGCAGGTCATCAATGGCTATGGTATCTCCAAGGTTGTATTATCAAATCACCCAGAATTTGAACAGGGGGATTTGGTAGCTGGTTTTACTGGATGGGAAGAGTACAGCATAATACCAGAGGGCAGGGGTGTGCGAAAGATCCTACATACAGATGTACCTATTTCTTACTATATAGGGGCTTTAGGTATGGCATAATAGGCATACGCTATTTTTCAAATTCTTTCTGTATTAGATTGCATTTTGAACTTAGTTTTTTGGTCCACGATTTTTTCATTATTACCATTAAATATATTTTAGATAGAAGCTTTCCTAACATTGTGTAAATAGCTTTTTGGTCCATATTTCTTCTGCTGATAATGCTAGAATGCATTTAATAGAGTATATACAAACATGTATAACTTTACTTGTACGAATAGAACATCTTTGTTTTAAGTAAATTGTGTTGTAGAATAGGTATCATGGATCAAATGCATTGGTATAAGGAGTGAGTTTCATGGGTTGCTTCTCTTGACAAAATTTTCTGTTTTCCTTAGTCTCTGTATACCATTGAGTGCAATAATAAATCCTTTTCAGAAACTCCACAACAAATTTCTGTGCACTTGTATTGCCATACTGTAAAGTTAATACCATTCATAAGTATATAAGCAGTCATCCATGTGCTGTGAGTAATCTTTTTGGACTATGCATTATATTTGAGAATTCTTTAGCTGGTAGACACACAGTACAGATAAATCATTTTAACACAAGTATTATTTTATTGCCAGCTTATAATCTTTGCTGATCTAGTTGCATTAATGTTAATGGAAATTTCAAATTACCTATGATTTATGGGCTTTGAAGTGTAGTGGCAATTATGGACGCAATATCCTGAATCCTGAAAAACAAATTAAAAAATTTGAAGAAAGTAGTGACAGGGTGATTAAGAAGTTGTAGTTAAAAAAAAAGTGGCTTTAATAGCAATCTTAGACATGATTAAAATAAATTAGTTGAGTGTAAAATGATACCAGTACTCAGTTTCATGTCCTTAATAATCTATCTATGCTTTTAGTTTCTAAGATAAGAGGAGCTTTTCCTCCTGAACGAATACATAAACTATATCAGGCATGAGCAATAGTGTCTTGTTATCACTGAGATATTGTATGCTCTGATATCAATGATTCAAACTGAATTCTTTTTGAGTGACAATTTACAATGGTCTTCAAAATTTTGTTACATGAAAACTGTCAGCTCTGGTCATGCATCGTGTGAACTAGAAATCTCTGTTATTCTCCAGGCTTCTTTTGATTTAATGAAACCCTTCAACAAATGGATAACTTATTCTGAGGGTAAAGATATCATTTTTCTCTTATGCAGACAATTAAGAACTATTATTCTTTTCTAATGCCAGATGTGTTGCAACTTGCAGGAATGCCTGGACACACAGCTTATATTGGTTTATTTAAGCTGAGCTCCCCTAAACCAGGGGAAACAGTCTATATTTCCGCAGCTGCTGGAGCAGTTGGTCAGCTTGTTGGTCAATTTGCCAAGTTGCATGGTTGTTATGTTGTTGGGAGTGCTGGAAGCAAAGAAAAGGTGAAATTAAGCTACTTATTGTTGGTTTTTGTCTCTTCTATGTTTTCAGTTTCTATGCCTTCTATCCTTTGAGATTGAAAGGCTACATCATTGTATATGGCACTGTGGGAACCGGAATTTGAAATATGCACAATTTCATTTGATAGATTACTGAATGGTAGAGTACAGCAATAATTATGGATAATAATGCCCAAGTAATCAGGCATGCTAGTTCTGTGGGACACACATAGGTGAACAAGTGGGCTTTTACAATTGAGTATGACATAGGTCACCTGAACCATGAGGGATAGAAGAGTTAGACCTCCCACAGCACAATGTGAATGTGAATTCTCAATAGGCATGCCATTGCATTTCATCCTTGAGTCTCACCAGCCTGAAATCAAGATCAATTATTACAGCACGAGAACTGAATGCTTCACTTAAGTTGTACTCAGATATGAATTGCATTCCTAATTATACTGATTCTAAATCTCTTCATGGCATGCAGGTAGACTTACTGAAAAACAGGCTAGGTTTGATGATGCATTCAATTACAAAGAGGAACCAGACTTAAGTGCTGCTCTTAAGAGGTAAACATTCTCAATGTAGCTTTATAGTTAAATCATTGTCGGTTGTCCAATATGTGTTTTAATAAAACTGCAGCTTTTCCCAGGGACATGTCCCTAAGGCTATTGACACATCTCCCTGTTTGGGACATTTTAGGAACTTGGGGATGGGGATGAAACTTCCCTTTCCCATCCCTGCAGGCGCCTTCCCTTTTCACACCAATTTGGCCCTCTACCATTTAGGCTGTCCCCCCAACCCGCATTGTTTTTGTCAAGTAAAAAATAGAGCCCTAATAAAAAACTAAACTAATCCCCAAAACTCTGTCCTCAAATCCTGGAGAAACACTAAAAGCAAAAACACTTCAGATTATACAGGAATCTGTGCTCAAAGTCAAAATGTTATGGAGCTGCTTCCAGAAGCTCTGTAACAGCAACCAAATAGCAAATAAACAATGCTTTGTCAAAATATCTCTTTGCAAGTCATCATGCAAACCATGTAAACTGTAAAGTCAAGCCTTTGTCATACCAAAGTGTCATTTAGGTTTTGTGCTGATAATGTCAATTGTTACAGCTGAGCTGTATGATAATAAACCATTAGTGTACTTTGAAATTTGTCTTTTCTAATAAATGTTATAGGTGGTACTATGAAGGAAGGGCATGCTACATAGTATGACTATGAATCAGCTCAGTGCAGTACTTGTGAAATCTGACTTCAGTATCATCCAAAAATGACAACACATGTGGCAAGCTCTAGCCTTTTTTAAATGAGAATACCATATATCAAAAGCAAGTTAAAGCATACAATTGTATCCTTAAAAAATGCAAGCAGTGTGGGATCACGATCCAAAGTCAAACTAGCAAAGCCAAGAGAAAAATAAACATATGGCCCCAAACAATAGAAACAACCACGAGACAATGAGAGCATAGTTCCACAAGGAAACAAATGCCAAGTTATCAGTTTTGTAGAATAAAAATGGAAATAAGAACATTATGCAAATCCTTGGCATTCTCAACAAGGTTTCCCCACCCCATTGAAACCCTTCAAGGGGGCCAGGGGGAGGAGAGTGGGTGTGTGCTCATCAGGGTGTCCCCATCCACCATCCAGCAGATCCTTGGCATTCTCAACAGTCTCAGCAAATAAGAGTAGCATTATCACCTCTCTGTGGATCTTCTTGTGACTGTTTGAACATGTAATGAAATAACTTGCTCAAAAGAAGAATATAATAGGAAATATGCTGCAAATACTTGAGAATAATAAGCCACTTCGAGGGGACTACCTCCGACAGTCTTCAATAAGAACACAATGCACAATATGATCACAAACTAACCACTAGCTTCTATATATACCATAGTTATGCCTTTGATGCTACCTAGGTCAATTTAACTACCTATATAAGACTATATTAGTGATCATATAATTTAACTAAGAGTTAAGGTAGCCACAAGCCAACTATTCGTATGCAAATTATATGATTAAGGGTGTAGCGTCTCCCCTCACCCTTCACACAAGTGTTTTCCTCAATGTTGATCAATCATCTTCCCATGTGACAACTTCGATGGGAAAATAATTTCATTTACTTTGTGATTGTCCTAGTCCTTAGCTTCTTCATGCATGCCTAGAAAATGAACTCAAGCTCCAAGATGGGCCTTCCCATTGCATCCAACTCTAGTAGCACTCTCTATGTTAAAAAATTATGTCCTAATTTGCTTGCCTCTTCATTTTCTTCTGTCTTTGCCTTGTTCTTCATGAGATTGGAAGATACCTTTTGCAAGTGTTGAATGTGTTCTTCCATTGCTCTAACCTGTTGGTGTACCTTTGAAGAAGAGGTGAGGGATGGTAGTGTTGTGACCTTTTCACACATCACCCCATTCAAAATGGGGACCCCCTAATTTTTGCTCCACTCAGGTCTTTTGGCTTGATTTTGGTTGGTTTTTTGCTGTCTCTCTTTGTCCTGTCTATCCATCCGGGGATGTGCCTGTCTTTGAGCTTAAATTGAAATTTTGGCTAGGTTTGTGAATTAGGGTTTTTGCTCTTTGGGCTAATTTGAGGTTAATTTGAGTTGGCTAATTGAATTTTGATTGTTACATCATGCTTAGAACACTTTAAGTTACCTGCCTACAAATTTTGAGCTGAATCTGACAATTTGCTATTTTTAGCAATTCGGACTTCAGGAGCCATTTTCAGGGGTTTGCATGTGTGCTTTTTCAATGCACGTCTGAGAATCTTTCTGGGTTTTGTAAGACCTTCACGATAATATAACATGCAAGCCGAGATATTGACTTTCAACAATTCTGACTTTGGGAGCCATTTTTAGGGTTTGCATGTAGGATTTTTCGATGCATGTTAGGATTTTCTTTATGGGTTTTTCAAGAGCTTCGCAATGATGTGACATGCAAGCAAAGTTGATTAATTTTCAGTGTTGTACCCAAACCAATTTTTTTTTTGCTTCATCAAGGCATTTTGCATAAAATAGTTTAAACTTTGCTAAAATGATAATAAATACAATTTTTGGGCAATATCAAGCATGAAGTTTTATCAGTATTTTGTCAGTCAAAGGCAGTTCTATTAATCAGAACTTGAATCAGAGACTCAGAACAAGGCATTTCATGGTGGAGGAGCATTTCGCGACGATAATTATGGTCATTTCAATGATCAAGATGATGATTTCAATGATCAATTTTTGAAGATTTTTCAAGGATAAGCAAAATTGTGCACCTGTAGCCCAGGGGCGCCCTTCTTTTTGAAGGCCTAAATTTTGTGGCATTTGCTCATTTGTATAGGACTTTTGCGTGATAGCATACACGCCAAACTCAGGTTGATCTCCTACAGGTCGCTACAGACAATGCCAGGGATAGAATGCTGAAGGACGGAGAAGATAAGGCAGCCCTCAAGGCTGAAATCAGACAGCTTCGTCAATACATTTCTAGCCTTGTACACAAGACAGAGGTCATCGCTACACTCCCACCGATGCTTGAGCCTCCAGCAGAACAAGGCCAACTTAATCATTTAGTTGCATACGACAAGCGTTTGGATGAGTGGGAGGAGGAGTTCGTTGCTAGAGGCCGTGCTATGCTCATAGAGTTATATCAGTTGCGGTACAATGCACGAGACCTCCGTATTTGTCTCCAGGATGAGGAGCGAGATATGGCAATTAATAGACCCCGGGATGAGATTATGATTGCTCACCTAAGTGTGGCATATGAATTAGTCACAGATGCAGAGGATAGAGAAGCTATCTACTCTTGGAAAACACAATTGGTTTTCAAGGCAAAGATAGAGGAGACTATGGCGTCAGAGTTGGCTGAGAGTAGAGAGCACGTCACTAGTGCACTCTGGTTTGTGAGGACTTTAGTATCTCGCTTACCGTGTGAATATCAGATTGAGGGTGGTGCCTATGTTGAGCTTACTGATGTTCAGTCAGAGCTCCAGGCACTCATTCATACCATTTTCAATGGGGAGACCGTTGGTTGTAAGATTTCTCAGCTTATAGTCATGTCAGCATTGTTCGATGAAGCAACGAGGAGCAAAGGTGAACTTCAGTCTCAGATCACAGCTGGTGAGGACATGCTGCACCGGCATAGCATTCTTCAACAAAGTATCAGAGCTCCAGATAGTGATGCAGTTAACAATCTCGTTGAGGATTGGTTGCTCGAGATCATGATCAGTAGACTTCAGTTCCTACCTCTCAGAATAGACATTTTACACAAGAGTTAAACTTAACCTTACTTTCTCAAGTTAACTCGTTGTTTCATCACATGCATATCTATTCTGAGATCAGCTTTATTTACTTGGAGTTTCATTTAGGGTTTTACGTTAACTGATGGTAGTGTTCCAGTTAACATGCTTTCAATAAGGATGTGCATGCTTGCACAATTATCCAGTTTTAGATTAGATGTTTCGGTTAACTGATGGTAGTTTTCTAGTTAACTGTATAGTTTACTTTATTAGGGCTTAGCAATAAATCTTGCATGCATTGCAAGACTGTAGTTGACTCAAGTTGATTTTAGGGTTCCCTACACCTTTCAATGTCTATAAATAAGAGCTTTTGCTCATTTGTACATAACTTTTGCACGAGAGAGAAATATATGCTTGCCTACCTTGCCCCTCAATATTGCTCTTTTGTATCTGTTCATGCGTTTTTGCTGTTATAATGAATTGTTATGCCACATAGGGTTTCATGCAATTATAATGGTGAATTCTTTCCTTAGTTAGATCAAATCTGTTTTGTGTTCAATAAACTTGTTCAGATTGAGATGATAGTTGTGCCACCTTGCCTTCAAGTAGAGAATCTGTTCTTGGTTATCGTTTGATGTGTGTGAATAATAAACTTATTCAGATTGAGCTGATAGTTGTGCCACCTTGCCTTAAAGTTGAAAATCTGTATTGAGTTTATCGTATATTGTTGTTGCCAATAAACTTGTTTAGATTGAGTTGATAGATGTGCCACCTTGCCTTCACGTTGAGAATCTATACTTGTTTATCGTCAGATAGTTATCCTTGCTCCATTTCCTCATGCTCTGTTTTCTTGAGGAAACTGGATAGATTTAATCATTAAGCCTAGTTGTAGTTAGTAATACTGTGAAACCAGAAAATACTTAGCTGCAACGTATAGAGTTTTCGTGAAAGCCTTGTACCTCTACAGCTGAGACAAAGAGACAGGAGATAGTTTAGATTACTTTTCCCTTTCCAAGCATTTTTGTTAAGCATAATGAGGGAGCTTCCCCTCCTAATTTGAAGAGCACTCATTGCGTAGTGTGCATAGCTGTCCGTACCAACTTATACTCCAGAGGTGTTAGTTGTTACGCCAACATTTAGGAACTTACCATTTTTAGCCAATGCTCGCATGCAGACCAGTTTACTGGGTTTTTTTGGGTTTTTTGAGATCTCCTAGGCAGTGTGACATGCAAACTCATTCGGCAACTAATTGGTCACTTTTTCAGACACTTACTATTTTTAGCAGGTCCACTCTAGCAGCTCCCCAACACTTCAGTATCACGAATAGAGCGACATGCAACAAAAATGGGGTCAAACGGAGGTCATTCGAGCCACATGAAAGTTAGATTAGAGTTTCTAGCTTCGGGACTCAAAATGAGGGGTAAAAAGCCAGAATCTCCGAAAATTGATGTATCCCATTGCAATCAACATCCTTTAAGTAGTCTACTAGTGAAATTTGAGCAGAATCCGAGTACTTACTATTTATAGTATGCCTCCACCAGAACTGGGCTATAAATAGCAGGTCAGTACGAAGCACCAGTGTGAATAGGCCAAACAGGTTATGAGGATCCCACGGAATGAATTTCAAGTCAAACAGAGTTGCGGAAGTTCGAGAATCAAGCAGTTACTCTAAATAGCAGGTTAGTGCGAATAGCAGGTGTGAACAGGTCAGTTACGTCACGAAGGTCAAGTTGAGCAAAAATTAGGTCTTCAAAAGTGGAAAATCCTTGAAAATCATGAAGACTTCAAATGCACCTAAGGAGCAAGGCACCAAATGAATGAAGTTGCATGAAAGTCTCCAAGGCGTCGAAGATGAAGCATAAAACACAAAGGGTCATATACGCCCAAGGTGAACAGGATGCTTAAATATTTCTAAGGCATTGGTGGAGATATTCTGAACACAGACATCCAAATACGCCCTAGCACACAAAAGTTAAATGCACACAAGATGAAAAGTTATGAAGAAGGCCAAATTTTCTAGAGGAAAATGATGAATTTTATTTGATCCAGAGATCAATTAGGCCTTGGAAATAAGAACATGGAGATTAGGTAAGTAAAGTGAATTTATATTACAAGTGTTTTGATGCTCTTCTCTTTATTTGTTTTGCAGGGTGATCACCAGGGCCAAAGCATGATGACTTGGGGTGATGGAGCAGATATTCTAGAATGACGTTACAACCTTGGAAGGGGATAGAGCTACATGTTTCAAACTCCTCCATGATGCCTCAGTTGCACCCAAATCATGAACGAAGATGTTGGAGGAAATGGCTAAGTGTTGGAATTTCTCCTCAAAGACCCAATATGCACCCAACTTAGGGAGGCAGGTGGCAAAGAAGAAATGCTTGAGTCCAAGACTAGAAAATCCTTCAAGATTGGGATGAAAGAAAAGATGAAGTACCAAGCGTTAAAGATCATCGTCAGGCACTAAAGTGTACCCAAGATGCAGTGGCAGCAAGGAGAAAAATCACCATCAAACAAGAGAAAGAAGTTGCAGTCTTGGAGTTTCAGATTGAGAATGTGCCTGCCATGCTGATTGAAGCTATGTTGGCCAGATTCATAAAGTTTTCGATCAAGAAGAAGAACAATGGGAACGCGTTTCTGGACAAGAATCTTCTAGAAGGATAGTGGGCATTAATTGCTCATGGTGGTCAAAGGAAGAAAGTGGGAATCTTTGCTCATTTATTACCCCACTTTTCTTGGTGGCAGTTTTTAGGGTTAGCGCTTATGTGGCTTGATCTGAGCCCTTCATTGTAATTGAATCTGAGCCATCCATTGGAATGGGCCAACTATAAAAGGGGCATCCCCCCTCATTTGTAATTTATTAGATTAGATGAGATTAGGAAGATAGAGAGACAACTTAGAGATAGCATAGTATAGATTGGTAGCTTAGATTGAAGAGGAAAGAAAGTTTTCTCATTGAATGTTTTGTAGGAAGTTGTTGTGAACACTCTCATAATAAAAAGAGTTTTCATTGATGGTGACTTCATCTTTTGTTGTGGGTAGCTAGCGAGGCTTCTTCGTCCTTCCAAATCACCTAGCATCTTAAAGTAGCTTAAAGTAGAATAAATTTCATTTCATGCAAGTAGTTAGTAATTATGGAATGTGGTGTTTAATTTGAGCATGCTTCGCTTATCCATACCACTAGTGGGCTCACTGACGGTGGGTTTGCCTTGTGTGGTCAACTGGAACATTGCAGACTTAACTTCGATTATGGTTTATGTGTTGACATGCGTTGTTGTGATGGTGTCCTCATATTGAATTGTGATCTGAATACTTTTAGTTACTCCCCTTGAAGATTGCACCAGTTCCGTGGAAGTTGTCTAAGGCGAGGCAAAGTAGAGCTTTGTTGAAGTTTGTAAGAATTGATCCCATGTCCCGCACATAGAGTAGAACATAGCACTTTTAATCCTTGCAACCATTTCAATTCAGTATTTTCTGGTTAGTTTAGGAAACCTGTGCTACATCGACACATCTTTCGAAAATTGTGAAACCCCCTTTACCTTCGATCTTCAGCTGAACACTTACGTAAGTCCCCCTTGAGATACCAGCAAATCTCATCAAGCCAACTAAGACTATCCACTGCATGAAGGAACCTTGGAGTTAAATGCATGATCTTTCTCGCAATCTTAGCATGCAAGAGACTTTGTTCAAGAGAGGATAGAGTAACCGTTGGAAACTTTATTCTATGTTGGTGCGGTCATAAAACACCCGTCAACAGGTAGTATTGAGTTTTTTAGCTTAGATAGTAACTTCTGCACAGCTTCAGTGTGGACGCGCAAAGAAATGTTCAAGGGGTTCAAGTTAGTCTATTTTATATTTCACTTTAGTGATTAAAGAGAAAGTCTTTTATTTAGCTAAATAAGTCTAATAAACTCTAGATAATCACTAATGATATAGACTTATCTTCCATCCTCACCTTATAAGTGATAAGGATACTTTTGTAAATAAAGCTAATTTTTGGAAGATTAGATTTTTAACTGAATTAGTATAAAGATAGGAGCAAAATTGAAGATTGTAATCTTTTCATTCATATTGTCTTTAGAGGATTGAAAGACTAAGTTATATGAAGGATTGGAAAACTAAATGTAAGATGCAAGCCGGTTTCCATGCAGTTGTGAGTTATATTAGTTTTGGAAGTTTCCTTGTATGTTTTTCAAATGAATGAAAAATAGTTTATAAGGTGTAATTATTTGTGTATGCTTCCATTTTTTCATTTCCATAGTTTGAATTTCAATGATTTGTGTGATTATTTTAATGTTTGTTTAAGCATTAGGTAATCAGTCATCATGATTGGAATTTTAACATGGTATTAGAGCAACAACAAAGTGCTAGCTAGAATTGTGTAGCTTAGAGAAGAAAATTCGAGGTTTTTCTATGGGAAAATTGTGGTTTATTTAGAAGTAAATTTGTAGGATATTTTAAAGAAAATTGTGGCAAGATTGCTCAAGAAAATCATAGAATTTTTTTAGAGATTAAAGATGCACCGTTTAAAAAACAATTGTGTAGTCTTTTTCATGCAAAATTGTGACCTTGGTAGTAGTAAAAATTGTGGACAATTTTTTTAAAAGAAAAATCACAATTTTAATAAAATTGCAAGAGTTTTTCTTAGAGTTCACACTTTTTTTTCTTTTTGTAGAAGGAATTCCACATCTAGTAATTTCAAGTCCATAGCTAGGATTTGATTTTCAGCATTTAGGATAGTCACGATAATAGGAGCTAGGGTTTGTTGTAGGTTAGTTTGAAGCCCATCAAGGGTTACGAAAAATGATGGTTGTAGTGGCAAACTAAGGGTTTCAGAGGAACCAAATAGGGCACACAACAAACTAGCAAGGGATTTGCTAAGGTTTGAAGAAACAACTAGGAGTGTGAACTAGGGTTTGAAGAAGAGTTAGGGTTTATAGGATATAACCTAGGTTTTGACATGAATGAAGTCAAACATCAAGGGTGAGGGAAAGAGCGAGGAAGCATCCTCATAGCCAAGAAAAATAGACTTGAGTAAAATCAAGTGTTTTAGTTGTCACGTGTTTGTTCATTATGCATCAAAATGTCTAGACAAGAAGAACCAAGGAAAGTAGTAGAAAAAGGAGGTAATAGTCTTTGTAGAAACTCAGATGAACGAGTTTGCTGCCAAGTTTGAGAGGGAGTTCTCAATGGTTTCTTGTCTTTCGAGGAATGCTTGATATGTGAACAGTGGGGCTTCTAGGCATACAAGATTAGTCCAAAAATATTTTATTGATTTCAGATATTAGCATTTTGGAGTTCAAGTTGAGCTTGGTGATGAGGTCAAGTATTTAATAGGAGTTGGTACTATTCCCTTTCAACTTTAGTCAAGTATCTCTTTGGAGGTCGATGAATTTTTGTTTGTTCCTAATCTCAGGAATAATTTTTTTTCAATTTTGGTGATGGAGGATAAGGGCTATTCAGTTGAATTCAAGGATCATCAAGTTCTTATTAGAATGAAAGTATCTAGCCTAGATATAACACAAGTTATAGGGGTTAGAGAAGACAATCTTTACAAGTTATAGGGTGAACCAAATCTAGCAACATTGGTGAGTAAAACCAATGATTTAGAGCCTTCCAACTTCTAAGAAGTTGTAGAACAATAGGTTTGACGAGATTCCATGGTGGAGTACACCTCTATCATGACAAATGATGTATGGGACATTGTGCCAAGATTGTAAGAGAAGTTAGTTGCGAGTTCTATGTAATGTCCCCTTCTCAGTCCTAAGCATTTTAGTGATTGTTAGCCTATTTCTGGGGTCTCGTAGGCTAGTCGGAGGCATTTCTAGGGATTCCAAGATTCTTGGAGGTTTCTTGTCTGCTTTTCAGGAGGTTATTGCAGGAGTTTTCCATAGAGTTTTTTGGATCTTTTTGGGTTTTCTGGGATCCTTGGTGGGCAGTCACTGCTTTTTTTAGCAGTTACTATTTTTAGTAAGTCATAGCTGCATCTAAAAATGGGCTTATTTTGAGTTTGGACACTATTTTTAGTAGTATGTTATTTTTAGTAAGTGCTATTTTTAGAAGTGGTCTTGGCAATAATTCAATGTATGATTTCTATTTGTATTAGTGATGGCAATTTCAATTGGTAGTGTCTTGATATTTTTGGCAATTGGTATCTCCACCATCCTTGGAGTTCGAAAAAGGAAATATTTGCAACTTAATTTAATTTTATAAAGTCAAAAAGGCCCCTTGGACTCCCACGCCTAGCATGTGACAACTTAAGTTGTTTTTAAAAAGCAAATTTGATGCATGACTATAGTGGAGGCCAAAATGAAGGTGACAACTGACGAATACCAGCCGGTGAAGTCATATTTGTCACCCTCCTGTATCACGCCTCCCTCAACCAAAGTCTGTAAGGGAGTATGCATCAAAGCCTCTAAGCGAAGGACAACCTTGGTCTGATAGATATGAGCATCACCCCAAGCCTAATCAACTGCATCCATCCGTGCCATAATGCTAGAAGCTTGCTGATAAGCATGAGCAAGATCCTCCATAAACTTTTCCATCTCAGCACGAACACTAGCAACCCACTTATCTGCCTTTTGTGCCTTCTTCCTCAAATCCTCCAAGCCACTAACTGATTCTCTGGGAAGCTTGAGCAACCTGCTTCTTTGTAACAGTTGGCGACCTATGATCTCCCATCAAGTTATAAGTAAGAGTAATTGACTTGCTCTTAAGCCTATTCACATGCCTCTCAACCCATCCTCTGGTGAATGTCAGGACTGGTATGCAAAGTGTATCCAAATCTGCATTCTCCGGCTCTGACCAATCTGGAAGTGGGAGTGGTGTATCCCTCACTGTCTCATAATCTAGATGAAGAACGTTCATATCTTCGTCTACCTAGCCTGACACTGGAACAATCTCGCATTCCCTAATCATGCTCAAAGGTAATCTTGAAAACATCCTTCTTCTTACCTCGGCTTCATCCAACGCACTAGCCCAAAAATCTTCAATATTTTCCTTACGTCTTAACTCCTTTGACAATATCCATCTAATATTCCTGTGAGGATCATAATACTGTTTACTGGTGTGGTAAGAAAGGTGGAAAAACTGAAGTTCATATTCAACTTCCTTGGCTGCTTGCAATGAAGGATACACTTCATCTAAATTTCCCATGATGATCGGGAAGTCAAGTCCTCCCTTCTTTTTCTTTTGAATCTTATCATAGGCAATGAGCTGCCTAGATATTTCTAACATCAAGATCCTGCTCGTAGGGTATCTGGGCAACCTATATGGATATGAAGAGAACCCTTGCAGCCTAATGTAAGTGAATTTCGGAAATTGGATGAACCAACACCCGTACCTTTCTATCAACTCTTGAGCCTCCTTTGATATCCTGTGATGAGTTCTTTGCTGAAGTGATCTTGTTATGTGCATGGTGAAGGCGTCATTGACTCTCTTGTAATGAGATGTGCTCGTCAAGTGCAGCTATGGACAAGCCTCATGAATCTTGAACTGCTGAGAGCCACACCCAATTAGCTCCTTGTATGATATTCCTCTATACTTTGTCATATGAGCCAACATGTAGATGATGTATGAGCCCATGTAAAATGTCTTCGTTCTCCTCAAAGTCCGGAGTTGTTCATGCAAATTATCACTGATCATCACTACCTAGTCAATATGCTCCTTGCCTTCCAGCACAAGATTGATGTAATAAAACATCCAAGGTTCAAAGATGAATGCCTGGGGGTATCCTCCAACTTTGCTAAGCATCATAATCAAATCACAATATTCCTGCTTCAGATCATTTGAGATTATCTACTTTGGCAACTTCGTGCGAGTGGGCTTGGGCTTGTTCATCCAACGGGAGTTTATCATATCAGCACATCTTTCAAATGTCAAAGCATACATATGCTCAACTTGTTCTCTTGTTTTGTAAATCATCTTCTCGTAAGTAGGAATTCCAAATGCCTCCCCAATGGCCTCTAGCGTAAGGTTGGCAAACAACTTGCCATCAAGTGCAATAATAGTCCTCTGTTCTGGGTTGTAATAGTTAGCACATTCCATGATTAACTTTGGGCACTGAATTGCTGGTGGAAAACTAGCAGCTGCATAAAGTCCACTCTTGACAATATTGTGCGAAGTGATTGATGGACGGTGGCGTCTAATTCCCATCATTCGGCTTTTGAAAGCTTCCATATTGAAAGAGCCTCAATTTGTGTCACTCAACTTGCCCAACTTCGAAGAGAATTTTGACTCTGGCAGGAATGACTTGCTCAACTTCTTGATCACAGCTTGTCTGGAAGCATTTGCCTTGTTGGATTCAACATTATTCTCCTTGCCAGTCGCTCTTACTTCAGCCATTTTGTAGCAATACACTCTCAGCACTTTAGAGAAATTTCAGCCAACTCAACTTCAACAACTCCTCAACTTCGAATTTTTCCTTCCTTAGAGCCCAAGTTCAAATTTCTTCACCTTCAACTTTCCTCACACTGCAATCTTCTTCACCTCAAAGCATCAAAGTCGACCTTGCTAGCTGATGGAGAAAATAACAAAACTTCATAGCTCATATAGCCAAGTCGAATTCTAGAAGAAGCTAATTTTAGCTGAGTTATTAAATTTCCACTACTCCACTGCAAGAATTCAAATTTCCCTCCTCAGGCAACTGTAACACTTGGCATCTAGCGTCTGGAATATTTGACCTTCTAGATTTTCAAAAAGATTCATCTCCACTGGTCTAGGCGTACCTCACTTTAGCATTTCAAAGTCACCTTCTGAAAATATTAACTTCAATGGCTCCCTTAAGAAATTCGTTTCACTGGCTGAGGCATTCACTTTGCTATTCAATCCAACTTTGGCTCGGGAAAGATTATTTAAATTTGATGAAAATCATCTAGGCACTCAACTTCAATTTCACCAGTCAAGGCATTTTATTTCTAACAACAATTTTTCCTTCTTGCCTTAGTAAAATTTTAATTCTCCTTAGGAAATTTCATTATTCAGGCGCCCATCAAAAATCTTCATCTTAAAATTCTTGGCCAGGTGTGGAAAATTTCATACTCAATCCCTTGTCGAAGATATCCAGTACCCAGAAGAAAATTCTCCTCAGAAAATGCCAAATTCATGTGTATCACTATGAAGGGGTACATTTAATTTTTGAATTTTATACATTAGAAAAATACTTTCATCATCAAAGTTTATCTTCACTCTTCCTCTCTGGGCGTATTTTTTTCCCTTGCTTTGCCTTGGACAATTTTATTCAACTTCACGAAGCTGGCACATTTTGACTCCTTCTCTGCCAGTTCATACATGCCTTAGAAAATTTTATCATCCCTTCCAAAGGTTGGGCGTATTTCTCTAGGTTATATCATCAAATATTTTGTCTTCTTCTATGCTAGTTTGGGCGCATTTGACATAGTGAGGAGGAAATCTTCATAAGCTTTGTCCTTTTCTAGGCCAAGATGGGCGCATTTCAAGTATAGAGGAGGAATTTCAATTTGCCTCAAATAAATTTTCCATGCTAGCCCATCAACTTGGGCGCATTTAGCTAGTGGTGGAGGAATTTCAACAATACTTAGAAACTTTTTTTTTTAAAGCCACCACCTCTAACAATTTTAGGCGCATATGAGTGGTATAGGAGGAACTTTAACACTTAACACATTTCCTAGCTCCATCTCCAACATGGGCACATTTGGAGTATCAAGGAGGAATTTCAAAGACTTAGCTCTCTTTTCAACATCCTCCATAGTCTAGCAAGTTGGGTGCATTTGAGGTGTGGAGGTGGAATTCTTCATGACTTAGAAAGTTTTTTTTTTTGAACATCTTCCATAGTGCTAGGTGACATGGGCACATTTCAAGACCCCTGCAGGATTTTCCACACTTGGTAACTTTTTCTTTCATGCCTCTTGGAGTTGGGCGCATTTGAGGGGTCAAGGAGGAATTTCAACTTGCCTTAGCTATTTTTCTCACCACTACCTCTCTCCTTGGGCGCATTTAAGGTGTGGAGCAGGAATTTCACAAGACTTGAAAACTTTTCATCATCTTCATCAAGTTGAGGGCGCATTTAGGGAGCTGAGTAGGAAATTTCACACTTAGCAACTTTTCATCCTTCAGCCAACCATCCAACATGGGCGCATTTCAGGGGGTGAGCAAGAACTTGTCATGACTTAGAATTTTTTTTCCAATCTAGCTTCTAGCATGGGTACATTTAGGGTAGGCAACAGGAATTTCTCACTTGAAAACTTTTCCATCCTTCGGCCAGCTTCACCTTGGGCCCATTTCAAGGGTTGAGCAAGAACTTTCTCAGACTTAGACATTTTTTGGCTTGCTCGCCCTTGTTTACTATATTTAGTAAGTACCCTGGTTTTCACTCTTCTGTAGCTTGGATTGATCTGAAATTTACACCATAGGATCCTCATGATCTAATTGATCTGTTCACCTTGCCATCTTGTGTTGACCTGCTATTTATAGCCTGTTTTTGGAGGTGATTTACTATTTATAGTAACTACTTGATTTCAGGACTTCTGCAACTCTGCTCGACGTGAAATTTGCTCCATGGGGTCCTCGTGGGTTGACTAACTTGTTCACACTGGAGCCCTGCGCTGACTTTCTATTTATAGCCTGTTTGAGACGTGACTTACTATAAATAGTAAGTGCTCAGATTGCCTTCAAATTTTACCAATGGATAGCTTGAAAGATACTGGTCGCAATGGGATATATTAGTTTTCAGATTTTGGTGTTTGACCCTTCATTTTAGGTTCCAAAGCTGGAAACCCTAATCTAACTTGCATGTTGATCAAATGATCTCCGTTTGACCCTGTTTCTGTTGCATTTTGCTCTGTTCGTGACGTTGAAGTGCTGGGTAGCTGCCGATGTGATCCTGCTAAAAATAGTAAGTGTTTGAAAAAGTGACCAATCAGCTACCGAATGCGTTTGCATGTCACATAGTTCAAGAGATCTCACAAAACCCAGAAAAACCTAGCAAACTGGACTACATGCGGGCACTGGCTAAAAATAGTAAGTTCTGAAAAGTGGTCAACTCTGCTTGCATGTTACATCATCGCGTAGCTCTCGAAAAACCCATAAAAAATAACCTGACATGCACTGAAAGGCCCTGCATGCAAACCCTAAAAATAGCCTCCGAAAACAAAAAAAGGTCTTGATCCTGGTTTGCATGTTACATCACTGCGAAGCTTCCGAAAAACCCACAAAGAATATCCAGACATGTGTTGAAGACTCCAACATGCAAACCCTAAAAATAGCCTCCAAAGTGAAGACTGCCAAAAGTCATCATCTCATCTTGTATGTTATATCATTGCGTAGGTCTCAAAAACCCAGAAATATTCTCTAGACATGCATTGAAGACTCCAACATGCAAACCCTAAAATCTGCTTCTAAAGGTGATACTTGCTAAAAATAGAAAGTTGTTAGATCTAGCTCAAATTTTGCAAACAAGCAGTTTGATGTGCCCCGGACGCAGTGTAATGGATAGAACTTCAAAAGTGCTGAGAAAATGTCCCAAATTGGGTACTTACTAAAAATAGTAAGTTGTCAGAATTCAATGAAGTTTTGCTAGGAACTTGTTGGAAGCTTACTGAATGCAGTGTCGAGCTCAGATTTCAATTCACTCACTCAATTTGACTTCAAATTGACCGACATATTCAAAACCTTAATTCTTAGACTTAGCGAAAATCTCAAGTTTAAGCTCAAAGACGGGCACATCCCCAGAAAGGTAGACAGCAAAAAGAGACAGAAAGAGAGGGAGGGACAAAACCAAAGCCAAAAGACTAGGAACGGAGCAAAAATTAGGGGGTCCCCATTTTAAATGGGGTGATGTGTGAAAAGGTCACAACAGGACCTAGGATAGATGGAAGGCTTGATGAACTAGGATGAGGACCTAGGATAGATGGAAGGTTTGGTGGATTAGGATGAGGACCTAAGATAGATGGAAGGTTTGATGGACTAGGACACTTAGGTGTATAACCAAGGCCATGGTAATGTGCGTTTTCTTGAGCAACAAGGGGTTCTAGGATACTTTGTTGATGAAGGCCTAATCCTTTGCCTTTGTAGTTCATAGTTTGACACATTCGTTTACCAATGGGATATGTATTGTTTGTGAAACAAGATGCGAGTCCATTTTGGGGAGGATATGATATGGATGAAAGGATAGGTGTTGGAAGTAAACCGGAGTGGATGAAGGTGGAGGATCCCAATTGGTATGTGTGGGGTTCATGGATAGCTTGCATAGGTGTGATAGGATCTTGACATGGGGATGATGGGGTACTTTGATCTTGACTTGGAAGAGGATCACGAGGTGTAGAAGATGAAGTAGCTTGCTCTTCATTAGGTGGGGAATCATCATGTGGTGGTATGGAAGGCATATCTTGATCTTGAGAAGGATGAACATCCTCATGGAATGAAGGGATATCCTCAGATGGAAGCATATCTTGATCTTGATGAGAAAGTATATCTTGATCATTGGGTGATAGGATGGAAGAACTATCATGCTCCTGGGATGCAATGGAATCTTGAGATGGTATGGATTCATTAGATGGACTCGAAGGAGGCCTTGGAAGGATACTTTTCTCTTGAGGTGGAAGGGAATCCTTGTGGATGAAAAGTGAAAGTAGGGGATCATCATAGAATTCTTGAGAGATGTGGTCTTGGTCAAAGATTGGAAGAATTTGTGGATTTTCTGTATCATTGGATGAAGTGGAAAGAATGCTTTGATCTTGAGGTGTAGAGGATTCTATGATAGCATGGTTTGGATTAAGAGACTGACATGAACCATTGGATGTAGAAGATGTGATAGAAGGAGGTGGTTGTATGGAATTGTTGACTTGGATGAAAGAATCATGAGGTATATTTTGGCTTATGGGAGATGATGATAGATGCATGACATGGTAAGATTGTTCAATATCATTTGTGTTTGAGGACTAAGATTTGGGCTTCTCATTTAACTTTTTCAAAAATTCAAAGACATTGAACTTGGATGATGTAGTTGTTGGTGGAGAAGGTGTCATGTCCATATTTCTGTCAGATGGATAGGAATAGATGTGTGGCAGCAAATGTCTTTCTGTGGTTGTTTCCCCTTGCATATCCCAGATTTGTTGTTGAAGATTTTTCATTTGATGAGCTAAAGCATTCAATTGATCCTCATCTATTTCAGCCATGGTGGTTTGGATTTCACTATTTTGAGTTTCAACGTTGGGATCTTGTTAAAATGGGCATACAAGTGGTACAATCTAGCTAAACTTTGATCTTTGTTTGGAGGAGTGTGAAGGATTACAACTAAGTTGAATAGAATGACAAATTCTATTTATGGGACTAAGTTTGATTTGATTGTATAATGTTGTTTTGTGATTAAAGCGATGATGAAACTAGGTTTAACAATCAAAGATATGATAGATTTTGATGATTTAGGCACTTTGAGATGTTTAGATCTAGGTTTAGTTTGGAGAACTCCACTTGTAGAGGTTGGTTTTAACAATTTTAGACTTCCAAGGTATCTAAGGAATGATCTTGGACTTGGAGTTTTGAAATTTTGGTTCAAACTTGTGAGACAAGATACTCAAATCTTTGGAGAAGTCTTGGATTTTGACAGTAGTAAAAGATGTATAATTTGGGATCGTTCTTGCAAGCTCTTTTGTAGAAATTGAAGGTTAACCTCTATCTAAAGTCGTAAAGTGTTGATAAACGTTTTTGGTGTTCTTTTGGACTAAGAGGTATGAAATTTGGTTTTCAAATCTTAATCTTTGGTGAAATCATTGGGTAAACCACATGTTCAGACTCTGTTTTGCCTAAGGAAAGGTTGAACATTGCTGAAAGGATTGACTTTCGGAAGGTGGATGAACCTAAGTTATTGTTTTGTGGTCTGCAATGTTGATGTTATTGCAGCTTCGGGCTTCATACTTAATTATTTGTGATTATTTAATGACAACATATCTCTAAGATGGCCGACCTCCTTTGTAATTATTATTTATTATTTGTAATTATTTTTATGGTGGCCGACCTTGTCCTTGAAAAGGTGCAACCCCTCTAACCAACATGTATATATAGGTCACTTTCTCTCATTTGTGCATCAAGCAAGTTCGTTCATTCCTTCTTCACAAGTGTGAATTCTACTAGGAGCAGATTGCGAATTCTCTAAGTGCAGATTGAAGGTCAAGTAAGAGCAGATTACTTGTTAGTTATTACAGCCATTGCTGGTGCTGAATATTGGCCTTGTGGTTGGCCACATTGTAAAGTGTATTGTTGCCATTGCTTATATATATAAGAGAGATAATTGTTGCTGGGTTTTTCTCCCTCAAGTGGAGGGTTTTCCTAGGGTATCTGCTGTGTGATTGTGTCTGATTTTTAAATTAATTTTCTGTTCTCTAATCTGATCATAAAATTAACATGGTATTAGAGCGGGTTTGAAGAAGATCTTGATCAGATTGTTATTACAGCGATACTCCTTACTCCCTTTCTCATCATTGTTTACTTCTATCTCTTCGTCAAGATGGTGATCGGTCTTAAGCTTGAGGATAGACTTGAGGGAGCATCTAATTTCACATCTTGGAGATTCAAAATTATGCTCAACTTGGAAGAAAGTGAATTGGCTGAGTTCGTGGAGAGAAAAGTTTCCAAGCCTGCTGATGAGGAAGAGAAGATTCAATGGAAGAAGAAAGATATTAAGGCAAAGAAGATGTTAGTTGATTTCGTGAAGGATCATATTGTTCCCATCATCTCTAAGATGAAGACGGCAAGGGAGATGTTTAAGTCTTTGGAGGAGATGTATGAGATCAACAACACAAGTTGTGCACTTGCATTGAAGCAACAACTTCATCATGTGAAGATGGCGGAAGGAGAATCTGTCATCGCTTACTTCATGAAGATTTCCAAATTGAGAGATCAACTCTCTTCTATTGATCATTTTGTTGATGTCAAGGATTTGACCATGCTTGCCCTTAATGGTCTTCTTTCATCTTGGGAGTCTTACATTCAAGGAATCAATGCAAGATCGAAACTTCCCAAGTTTGATCGTTTGAGGGCAGATTGTATTCAAGAAGGGTCTAGGTTGGCTGCGAGAGGTATTGGTCGAAGCTCTACAAATGAAGACATTCATGTTCTTTCCGCTCAATCCTCGAAGAAGAAAGAGAAAGATGGAAAGAAAGGATATTTCAAGAGGAATAGAGATAAAGGAGGTGACGGTGCTCCGCATTCAAGAAGAAGTGGGACCTCTCCAAAGTCCAATGTTTTTGTTGTGATATGTTTGGTCACTATGCAAAGGATTGCCCCACTAGGCCTAATCAGCATGCTTCATTTGCGGATGTGGATGAGATCTCTCCTCTGAAGGATTCTAGGGAATTTATATTCTAAGCCATGGGCCTATGTTCAAGCCATAAGGGTTGTGTGTTGATCTGTATGCAAGAACAATGTCCAACATTTGCATCCATCAGAATATTTAAAGAGATAAGTATTCTTTGTTTGTTGAGTTATACCATTTAGTTGGATCTTGTAATTAGTAAAGAGAGATAGTGGTTTTTCTCGAATTGTGTTCACTAGCATAAGATCCTTTGAAGATTTCATTTATTGCAAGTTATTTCATGCTGGTTGTGAAGATTTCTGAGTGTAACTTTGAAATAAAAAGAGAACTGTAAATTCAATGGTGATTAGTTGGTCACATCGATATCATTCTCTAATGCATGAATTGTGATAGAGCCTTGAACTCTTGGAGAGAGTTGGTTCTACATGCTAACTACATAATGCATTCAAAAAATTTGAAGTTGTGTAGATTGTTTTTTTTGTTGTGTTGAGTTTGGCACTCTCGAGAGGAGTAAAAGATGGAAGAAAGAGTTATATCAAAATTCAATAAAGATAAGTTTCCTTATCCCTTCATTCTGATCTATTGATATATTTCTCTTTTGTGTTGATTTATTTATTCATGTTTTAATGTTGTTCATAAATTCTTATGTATTCATGCTATAACTTGAAATAGTAAACCTTGTATGATTCCAGCCTTGATATTTCTTTGGATAATTATAAATTGTTAGTAATCTCTCCCTAAAATGCTTGCAGTTCACTGTTCTAGGAGCAAGAAGGTGATGAGAGATTGCTTAGTGATGGAAAGATTGAGGCATCTTGTGAGGAAGTCATGCCGACCAAAGAAATGATCAAGCGTGAAGTCACAACTTGCAGCCATGGGACTGAGTTGGTGGCCATAGGGAGTTCACTTCCATAATCTTCTTTGCAATCTCTGAAGCAAGGATCAAGAGGGAGTTTTGTAACTCACTGAGAAGAAGTGAAGATTACTGTATTGCAAGGCTAGGTGCTAAATCCTTAGAGGATCCCTTCAGCTATTGAGATCAGAATTGTTCAAGACTGTCTTCTGGATTTGTCATTGGTAGCTCCGCAAACCTATTCAGAATAGTGTGATCTGGGATGAGGTCGAGGAGGACTATTTTGAACTCTCTATAGTACCAGAGGTGTGCACTAGAAAACATTTATCTAAGGCAAGTGTTGCAGTCAATCTTGGACAAAGAGGTCAGAAGGTTGATGTAAGAGCTTGAAGATTTAGAGGGAGCCAACTAAACCTGAAGAAGATGGTAATCTAGTTGATCTTGGTTCTTTATGTTGATTTATGGAAAAAAAAATTTAGAAGCTTAAGGAGGCTATAGCTAGTTCAGATCTGGTGGATCCTACTATGTACAGTCAGTTGATTGGATCGTTGATGTATTTATACTAGACCAAATTGCAATAAGTGCATTTTGTCAAGTTCATGTGTGAACCAAGGAAAATACTTCTAGTTGCAATGAAGCATATCCTGAGATACTTGCGTGGCACAGTTGGATATGGGTTGAGATATTCTTCAGACATGGACTTGGAACTGCATGGTTATATTGATTCTGATTGGGCAGGGAATGTCACTGATCGGAAGAGCACCTCTAGATGTTGCTTCAGTTTGGGATCTGCTATGATTTCTTGGTGCAGTAGGAAGCAATCATCTGTAGCATGGAGTACAACAGAGGCAGAGTATATTGCAGCTCAATGTATCATTCATTGTGCAGCTCCTTCATGAGCATGGAGCATGGTATGTGTTGAGGTTTATATGTTGAGATCTAATGATTGAGGAAAGACATTCTCACCAAGCCTCTCTCAGGATAAAATTTGTGTACTTTCGAGATAAACTTGGTGTGGTAGAGAATACAACCTTAACTGAGAAGGGGTCTCAGTATTAGTGATCCTCATTAATGAGTTCTTCTCTGTGAGAGAAGTTCAAGGTGAACCTTTGAGTAATGAGTTCTCTGTGAGAGAAGTTCTTCTCTGTGAGAAAAGTTCGAGGTGAAATCCTTAAGTAATGAGTCCTTCTCTGCGAGAGAAGTTCGAGGTGAAATCCCTTGATTAATGAGTTCTTCTTTGCGAGAGAAGTTTGAGGTGAAATCCCTTGATTAATGAGTTCTTCTCTTAAAGAGAAGTTCGAGGTGAAATCCCTTGATTCCACCCTTTGGGAGAGCCATGGTGGATGTCATGTGTGTGACTCCATGACAGCATCACGTGAGAGAGTCCATGATGATTTTCTTGTACTTGTATTTTCACCCTCTGGGAGAGCCATGGTGAAAGTCATGTTGAGGTGACAACATCACGCAAGTGATGAACACTTGTACATACCATACATGGTTGTAGCCATTATGGTTGATATCACGATGAGGTGATATCGTTTCTTTTCCACATATGGTTGTAGCCATTGTGGTTGGTATCACGATGAGGTGATGTGTCTTGTGCAGTAGGAAGTATTCCTCCCTAGCTGAGAGGGAGTGTTGATCTTATTGCAGCTTCGGGCTTCATACTTCCTTAATTATTTGTGATTATTTAATGACAACATATCTCTAAGATGGCCGACCCCCTTTGTAATTATTATTTATTATTTGTAATTATTTTTATGGTGGCCGACCTTGTCCTTGAAAAGGTGCGACCCCTCTAACCAACATGTATATATAGAAGGTCACTTTCTCTCATTTGTGCATCAAGCAAGTTCATTCATTCGTTCTTCACAAGTGCAAATTCTACTAGGAGCAGATTGCGAATTCTCTAAGTGCAGATTGAAGGTCAAGTAAGAGCAGATTACTTGTTAGTTATTACAGCCATTGCTGGTCCTGAATATTGGCTTTGTGGTTGGCCACATTGTAAAGTGTATTGTTGCCATTGCTTATATATATAAGAGAGATAATTGTTGCTGGGTTTTTCTCCCTCAAGTGGAGGGTTTTCCTATGGTATCTGCTGTGTGATTGTGTCTGATTTAAAAAAAAAAAAATTCTGTGCTCTAATTTGATCATAAAACTAACATGTAAAAGGCGCCAAAACAGAGACAAGAGGCGCCAAAACTCTAAAAACTGCCCAAAATGACTCTAAAACAGCTGAATTACCCCCCCAAAGGTCCATTTTCTTGGATTTTTCAAATATGGACTTGTTTCCCTCAATGAATGTAGTTCTGAATCAAGGTTTTTACTTTCAAAATGTGATGTTTTTTGTGGTGTTTTGTTTAAGGTTTGTTTTGAAAACACTTTGATAAGGACACATCACGCAAAATATACACTCTTAGGGTTGTGTAAGACTGTATTCTTTTAGATTCCACGCGGGTTTTACCCCAACCACACTATCTTTAGCGGATGAATTCAGAAGCTTGGTTGCATGGGCTCCCCCTTACAGTGCACTCTCTTCCTAGGCCAACCAAGCTTCTAGTCCCCATGAAACTCCCATGGCGAATTGATCATCTCTACTAAAAATTGTGAGAATGTGGATGTCTTTGCAACAACAGTTGTTGCACCAAAGTATAGATAAAGGTTTTTGGCCAAACTATAACAAGGGTTTTAATGTGGGCATTCCGTTCGTGGGGGATAATCCATGCGGCGAGAGTCCCTTTCGATCCATCTCGTCGGAATTATCCTCCTGATATTGGCCTTTGTTCCAGTATCCACATTTATATCCTGGTTAGAAGTCGCTTGGCTTTAGCGTGTTACCAGTTGGGTCGTTCCCTTGGGTGAGTACTCTTTCCCACAAGGCAGGCCCTCTAGGATAAACAAAAGCAAGCAAGCATACCCATAGTTCGATCACTCTTTATTTTGCATGAATAAAGAGAGAACACACGCTATATGCTCCACTTACACTCGCAAATAAACAAGAACGGGTCTGGCTTTTTGGATCACCCAGTTAAGGGGAGAGCATATGCCTACCATCCATTATGTACAAAAGACATGGTGTTCATTAACTCGTTAATTAATCTATGTTCCTAACTTAACCAAAAGGAAACGTGATATTCGTTAACCTTTTAATTAAGCTACGTTCCTATCTTAACCAAAAGGAAACAAGTGAATAACATCCAGCCCGTGCAATATGTTAGTAGTTTATGTTTTGAGTCTTTGACAACGAATCTGAGAAAACTTGCAAAGCACAACTTAGAATGTGAGTTTTCTGATTTGGTGGAAAACTGCAAGAGGCGCCAAAACAGAGGCAAGAGGCGCCAAAATAGAGACAAGAGGCGCCAACACAGAGATAAACTTGATTTTTTGAAAGTTTCTTGAAAATGGTTGTATCTTGGTCATACGAGGGTCTTTTTCGGAGTTTTTTTTTTAATAATGGGGTAGAATTTCGTAAGCTATGCAATGGTGGGTTCCATTGTCGTGCAAGAGGCGCCAAAATAGAGACAGGAGGCGCCAAAACAAAGATAGACTTGATTTTTTGAAAGTTTCTTGAAAATGGTCGTATCTTGGTCATACGAAGGTCTTTTTCGGAGTTTTTTTTTTTAAAATGGGGTAGAATTTTGTAAGCTATGCAATGGTGGGTTCCATTTTGGTGCAAGAGGTGTCAAAACAGAGACAAGAGGCGCCAAAACTCTAGAAACAGCCCAAAATGGTCTCGAAATAGGTGAAAGTGGTCCCAGAACAACTTGCATGAGGCGCCAAAACTCAAGCAAGAGGCGCCAAAACTCTAGAAACAGCCCAGAATTGCCTCA
The DNA here is from genome assembly GCA_007258455.2 of Sequoia sempervirens. Taxonomy (NCBI): domain Eukaryota; kingdom Viridiplantae; phylum Streptophyta; class Pinopsida; order Cupressales; family Cupressaceae; genus Sequoia; species Sequoia sempervirens. The sequence goes on along the minus strand of VDFB02000003.1, from coordinate 451,254,476 downwards.
AAACAGGTGCAAAAGGCTCTCAAGTCTCAAATCTGAACCTGCGATCACGAAATTTGCAAAAAAGTTAGAAACAAGTGAGGCAAAGGCCCCATGGTGGGCGCTATTTTGTGCGTGTGTTGAATGTGGAGAGATCTAACGTCAATACAAACCTTAATGAAATGGTTTACATTCAAGATTCGATCAAGTAAACTACTTTATTTGTAATACAATCAAACCTTTTAAATATGTATCATTGTCCTCTATTTCTAGGGATTTATTAAACCATTTGGCCCTTAGATTTCTATGGGAACAATGGTTGTTAAAATGACAACCTAGAAAACAAGATTTGATGCTTAATATGCAAGCTAAGATGATTTCTATGTGCAAATGTGTGCTGGAAGGATTAGTGGTATGCTTCTAAATGAAACAAGACGATGGAAATGATGATGAATACGATGATAAATGAAGGATGATGTTGATGATAAATGAACAAGTGGAGATGAGTGAGATGATATGAAACTATAGTGAACTATCCATGATTATGCATATGATCGAATGCAAACATAAAACAAACTAACCTAAAATGCAACTATGATGCAATGGGGATGATAAAATGCAACTATGAAGCAATTAATTAATCTAAAATGAGAATGCAAAGCAACACATGATATGAAAACTAATTATAAGACTCCATGAAAGCTCCAAGCTCCTAAGAAAAACCTGCATAATGACTTTGTTCAAATTGTGGATGGTAAATGCAAAGGCAAGATGGTGTATTTATAGGGTTTCTCAAGCATTTTGTGAGGTGGCACCTATCAATGGTCTAGATTTGAAGGGGAAAGAATAGACGGTGGAGATGAAAGGAATTAGGATGTTGTCCCCTTGACCAAAGACAACATGCCATGTGTGTGGAGAGAATGCTTTGACCAATTGGAAACATGCCAAAAGGATGGGAGACCCAAGTGTGTGAAACAAAGACCCATGTGCTCCAAATTTGTTGGAAGTGTGAGAGAATAAAGCCATGTACCTTTTCCAATTGGTGTAAGTGTGTGAGGATAATTCTAATTAATAATTAGGCATATTTATTTTCACGTGACATTTGTGAGGTGGCACAAGAAAATGTAGTAGACATGTGCTCTAATTCTTAATCAGGTTTAAGGAAGATTAATTAAATAAACACGTTTAGGGTATTTTGTTTATTTAATTATTTAGAAGAATATGATTTTGGAGAATTAAAAGGAAAGTGAACAATATAAATAAAGACCTTATTTATATGTAGTTGAAGCATTAATCAAATAGGTTGTATTTAATTAACTGAATATGATGACCATTTTTAGGTGTATACAAAGTTAACACTTTAATATTTCATCTTTCATGCTGAGACCATCACCCAATCACTCCAACTGGAAACTGATGCTGCAATTGATCTCGAGGTGATGTCTGAGACTCTGAACAAAGCAGGCCAACAACCAGTCTCCTCCTAAAAAGTAGGAAACTGTCTCTGATCATCTGAAATGGCTCATAAGGCCCCCTACCAGGTTCCACAAGCTCTGGGTGGTCACAGGTGAACTGTCATTCCCTTCCTAAAAAATAGGAGATAGGCTCCAAGCTCCTGAAACGCCATGTAGACTTTCCAAAAGGTCACAAGACCCCCAAAAGAGCTATTAGAAATATGGGCAAAGATAGTGAAGCCAAATAATCAAAAGCAAAATAATACGTGCTTCTACCTATATTCCATTCGATTAATAGATTGCATACTTATAGGAGTTTTAGTTCCTACATTATAGGAATAACTCACTAATTATTTGAGTTGTTTTAAAAACTCAACAAACAAACAAATCTCAGCAAATTATCACAAATAGCTACATGAGTTGTGTTAACAACTCACATTATGTGAGCACTCACAATACATTTCCCAACATTCCCCCCCCTTAGTATGAACATGGTAAGAACTCACACCCTACATCTGCAGTAAGCCCAACTTTTGTGGGTCATGATCTTGATTCAAAACGAAAGGCACCTCCCATCAACCTTTCATGGTTTTCACACAAGTTTACCACAAACCTGGACATGAACGGGAACCCACACATCTGTTCACTTCATGTAGTTTTCTGGATCCTCCCACAAACCCTTTCAAGATCCATGAACTGACTTTAGTGCTTTTGTTCACCACTATGCTTATACATCAGGGAAGTTATATAGAAATCAACATACATATCACAAATCTGAAAACCCATACTAGAAAAGGTTTCACATTATATTCCATAAGAACACAATGTTCTTAATTGTAGTCATTGTTATCGATTGCTGCCACTCAATCTCAAACAACATAGACAACCGCCACTACCACTGGAAGATTCCCTTGAATTTAGTCATTTTGGCGCAAAATGGGAATGGAACATTGATTATTATTCCCCCCCACATTGTGAAATTTCCACTTATTCACACAACCAGGAACACTGAAAAGAAAATCATATCAAGTTGCATACTACAATCTGGATCTTGCTGCACATGATCACCATTGCCAATGAACGTATTCACTGACCGATCATCTTCTAATGAAGTATGGCAATCAGAGGATCTTTGCAGTCATTTGCTCTTCAATACAATAATTTTTCAGTGTTCACACACCAAACTGAAAAGCTGAAAAAGAACACACTACACAATAGAAAATAAAATGCCACCATAGCTGATAAGCGACCCCGTCATTGGTGATTGACGAGAGGATGTTGATTGACCTCCAACCTCCGATGCCTCCATCCTCTAATTATTTGTTGCTAGCTTAGTCGAATTTGACTATGAGGCTCATATATACAAACCTTAATCGAACGTTGGTCACCGCCGAAAATGCATTCGTAAGACAATTCTAATTTTTAAAGACTAAATTCTCCTAAATTGATTTTATAAAATAAATAAATAATACTACCCTTCCCCTTTCTTTTAATACAAATATCTAATTATACTTGAAACAAATAAGAAATTTCTAATCCCCACCAAACTTCCTCGTGCCAAATGTGTTGGGCCGAGCGTTGGTTTGATAGACCTTCTCATTGTCCTAGAACTCGCACTAGCAAACTGCGCATTAAAAAAAACTCCTTGTGATTCTTTGTTTGGTAGATAAACATAGGGAGGACTTCAATCACCAACTTTTCAAGGTTGTATCTATGCATCCTCAGCGGATCCTCATTCTTTGCAAATCCCAATCGGTGCCGTTGAGATGATCCATCACGTCCCTTGCTAGTCTAGAAGAATATGGTGAACGAACGAACCAATTTTTAAATTAGTGCAGTCAACACTGTCCAGTGAGCATGAGATTAAAATGAAATGATTCGTGCTCAATGAACTTGTAATGGATCTGATTGTTCACTAAATTTAGTTGATGAAACTATGGAGAGTTCTGACGCCCTTTCCACTCCTCACGTGGCCTCAAGACTATAGCATGCTCTGCTACCGTTGGAAACAGTGAGATGACGTGCAACACTTGTTATCAATAGTGCTTTCCCACTTGTGCATCACGTGGACTTGGCAATAATAGATAAAAGATATCTCTAGACTATCAGCAGCAATATCCGTATTTTGCATCGATCTCCTCACGACTCTAACATTGCAATGTGCAAAGATTTAGGCACATATAAATTATCTTGCTTTGATACCATATTAGAAATATAGGCAGAGATAGTGAAGCCAAATAATCAAAAGCAAAATAATACGTGCTTCTACCTATATTCCATTCGATTAATAGATTACATACTTATAGGAGTTTTAGTTCCTACATTATAGGAACAATTCACTAATTATTTGAGTTGTTTTAAGTTTTAACAACTCAATAAACAAACAAATCTCAACAAATTATCACAAATAGCTACGTGAGTTGTGTTAACAACTCCCATTATGTGAACACTAACAATGCATTTCCCAACAAGAGCTCCCTATCCACTGTGTTAGCCTACGGGAACCCAACTAATAGGCTAACCACCACGACTGACCACTACCTAGGAAAGGGGGACATTACTTTTTTTTTGGTGCAGAGCTTGAAACATTCCTTGGAGATAGTCGTTGAATTTTAATTAATGAAGTTTGGATTTGACCTAAGTACCCTTGGTAGTATAGGCATTTTCCACTTGCACCAAGTTTTGCTACTTGACCACTTAAATTTGGAAGTGTTTTGAAAAGGTAACACTATGAATAAAGCTCTTAGGAGTTAGGATATGGCCACATAATTTGCAATGTATCCTTGCCTGTTGGCAATCAAGCATTCTCAAAAAATGAATGGTACATGTGATGGCTTTAGACCACAAATCAATCCACTTGTCACCCCCTTTTGATCATGGCATCAAGTTCCAAACACATCAAATATGGGCTAACATGGCCTTGTGATAGAGCAATGATGTCTTCAAAAATAATTGAGAATTTGAGACTTTTCAACCATAGGAGTTTGAAGGACCCATTCAATTTTAAATTAGATTGAGGAATGGACAAAAAGAACACAATCTTGCAAGGGTTCCACCAATAGTGAGAAGCAACTAGCAAAAGATAAGTACAATTGCACTGACATCATAGCACGATAAAGCCACATGAGAATTCTTTCAAACCCACTATACAAGTTGGACCCTATGTACCACATGGAAAATGTTTTTGGTTGCCAAGATTGGAGTCATAAAGTCTCAATTTATCGCACTTGTAAAACTGTCTCTCTTTAACTAGTTGTCCATGTCATGGGTAAGTGGCCTTTCTTATCAAATGCCACCTCAACCATTTGAAGTTGCCATTAAAAACCCATTGAACTAATGGAAACTCATTTGCAAGCCACCACCACCATAACATTCTTTCAGTGGCATCATTTGAGGCATGGATATTGACAAATCTGAAGGCTCTATTAGCAATATTGAAAAGATCCACAAGGCTCTGCTAGATTAGTAACATAATGGGAATACCACTTGGCATCGACAAAAGTTACCATGCCACCTTGACCCTTTTCATGATTATTGGTGAAATAGATGGTATTTGGCCATATGTCATGCCACACAACTAAAAGCTAAAACCCAATAACCTTGATCTCCTAAAGGCAGATAATGTCCAAAGAAGCAAATCAGTATTGAAAATCCTACTCCATGAATTTATGGTTTAGATCTGTCAAACCTCTTGCATTCAATGAGATGCAATTCATGAAGATAGAGAGTCTAAGGACATTGGGTTGGAGTTCAACCCTTGCAACACAAAGAACTATTTTGCCCAAATTGGATTTGGTTCAGAGAGAACACTCCAAATTGCATTTGTCATTTTTGACAAACATATTCTCTAACCTCTACCTCTTAGGAGGGCTACATGAATTCCGGCCTCCCTCTGGTTGGGACGCAGTTTGAAGTTTTGAACAGCTAACTCCATCAAGGATAAGACACTAGCAGGGAGTGGAGTTCTAGTGTATCAAGGTTACTAACCTCTTTGAAGGACTCTCTAGAAGAATAGTTGGGCTCTAATTGAACAGTGACCACTTCCTTGGCTTTGTTAATGGCTTGTGACGAGATGGTCCTGTGGTCACCGCTGCTTTGTCCTTAGTCTACTGTCAAAAGGGACCTATTGTTGTAAATGTAGACAAATCTTCAATCAAATTGGGAGACTAAGGGACTTATGAAAATTCTAAGTGTAAGAATACTACTCAAACTTCTATGTTCAGATTTCAATTTCCAGATTTGTTTTCTTATTTTGAATGTGCTGATTGCAGAACATTATTCGATTTCTATGTTTGCATATCAAAGAAGGATCTGCCATAAATAAGAGAGGAGACCCGCCCCTAAGAGGCACGTCTCATGAGAGGACGTGTCTCCACAAGTGGAGACACGTCCACTCATGGGACGTGTCCCTTAGGGCGCGGCTTATGATAAAGTCGTTTATCATTGTTTAGTATAACTCATATATACCCTTCTACAAGGTGGCGGATGAGTAAGTAAATTCCGATTAATGAAATGCAGAATATAACATCATATATATAATTCGAATTTTATATGTATGCTCATAAATTCGATTAAATGTTTTTCCAGAAATATTTCAATATAAATGATAAACTTTGATCAAGTATGAATGACGATGATGCTTACAGCAATCGTCATTCATATCTGACCGAAGCTATCATTCATTAACACTCCCTCTTAGCTAGGGAAGATATTTCAAATCAAATAAGTAGAGATATCACCTTAACACGTGATATCTAAGACATGGTATGATTTCTCAATATTGTCAAGTCACATGACATTCTTCATAACATATCTTTATTATGGTATGTGCACTGACATCAAGTCACATGATGTCTACCATAATTCATGGCATATCCACGGATATAAATATCCACCATGATTATCTCTTAAGGATCACAATGATCTACAAATGATATCAAGTCCCATGATATCAATCAAAGTGTCCAAGAGATACTATCATGACATGTCCACAGATATCAAGTCACATGATATCTATCATGATAGTTTATCATTGTAGAGTCGTCACTTTACAATGTCAAATACAAGTGCTCATTATTAGAAAGATCGTCACCTTTCAATAATGTACACAGGGGGAGTAGGCCCATAAAGTCATGGAGTCACACACATGACAAAAGAGTTTACACATTAAACATCTTTATATATTAGTACAATTTATAAACAATTTGTATTTCAAACATAAATAACAAATTACATTTCAACCATACCAAGTTTCTTCCTGAAGTGCTCTACCTTGATTCGAGAGAGAGGCTTGGTGAGAATGTCTGCAGTTTGATCATTTGTATTCTCATTTGAAGTAGAAGGAAGTTCATGTGGCATTTCATCAGGATGCTCCCTCTGAATCTCAGGAGCAAGTTCCATTTCAGGTACTCTAGGGGAATAGGTTTCTGTCTCACTAGAACTTCTTGCCCTCTTGAATGCAATGTCTTCTTCAAAGATGACATCTCTGCTCAATTCAATTTGTTTCTGCCCGGGTATGAATATCCTGTAGGCTTTGGAGGTTTCACTATAACCCACAAATACTCCCTTCTTTCCAGAATGTTCTAGTTTGAATCTCTTCTCTTTGGGCGCATGTATATAGACAAGACAGCCAAAAATCCTAAAATGACTAATGTCAAGTTTTATGCCGGTAAAGGCTTCTTCAGGAGTTTTGTTATCAAGATGAGAATGAGGACATCTATTTTGGATATAGACAGCAGTCCTAGAGGCTTCTGCCCAGAAAGAAGTTTCAATGTTTTGGTCAAGCAGCATTGCCTTAGCAGCTTCTACAATGGTTCTATTTTTTCTTTCAGCAACCCCATTTTGTTGAGGGTTGTATGCAACTGTGAACTCCCTCTTAATTCCAGCACTCATGTAGAATTCCTTAAAAATCTCAGAGGTGTATTCTTTCCCATTGTCTGTCCTTAAGGTTTTTATTTTCTTTCCAGAGAAGTTTTCAGTAAGGGCTTTGAACTCTTTGAACCTTTTAAGGATTTCTATTGACTCTTTACACTTAAGGAAATGAAGGTGTCCTAATCTTCTATGCCAAATTTCATTTGTATCAACAATGTCAAGGGTAAGGGCTTGTTTAACCTCAGTGTATAGTTTGTAAAGGTACCCTTGTCTTATGCCTATGGTTAGAGCTTTCTTGATAGATGAGTTCTTAGGCCATACTAGAACTTTCCCATCCATAAATGTAACTCTGTAACCATTGTCTTCAAGGGCAGAGATGGATATAAGATTTCTCTTTATTCCAGGTACAAATAAGACTCCAGTGAGTTGCAGAGAAACCCCAGATTTCAACTTGATGGAACACGTTCCAACCCCTTTTACAGGGTATGCAGAATCATCCTCGATGGTTACTTCTTCATTAGACTTTTCAGTCATAGAGTCCAAGTGTTCTCTGAACCCTGTGATGTGTCTGGAGGAACCACTATCAATTACCCAATTTTGAGTGTTGTCAGATACTTGACTAGAAAGGGCTGTATAGAACACAAAGTTCTCAGATTCATGATCTGGGTTTGACTTTCCTACTTTGGCAAAGGATGCTTGTTGTTTAGTTCTATCAGGGCATTTCATTGCATAGTGGCCATACTGATCACATCTAAAGCATTGTACTTGAGAGATATCTTTCTTCTTATAAGATTCCTTTCCATTGGAACTTCTCTTTCTTTTAAAAGATCCTCTCTTGTAGGAGTTTTTCTTACTCCTCTTATTAGATGTTGTGTGGAGAACATGAATGTCTTCATCTATGTGTTTCTGTTTATTCTCTTTTGTGGAAAGTCTTGTTTCTTCTTGAAGGCAGTCAGTTCTTAGCCTGTCAAACCTGCACTTATTCCTTGAACAAATGACTCCCATGAGTTTGGTAGGCCTCCTAGTGCAATTAGAGTTAACTCTTTGCTATCAATCTGATATCCAATTGTGGATAATTGATCCCTTAGTTCAATAATCCTCATGAAGTATGCATTAATGGACTCTCCTTTGTTTATTTGTGCATTGTTGATTTGCCTTTTTAATGCAAGAGTCCTGCAGGTGTTGTTAATCTCATAGGTACTCTCAAGAGATTTGTACATATGGTATGCAGTTTCATGTTTTGCTAAGATAGGCACTATATGATCCCTAACTGCATCTACTAGAATTTTCATGGCCTTTTCATTGTTTTCAACCCATTGAGTTTTCTCAGGTTCAGCCTCTGGTTCCTTTTTATTTTCTTTCACAAGTGAGTCTAGTTTATTCTCTCTAAGGATCATCATGATTCTAAATTTCCATGATGTGAAGTTGTCTGCTCCTGCAAGGCGATCTTCAAATCTGATCACACTTGACATTATGAAGAATGTGATGTGAATTCGATTTTAGAAAATACGAATTTTCTAGAGCAAACTGATTTTAGATTTGTTTTGGATTCACACAACGTGGCTCTGATACCATGTAAATGTAAACAAATCTTCAATCAAATTGGGAGACTAAGGGACTTATAAAAATTCTAAGTGTAAGAATACTTCTCAAACTTATATGTTCAGATTTCAATTTCCAGATTTGTTTTCTTATTTTGAATGTGCTGATTGCAGAACATTATTCGATTTCTATGTTTGCATATCAAAGAAGGATCCGCCATAAATAAGAGAGGAGACCCGCCCCCTAAGAGGCACGTCTCATGAGAGGACGTGTCCCTTAGGGCGCAGCTTATGATAAAGTCGTTTATCATTGTTTAGTATAACTCATATATACCCTTCTACAAGGTGGCAGATGAGTAAGTAAATTCCGATTAATGAAATGCAAAATATAACATCATATATATAATTCGAATTTTATATGTATGCTCATAAATTCGATAAAATGTTTTTCCAGAAATATTTCAATATAAATGATAAACTTTGATCAAGTATGAATGACGATGATGCTTACAGCAATCGTCATTCATATCTGACCGAAGCTATCATTCATTAACAGTTGTCATAGTTTTGGTAGCTGCACCATTGTTGGACTATGGCCTTCTTTGGGCCCATTATAACCATTTTTATGGTTCCCTAGATTATTCCAGCTATCTTCAATTTTCCCTACCACTTTATGTAATGTCCCCTTTTCTAGCTTGCATTGTATGATGTTGTCGTTAGCCTATTTCTCCTTAGTTCCATGGGCTAACCAGGGCTCTTAAGGAATCTTGAGGATTTTTGGCCTAGGCAATTTTCGTTGCAGGTCAATCCAGAGCATCTGGAGGCAGTTTTGGCATACTTACTATTTTTAGTAAGTCATTAATGCTATTAATGCTATTTCATCAGGCAGGCCGTGATCTCCAGTGATAGTGTCATTTCAATGGAAAATTGGTTATTATCGTCAGTTCCATTGGTTTAATTCATCTCTGCATTAATAAAGTTTCAGTTATGTTGTACCCCAAAATTAAAATTTTTGTTACACTTAGACATTTTGAAGAAATGAGTAAAAGTCTTGTTAAATCAGTCAAAAAGGTCAAAATTTGGGTGTGCATGTCTTGCATGAGGGGTTAAAACGCAAAATTTTCAAATTCTGACGATTTGGGTCTACTCAGAGCAGCTTAACCTACAAAACCCAGATCTTAGTTTTTCATCCCTAAATTTTAGGAAAACTGCTATTTTTAGAAATTTTCTAAAATTAGTAATGTTTTCTGGGTTTTTCTGGGTTTCTATGGGAATGGATACTGGCGAAACTTTCTAAAAATAGAAAGTCGGTCCGTTAGGGTCCAAACTGATTTTGATTGGTTTAAAACACGTCTATATCAGGTTGGTGTAGTCGGAATCTCAAAATAATTAGTTTTGCCCTATTGGGTCTATTTTGCTTTTTCAGAAGCATACCAGGAGCTCCGAGGTTATTAATGGAGGTCATTCAGCTGCCAGGTGTCAGATTCAACATTCAAAGCATACGACAGAAGGCGAGTTCATGAGCAGTCACAAAGAACGAGAAAGAAATGTGAAAATGATGAAAATTTTCTAACACTGCCAGACTTGGTCGCCCCAGGTGAGAAAGGGCGCCCATTTTTTTAGGGCATCAAATGATAAAATCAGGGTTTACTCTTCCAACCAAAGTTGCTCAGTTCTCTGCCAGCTTCGCGACGAATTAACGGTGCAGTCATCAGACCATCCAATCATCTGGAATTCGAGGCTGAACAAGGAGGTTCCAAACTAATGTCAGAATGAAGAAGCATGAAAAAGATTAAAAAATTGACTAAGTGTGGGTAAAATGGGCGCCCAACTTTTCGAGGCACCTAACGCAGCAGTTAGGGTTGGAAAATGTGCTTAATCTTTTCAGTATTCAGTCAGCTTCGTCACACTTGTCTCCGTCAGATCATCCGACTGGTCATCTTTCGGAAAATTCAGATTGAAGTCAAAGATACAGAAAGAAGGTTTCAAACTCTGAAGAAAATCAAATGAAATTTGACTAAGTCTGGAAGGTTTGAGCGCCCCAGGTGAAGAAGGGTGCCCAAGTTTTCAAGGGGAAAAATATATGAATCCGGAAACGAAGTTCTAATATGATTTCTTCGCAGTCGATCCAGCTCTCCAACGAGATATCCAGCACGTCTATCAGAGGTTGCAGTCCCCAGATACAAGGAGCTGAACAGGGGGTCTGGCAAGAGCTGAATTTCAAAGTTCAGAAGCAAGGTAAAGAAGGTGAAAAATAAACTAAGTCTGGTGAACATGGGCGCCCCCAGCCAAGATGGGCGCCCAAGCTTTTGAGGGATTAAAATTCACTTTCTGATAGAGTTCACCTCAAAAGACCTCTCCTCATATCTCGTCAGCTTCGCAATAGGCAAACAATCCGACGTCCGGAGCTCCAGATTCAACGAGATCATCTGTAAAGAGAGGAGTTAATGAAGAAACTGAAGATCATGAAAATGGCTAACTCTGGACAAAATGGGTGCCCCTAGAAGGAAAAGGCTCCCATGAATTCGAAGGTCCAAACAAAGTTTTTCGCCAGAGACGCCTCCAGGACAACCTTCTCAGAATCAATCCAGCTCCGTGATGGATCTTTCAGCTCGCCTGTCGGATCAGTCTGCAAACCGGAAATCAGAGGCGAAGTAGGAGGTCAAAATGAAGAAAAGTTGAAAATGCCAAAAATTTGACTAACTTTGCTTAAAGTGGGCGCCCCTGGTGAAGAAGGGCGCCCAACTTCTTATGCCTTAGAAATTTTTTCGAGATTTTCAAAAGTTTCAAAATTGCAAGAGAAGGAAGATGGCGTCCAAATTCAAGGAATTGAGATTTTAGGGTTTTTGAAAATAAAAGCAAAAGAAAACAAAGTAAAAACAAAACCCTAAGTCTATTTAACATCTTTCTTTCATGTTATTTTCATTATTTTTGCAGGTAGCCTTCAAAGGAAAAAGTTGGAGCAGCAAGTTTGAAGAATTTGCATGATCCAAGAATTCATATTTGCTGGTTTTTCATCATATTTTTCAAACCAGCAACATAAACCCTTGCTTTTTCAAGCTTTTTCCATCCAGAAGATCAAGTTTTTCAAGAAGAAGGCCAAGGTTTTCAAGTTTTTAGCCATCTGGGTCTTTTTACTTCATTCTTCTGAAGAATTTTTCAAGAACTTCATCAAGTTGCAGCAGTTGCTTTTATTTTGCATGTCAATGAAATCCTCAACACATTCAGTTTTCAATCATCTAGGTCCTCTCCAATCAGTCTTCTGAAGAAAACCCATATCACAGCTTTTTTCAAGAAAGTTTCAAATCCTAGGGTTGGCTGCTTTTTCGATCAGCCATCAAAATTTTGCAAATCTAATCAACTGGGTCCATTTGTAATCTTGTTCTAAACAAAACCCAGGTGCCAGCTTTTTTTTTGGAAAAATTGAAGAAATTAGGGTTTGCTGCTTTTTCAGGCAAAATTCAAAATTTTCAAAAACGGACGATCTGGGTTGTCTTGCATCGAAATTCTGAGCAAAACCCATATCTCAGAAAAATTTCTCAAAAATTTGTCTGTTGTAGCAAGAAAATCAGCATTCTAAAAATAGAAATTGCTCAAGGCTTGTCTGCACCTAGGCAAGTTTATAGTCATTCTTGAGTTTTCCGAAATGGAGTACACTCCCAATGTTTTCAAGACTGAATCAACTCTCTATCATGATTACATCAAAACAGCTGAGACAGACTTGCATCATATCAAGCTGGTGTTCAATCTACATGCTTTGGAGAGAGCAGGCAACACCTCAATCACGAACCTGGGACATTCTGAACTCCTCGCAGCAGCGTCAATTCCTATATCAGTTCAGAGTCTTGAGTTCGTAATCGCTTGCATCAAGCATTACAACCCAGCCACAAGGGAGATCCAATCAGCTGATGGAAGATTAATTTGCAGTCTAAAGCCTGATGTGATTGAGAAGTGTTTTTCCATTCCCCCATGGCTGAAAGCGTTACTCTCTCAAAGGGTGAATGTGAAAGGATATGGAATATCCACAAAGACAAATATAGCAAGAAGATTGCATAGAGGTGGATGAAGGAAAAACATAAGACTTTGCCAAAGAATGTCGGGCGAGCAGAGGTTAAGGATGAAATTGCTATCATTATTACCTTGCTCAACAGGGTCATTGGCTCTGAAGATGCCACCAAGTTTCAGCCTTGGATGTTTTACGCCATACCCCACATCATGAAGAAAACCGAGTTCTATGATTGGCCTACTTTGATCAGTGACAGTTTACATCAGCAAATAACATAATACTTTCAATTTCATGTATTCCACATGGTGTCTTACCTAGTCTACCTGGTGGCCTATCGAGGTCAATTCAGAGGGTTAAACGCCGAGGGATCATTGAGTGTACAGCACATATATAACTACTATCCCCAGTTGGAGTTCACGAAGTCGTTGCATCACTACAAAAGGGTGAACGAGGCCTTTCTGATGTACACAGTGCGGGACCTGGATAATGAATTGCACGTCCACATCTCTTTAGTTGCCAGGACAGTGATGGTGGAGTGGGTGGATTGGTTTATACAGTTTCCTACCTTCACCTATCTTAGGGTCTATGGCTATTCAAGTGCCCTGCTCATGTTGCCAAGGTATCCGTCAAATGAGGTCGTCTTCATGGAATTTTTGAGGCAAGCACACGATGTCCACACAGTTTTGAGGAATAGAAAGAAGACCTTCCTTCATTTTCCATTAGGGTTGGGAATCTACACATGCAGGACTGCTGCAGATGCAAAGACAATGGGAGATGAGCTAGATAAACTCGGCCTCAAGTCTTATAGCGAGAGGCGATCATTTGATCCTCATGGTGTCTACGCTAGCCGACTTGAGAAGAACTATGATCATATATCCGCCCTTGAAGATTTTTGGGCTAATTGTACAGATGAGTTTGAGGTGTGGAGGCGTAGTTACAGCAGGTTCTCTCTCCATCAGATGAAGGATTGCTTAAATGAAGACATAGAAGGGTTATCAGATGATGATGAGGATGTGCTTCTCCCGATGTATACTCAGAAGCGAATTGAAGATCAGCCCCTACCACAAATTAATTGGGCTAATAAAGAGTCACTCTTAGTTGAAGACAGGACAAGACAGGTCCTTGAGCACAGCAAGGTTTTCCTGATCCTTAAAAGGAAAAACTCCATTCCAGTAGCAGAGCCGCCAAGGACAATTCCCTCTTCTTCTAGAGCACAGTCAAAAGGGAAGGGTAAGAGTCAGTCTCAAGAAGGCGTCAAAGGTAGTAGATCGAATAAAAATGTAAAAAGAAGGTTAGATTTCTCAAGTATAGTCATACAGGAGCAACCTACAGCTGAAACAGAAGCTCCTCCTGACGAGCCCGTACCTCAGAATGAAGCAGAGGAGCCACCTTCAACACATGTTTCTGTACCTTTGACAGGTTCTTCACTGATTCACATCGACCTTGATATTGAAGATGAAGAGATTGAAATTATACCTCCTAGGGAAGTTAGTAAAGACACTACCGTGTCTTGGCTTGAGAACTCTTTGGGAAGGGTGAGAAGAAGGCCTTCATATCAAATGAGTCTTGATGATCTCGATAACATCTATCAGGAACCTCCTAAGAAGAAAGCAAAGAAGCAAGTTCACTTTGATAGGAATCCTGATAACGAAATAATCATGGAGACTGCATTGCTGCCAAAGGACAAGAACGGGGATGAGGTGAATATGGATGACTTCGTCATGGTCAAGGCTAATCTTGGTGGAAATACCAGGCATGCGGATCTGAGTCTTTTCAGAGTTGTATCCGAAAACCTTCAGGAAAGAGTGCTTAAAGATGGAGAAGACAAGGCAGCCCTCAAGGTTGAAAATCAGCAACTCAGGATTTTTATTTCTAACCTTGTCCGTGGTTCTTCACAAGCAACCCAGTTACTGCCCCAGATCTTGGAGACACCAGCTGATCACCATCAGTTGAGACAGCTGGTCATATGTGGGAAAGAGACTCAGGAGTGGATCGAGAGCTTCATTGTCAGAGGAAAGGAGATCTTGGCACGGATGTTCCGGTTAAGAGAAAACGCTCATAAGTTACATTAAGGTATCCAAGGGTTTGAACAAACACTGACCGAAGTAAGACGGAGGCATGAGATCATCATTGTTGATTTAGACACGGCTTATGGTTCAGCAGTTTCAAGAGAACACAAGAGACAAATCCTTGCTTGGAGAGAGCGTAATGTTTTCAAAGTTAAAACCTATGAGAGGATATCCGAAGAATTTATTGCCTACAGACAAAGGGTGATTGAAGTTCTCCTTTTCATTGGTGAGTTTATCATAGAGATCCCTTCTCAGTACAGTCTTGAAGATGGTTCCTACATCGGGCTTGAGGAAGTGCAAGATCAATTTCAGAGTGTTGTTCATAGTTGCAGTCCAGTTGGCGGAAGGATAGGCCATATTTCGATGATGTCAGCAAAGTTCGAGAAAGCGGCCAATGAGGTCGAAGATTTCCTGAGATCTATTGCAGATGCTGAAGATATTCTTGAAAAGCGGTGTTTTGCTATTGATGGCATAGATGCACCGAACCGGGACACAATCTCCAACTTCCTAGCGGATGTGATCGAGCTTTAAAGCAGCTTTCTTTCCCGCTTTCTTTCTATTCTTGGAATAATTCTTATCCATTCTTTGAGAAGAGAAAGAAGATAAAATGTAATAGTTGGCATTTCCCGCTTTTTCTGCTTTCTAGGGTTTTAGATGTTATCTTCTTTCTAGATTTAGTTAAAGCAAGGAGATTTTAGGGTTCCCTACTCCTCTGCTTCTCTATAAATAAGAGCCTTTGCTCATTAGTTTCTTTAACCGTGCTAGTGAGAACAAAACGCTGAGCCTATTGTGCCTTTTATTTGTTACTCAAGTATTGTTCAATTGTGTTGTAATAGCAAATTGTTGAGCCTCTTTAGCCAACAAGGAGTTAGTGTGATTGCTGTTTCTAGTGTGTAAGAGCAAGATTGCAAGCCTCTTTAGCTGCAATTTCTTGTTCTAGGCATGTTAGAAGGGAGTTTTGTTCCAGAGATTTGAGTAATAAAATCATGAGCCTCCTTTGCCTTGGTCCAAAATCTCAGATTTCCGTTATTTATGTTCTACTTTTATGATCTTGATTTCAACTTACAGTGAAGTGTGTAGGTGTTTGTTGAGAGAGAGGTTATTGAAGCATTTTGTCAGAAAATCTACCTTGTTCATTTCTAGTTTGTCTTGCTCTGCTTATTATTTGAGAAGTTAGAAACGTCTTTAGTTTAAGTTAGTCGTAGTTGAAAGTCTCAAAACAGAAAATCTCAGCTGCGGCGTTTGTGTTTAATAAACCTTGTGCTCTAAGCTGATCAAAAAGATAGGCAACTTAGTTTTAGTTTACTTTCTTTCAACACCATCAGCAAGAGGGAGCTTCCCCTCCTAATTTGAAGAGCAGTTTATCTGTGCATAGCTGTCCGTTTCAAATACGCATTCCAAAGGTGCGAATTTAAACGCCAACAAGTTATAAAGTTAAATTCAATTATTTAACTTTCTTAATGTGAGTCTAAAGCTAAGTGGGAAAATGAATAGTAAAAGGGGCCCCTTATTTTAAAATACATGAGACATCAAAAGGGCAAAAAAGACGTTTATGTTTTATCCCACATTGGTTAAAAGTGTGAATGAGTTCTTATGAGAAGCTTATAAAAAGTGTTGCAAGGGCTCACTTTCAGCCATGCTTGGTATATACTTGGTTTATTATTTTCTAGAGAATTGGGAGCTTTGGCTTTCAGCAGGTTTGAGGATGGAAACCCTCGAGCTTGGAGGCAGTGGACAGAACCCCATTGTCTATTTGAGATATCACTCAAGTGTCTCACTTTGTGCTTCAAATTCATATTTCTGGTTATCCAATTCAACTGTAAGTTCTGTCGCTATGATTGGATATTTCTGTTGTTATTCTACTGAAGATTTAAAGGCAATATTCATATGTAATTTCAGATCTTTGTTCTAAAACTGTTATTACATGATTTACATTGAAATTTGTTCGCAAAGTTATTGGATAAATAGAAATCAGTTGCATGCAAATTGTTGTTAAAATTTCTGTGGAACATTTGGTGAAATTTTTTTTGGAGCAAATATCCATAGGGGAGGCTTGAAACTGAATACAAGTATTGGGAAGGTTGATAAACAAGTTGTGTATGGCACATGTCACCAATGTGTATGTCAAGAGTTTCTTTCAAATTTTTGGAGAGGTCTATCTCCACACAAACACGAAATTGCAATCCAGTTGAATAAAAAAATTCAGTCTCAACACGTACCACTAGCACCTAAATTTGACAATCGACCCTGCCTATCAAGCCAATATTTTGTGACAGTTATCCATTCAGAGCTGCCTTTTAAATGTGAAAATTTATTTTATTTTTAGAAGTATATCATAGATCAGATATTTATTTTGCTATGATATATAATTTTTTATGGTCCATACAGATTTTTCCCTTCTATGTGATATAGTCTTCCCAAAATTTTAATTGTATTTTATAGAAAAAATTGCTAAATACTGCCATCAAATTTAGGCCTTACATACCACCCTCCCAAGGGAGGAAGCAATATGGTTGAGGAATGACCAACAAGGCAACAACCACCTAGGCAACTTGACTCATACAGGGACTTTAAGAGCTTGTTGGTCAGATGCGATGAAATACCTTGTCTAGGGAGAGAAAACTAGCAAAGGGCTACACATAATAGGGACCATGGCAAAGGGCTGTGTTTGTATGGTTAGCTTGCGCAAGTTGGAAGAGGAAAAACCCTTTGGTTAAGTTTTGAATAGCATCAAGCTTAACCTCATGGGGACCCATGCACAATCTACCCAGCTGCAAAGCATAATTTCAGAAGGTGTGGAACCAACAAAATAACCAATATGCATAAATTGTTCAGGTCGTTTACAAGTGTTATCAAAATTAGGGGTCAGAAGAACAAATATTCAGCAGGTTAGAAGCTATACATTGTGGGAAACCTTGGAACAATTTGGCAAGGTTTCTTCCATAGTGGCACCATTGTTCGCTCAAATTCCTATCACTTTGGCATTAATAGTTGAAGAAAAGGCATGAGCGAGAAACCCTAAAAGCTTCCACAATAAATGCAAGCAAGATTAAAAAATTGTAGTAGCTTAGGAATTTGAGAATACAAGTACATAATAGCTACGGATAGCTGCCATAAGGGCGAGAAATCCTAAAAGCTTCCACAATAAATGCAAGCAAGATTAAAAAATCCCTATAGAATTGTAGTGGTATGACGGAAGACAAAGCAGGGGACACATGCATGCAAATCAAAACCAACCTCTCTCACTCTCAGACTCTACTTCAGTTCTAACCTTTTGTAATTACTTTCTTTATATATTAAGATATTATACCGGTGTATGACTAATTAGAAAAAGTAGTTTCAAGGATGATTAAATTTCACTTTCAGCTTATTTTATCTTACATTAAGATATTTTAAATTTATTTGTATATTTAAATTTTAAATATTATTTTTTTATATTATCTAATAGCCACACCCTTCCATCTCCATGCCATACCCAAAATCAAGAAAAAAATTTGCTCTACCCTAACTATACGGTCTCATGGGGGGCTTGGACTTCTATTTTCTTGGATCAAGCAGTCCCATGAAGCAAAAAAAATTATGGTACAGGATTAATTGGAATCTTTTCCTGAAAAATAGCAGCCCCTATCTTTTAGGACTGCAAATTTCAGCGGTTGAAGTTGAGGTGGGGCTAGAAATTGCCCCTACAGCTTAGGAATTTTTTGTGTCATTTGTCTATCACTTAAAATCTTAAATTCTTAAAAAGAAAAAAATGAAAGAATTTTTATTTATTTATTAATTTTTATCAAAGTCCTCCAGTTTGTTCCTTAAATTTTGGAGTTCAAACTCTTAAGCTGAATTGCAAAATTGAATTCATGGGACCACCAGCTTAAAAATATTCCTAAAAAATCTCAGCAGCACCCACTGAAATTTTTTAGGAAGCCCCCCTCCATAGAACCTTACCCTAAATCCCATCCCCATGCCGTCTATCCCCGAAACACGGTGAAACACTGTAAAATTGTAGATGGGCCTCTCATGCCTTGAATGAAGGCTGCTATGAGCCGAGGGTCCTTCACCAGCACACAGGTCTCATTGTTTTGTTTCAACTTTTACAATTTGGTCTCCTGTTTAATTTACTTATCATTATAAGGGAGGCTAGACTTGTTTAAGAGTTCATAACACATTTGTTATTTCTTTGGGTACTACATTCCTCAAAGATTGTTGGAGAATATGCCCGATTGAAACTTGATACAAACCAATTTCGGACAACATTTATGGTTTACTAAATTATAGCGAACGATTTCTCGTATGGTAGAAAACATTGATAAACGTGTATTTTCATTTATTCTCAGGTACCTTCCAAATGGGATCGATATCTATTTTGAGAATGTGGGTGGTGATATGCTTGAAGCAGTTCTTGAAAACATGAACACCTTTGGCCGTATTGCTGTTTGTGGGATGATCTCACAATATAATTTGGAGGAGGGTAAAGGTATAAGGAACCTGTCACAAATAATAGTTAAGCGCATTAAGATGGAAGGTTTCATTGAATTTGATCATTCGAAGACATATCCGGAATTTGTCGAGAAGGTAAGAGGTTATATCAAAGAAGGGAAAATTGTTTGCATTGAAGATATTACTGATGGTCTGGAGAATGCACCAGCTGCTTTTGTTGGTCTCTTTCATGGTAAAAACGTAGGAAAGCAGCTTGTGCGCATATGTGACGAGAAATGATTGAAATGAAAAATAGAAGCCTTGTGGGTGCAGTTTTCTGGTACCAAAGGATTTTAAGCTGTGTGGTATCAAATATAAATAATGCAACAGTTTATTTGTGACGAGAGAATGAACTAATAAATTTCCTTCGGATATTTGTGCTTTTTATTGATGTAGCTGTTTTTTGTGCATAATAATATGCATTCGTCACCTGTTTTGTGCATAATCTTTTGTAAATGTCTGCTCAGAGTATTAGGATGTGAATGGCATCAAAAGTTTTATATTCCAATAAGTGACACTCCGAGATATTTAATATAATATTACATTCTTTGGAGTATTTAATAACAAAGACTTTTCTTTTTAAGTAAGAAAACCCCTTCGAACTGGGCTTTAGACTATAATAAACAATTTTGTAAGATGTTTTCCCAACCAATTGCAAAGATTGACAATTGGTGGTTTTTTAAATTATGCTGTTTATATCAGGATTATAAAAACATCATTATTACATTTGAAAATGTGTCCAGTGTTCATTGAAAATATGCAGTTGAATGCTTAAAAATGCAGTTTTGGCTATCTCGTGATACAATTGATATATGCATTATCACTGTAGAGTTGAAAGAGTATGAATTATATTATAGGGGAGAGGACCCAATAGTTGTGATAGTAGTTGTTTATATAATGCCTAATATTTTTATCAATATTGGACCAATAGTTGTGACATTAAAGTTGTTAGTGTTGATGGTGACTACCCATAATTAAACAAAATGTATTCCTTTGATCTAAAAAGGAACCAATCATGTGATTCCATATCAGCGCTCAATAAAACATGCCGTGAATGCACAAGTATTGGTCTCACTTTTTCTTGGGGCCTTTTTGGACACCTTGACAAAAAGCATGTTGATGTGGCATCATATTTGATGATGTGGCCCTGAAACCTTAGTTATAAATAGGGGACTTGCCAAGTAAGCTGCTGTAAAAAATTGGGAGTGATATGAAATTTCCACGTAGGATAATTAGAAGCGCGAATTTAGGGTGCACAACTACTAGATCCTCTCCCATATGTTATATTAGTTGGTAAAAGATATGTTAAAGTTATGTCACTAGAAGGCTATATAAGATGATTCAAGTTCTAGAATAGAGTGCATACTTCATAGAGAAAAAGGAAGAAGTCATTCGCTGGTGGAAGGAAGATGGTCCCCAGTTTAGGGAAGCATTGTTCATTATCATGTGTAGTAGCTATCGTGTACCTGTATTCTATTGTTTACTACATATGTAAAGTGTAATGCATTGATATTTTGTAGGATAGTATTCTTGGGTTTTAGATGGGATATATATATATATTAGACTGTAGGAATTGGGTAGTAAGTGCGTTTGGTAAACTTTTTTCACGTGATTGGTGATGTTGGCGTGACACGTCCTCTGCTACCATGGGGACAAAGGGCAGACTAGACCTCGTGACCTCTTGCCTACAACATGATGCTTTAGCCAATCCAACTAGGCCCTCCACCCCTTTAGATGGGACACATTACCCTATAATCACTTGAATTTCTTTTTAAATATTTACAGTGAAATACTTTACTTTTTGCACAATAAGATTTAAGATTGTATTGGAGTGATGATTTTGAAAGTAAGGCAGTCTAGAAACAATGAGCAAGCCTTGCAATCATGATGTTTATGTAGGGGCAAGATAATTTTATCTTTTAATTTATCTTTCTTTTTTTTTTAATGCGGCAAGGGTGTCCCCGCGACTCAGTCCAATGGCCCAGCAGCCCATACCTTGGGTACGTGGGGTGAGACTAGCCCCTTGTGGGTGGACGTCATAGCCCGTATACAAGTCCACCAGTCAATCATGAAACAAAAAGGAAATATAGGTGGATAAAATTCTTAATGGGAAAGCTATTATGCCTCTTTAAGATAATCTAATTTTTAGACTAATATATGCCCATAAAACTGAAATGAATCATGGAACTTGATTTTACCTAATGTTAATGTGTTTATTCATTGAATTTAATATTTATCATTATAAAGCTAAAGGTAACCTTTTAGGTTATTGTTAGGGACAAGACTAATTTGGTATATGAGACGTCTTCGACACAAGTATTCTTTGGAAGGATTGTTTTTCTATTATGTTATATAGATCTGACCTTGTATACACTGTTTATTTTAGACAACAATATTATGAAAGGAAAAACAAATTATCTAATATTTTTTTCAGGAGCTTTTATTATAATGATATTAATTATTTATTGTTTAAGTTAATTTTCTTAATGCATTCCACTATTTCAATTTCAATTTTTTTTTTTGGGTAAATAGTAGCTAGCGCTGCACCATTATATTGATATCAAAAAAGAAAGTTGCATGTTTTCCTTTATGTCAGACCTTGCCATAGACTAACCAGTTACTATTCAGCCACCCCTCCCGACCACTGCAAACCCACACATTACATAGAGCAAAACATCACATACCCTTAAATATAATTTGCCTGAGCTAATAACCCTATACATCGACATTCTTTGACATAACAAAATTGACAAATAGAACCAGTTTGACATTAACCATGTGCTCGCACCATTGCCCCAATCTTCATCAAGCATTTCAGACCGCAATTAGCATGCTCATCCAACTTAGCTTCCTCCACCAACACGACCTCCTCCACTCAGCTTTCCCCATCAACCATCTCCTGGTGTGTGGCGATAGCAAATTTTCGAACCCAGCCCGCGCCCTCATCCTTCACAAGCCCTACCCATCTCTTCAGAAATGCAATCCCCAACTCCTTTTCCTTTTTGTTGTTTGCAATCCCCTTCAAAGCCCTTGGGATTATGAGAGGAAACCTTTCGATTTCTCGGCCACGCCTTCTCAACATATAGTAGTCCATTGGCAGTGGAATGCTCCACTTCTAGTCCACATTCTTGAGGACAACATCCAGGTTCCTTAGGAAATTCTTTTTAAAAAACTTCTCACACAAGATTTTAGCCTCTTCTTTCGACACCTCTTCTTTCAAGATGGACGCTAGAAACATGGCAGAAACATCTGCATTCACCCTATAACAATGCTCAGAATTTAGAAAGTCTCACCCAACACACACTTCACCGTGTGAATTACCAAGCTATGTTGGATCTTCAGAATGTGCTTCATCCTCCTATCTGTCACCGGACCCAGAAACGCAACCTGACGATTCTTACTTATCAATCACACCAAAGTGTCCATCTTCCAACTGTGAATATGCACCACACAAGGAAGACAAAAACCCTCTTTGTGTCAACCTCATTGATAGACTCTTGGAATCTTGCGACCACTCTGCTTAATTTAACAACTTACACCTCAAATAATTATGATGATCCTTGTCGCTATTTCCGTTAACAGGAGTACCATGCGTGTTGTTGATCACATTCACTCATGATATGCCATCACCAAGGTAACATCCTCCCATTGTATCCCTGCCACCTTTGCTGACTGAAGCCATAAAGTTTTTTAATATTGATGTGATTGTTTGTTTCACTCATTGCTAGGTTGTCATCTGAATCACCTACCTATCGTTTTCTACACTTTTCTTTGCGAACTCATCTACCAACGTATTACCCTCATGGTATGTGTGATAGTTTAAATTCTTCAAATATGCCTAACAAGTCCTAGATTGGTTCCAACCATTTGCTTGGCTTCCAATTTGGCATTTTCCTTTGGTGGATTGCATTTATCGTTATGAGGGAGTCTCCTAAGTGCACTTTTGTAGCCTTCAACTCCAAGCCACACTTTAAGCCCATGTATGCAGCCCTAAACTCTACCGTATTATTTGTTGGTTCACCTAGGAATTCTAATTTTCCACAAAGAACCTTTCCAGTATGATTCCTAAGTCAGTGCAAGATCATGGGGTCCAAACTAGGCCCCTAAGTGGCAATGAAATTTTAGAAAAACAGAGACAACTTGACATAAAAATTTGAATAGGTTATTAACATAATTTGAAAAATATGTAAGAATAGTATTTGTAACAAATTGAATGTAGTTTCTAGGCTATTAGTCCCTTTTTGGAAAAAAAATAAATCTATTTTGTAAAAATTTGAAATTTCAATGCAGTAGTACTAAATTTTTCAAGAAAAAAGATAAAAAACAGGTGTATGTCTGACCAACCTAAGTATAAGAATTTTTTATTTATTTTTAAGCTTTCAATATATGTGGAGGACACATGCTTGGATGTGTCACATTTTTTTTGTAATTTTTTTGCATGTAAATAATTAGTTATGATTTTTTTATTAGAACATTTCAAAATTATTAAAACATGTTTGTCTAACCACCATAACTTAATCAAAATTTATAAAATTCAATTTTTTTAAATCCAATAGTATGTGAAGCATAAAACGTGACGTATCTTTTAGATTTGAAAAATGTTAAATAGTTTAAAAATTATAGAAGTTTTTCAATCAACCTATTAATCAGGACTTTAGTTGTAATGTATGTAGAAAATCAATAATAATTATTTATTAAATTCAAAATAAGACATATCTTATATTGGTGGAAAGTTGCCAATTTTTTCAATAACCCTTTTCGTTTTATCAAATTCAGATAAAAAAAGTCGTCAGCCACAAGGGAAAACATAAAACTAAGAAAATTTTGTAAACAAGTTTTTTTAGTTTACTTTCCAGGTTTGGCAATCCGAACCAAACCTTGAGCCAAATCCTCAGCCTATTGACGTTATCAGAAAAAATTGATATTTGTTTCGTTACTTGTATTATTTGTAATACATAATATTTAATTATATATATTATATATTATTATATTATTATATTATATATAATATATTATATATTTTGTATTATTATATTATATATAATATATTATATATTACATTATAATATTTATAGTGAGATAGAGAGAGGGGTGTGAGAGATAGAGGGGGGGAGAGACCTGAGAGAGGGGTTTGGAAGGGATCGGAGGGAGAGGAGAGAGAACTTGAGAGGAGTGGGAGGCAGAGAGAGAGAAAGAGAATAGAAAGACTGAGAGGGAGATGGAGAGTGAGAGAGACCAAAAGAGACTTGAGAGAGAGAGAGGTAAGGTGAGATCGAGAGAGAGGGATTGTCTAGGTAGGGTGCCCAGGGAGAGACCCTAAGAGAAAGAGTGGAGGGATGAGGGAGGAGAGACACGAGAGGGAGAGAGGGATTGAGAAAGTGTCTAGATGTGGGAGGTACAAAGGGAGTAGAGACCCAAGAGAGAGAGGGTGGGAGGGATAGAGAGAGAGAGAGAGAGAGAGACTTGAGAAGAGAGGTGTTTGGGAGGGAGAGAGAGAGGAACAAACCTAAGAGAGAGGGACTGAGAGAGTTTTCTAGGTAAGGTGGGAGTGATAGAGGGAGTGAGAGACCCAAGAGAGAGGGTGGAAGGGATAGAGAGAGAGAGAGAGACCAAAGGAGGGAGGGATAAAGAGAGGAAAACCTAAGAGGGAGATGGAGAGTGAGAGAGACCTGAGAGAAAGAGAGGGAGAGGGAGAGACCTGAGAGGGAGAGACGGATTGAGAGAGAGTTGTCTAGGTAGGGTGGGAGGGATAGAGGGATCGAGAGACCCAAGAGAAAGAGATTGGGAGCTAGGAAGGAGAGAGAGAGACTTGAGAGGGAGAGAGGGAGAAAGGAGATAGAGGGACAGAGAGACCTAAGAGAGGGGTTTGGGAGGGATATATGGATAAAGAGACTTGAGAGAGAGAGAGGGAGTGGGAGAGTTATCTAATTAAGGTGGGAGATAGAGAGACCTAAGAGAGAGAGGGGGGGAGTGGGAGAGACTTGAGAGAGACAAAGAGGGAGTGGGAGAGACCTAAGAGAGAGAGAGAGACCTGAGAGAGAGAGAGAGGGGAGTGGGAGAGACCTGAGAGAGGGAGGGAGTGGAAGAGACCTGGGAGATAGAGGAGTGGAAGAGACTTGAGAGAAAGAGAGAGAGAGAGGCCTAAGAGGGAGATGGAAAGTGATAGAGACCTGAGAGGGAGAGAGAGACCTGAGAGAGAGAGAGGAGTGGGAGAGACCTGAGAGATAGAGAGCAAGAGAGGGAGAGGGAGAGTGATTTATCTAGTTACTTCCTCTTAGAGACTTGGTGATGTTGTCAAGCACCAGATTTCAAACAATCTTGTTAACATTGTCTTTGATGCCAAGCGACTCATTGGAAGGCACTTCTCTGATTCTTGGGTGAAGGACAACCTGAAATTTTGGCATTTACCATCATCCAAGGGAAGGATGATAAGCCTCTCATCCAAAGACCACTTACAAAGGAGAAACTAAGTTATTTGTGCCTGAAGAGATCTCATCCATGCTACTCATGAAAAGGATGACCATTTTTGAAAAATACCTTGAGTGCAAGACGAAGAGTGTGGTTATTATTGTGCCTGCTTATTTTAATGATGCGTAGAAGAGGGCCACAAAGGATGCTAGTAAGATTGCAGGCCTTAATGTCATGTGGACAATTATCGAGCCAATGGTTGCAACTATAACTTATGGCTTCCATGATGTATTCATTGGAGAAAGAAGCGTTCTTGTCTTTGATTTGGGTGGAGGTACGTTCAATGTGTTGGTTCTTTTTGTTTGAAAGGGTAATATTACCGTCAAGGCCATTAGAGGGGATATGCATTTGGGAGGTTGGGACTTTGATAACAAGATGCATTTTTTTTTAAAGCCCAAGGGTGAAAATTTTATTGAAAGAAAAGCAGAGATTACAAGCAAGGGGACATGAGGCCCCAAAAATTCAAAGAGATATCAAAGATAGGACCAAAAGAGATACCAAATATCCACAAAGCCAGCCCTCTAGCCATCCTTCCAACACCAAAGGGCATACAACAAGACCAACCCAAACATTTAATCATTTTGATCCTCATGAAGAAACTAAGCCAGTTGCTGACATTTTTGCTAGTCAAGCTAACCCTGGCCCCAAACAGACCATGCCCCATCTCATCAGAAGCCCATTTTGCTAGACAATCAACCACTTTGTTCCACTCCCTTGGAATGTGCACAAAGGAAAAAAATTTGAGGCCAAATTGAGAACTTGTGTAGCAATCACACCTAACTTCAAGAACAATTCTGGAAATCTTGGTTGTTTAGCATAGAAACAAGAATCATTGAATCCATGTCACAAATCACATTCCTCCAACTCAACTCATAAGCTTTATCCAATTGAGAAGAGCGCAAGCCTCCATCTGATTATTGGAGTGCTCACCCATATAAATAGAAAAGAAAAATTGGGCACGACCCCTACTATATCGTCCCACTCCACCAATGCTGGCAACACCAGGATTACCACAAGCAAAACCATTTGTGTTTATTTTATAAACATCAGTCGGAGGCGAACACCACTTACCCACATGATTCACCTTCTTGGACACCTTCTTCAAAGACCCATGTTGAGGATGAGCCATAGAGGCCCTAGAAAGCTCCAAAATGGAAAAGAACCTAGCATCATTTGAGGTCAAAGGTTCATCTAGGTTGAACTTAGCCTTTATAATCTCATTGAGCATACTCTTAATCTTAAACCAGATTTGCAGGGCCACCTACCTATGATCCTGAAAAATATGCCTATTTCTGTCCAGCCAAATATGTCATATAATTAGGGAAAGACCAAAATCCCAAGCCGCCGCCAAGAAGTATGTAGAAGCCAGAGGAAGGCCCAAGTTCGTCCAAAGATCATATAGAGATGAGGCTCGAACCGACAATCTCTTACATAAATGCCACCACAATCTCCAAATTTCAATCGAGAAAGAGCATTGGAAGAACAAATGGCTAGAGCTTTCCTCATTGTTTCCATAAGGAAAGAAAATCAAAGGACCACAAAATCCCATTTTTCCTGATGTTCTCCTAAGTAAAGCATTTTTCAAACTCAAAAGCCATATAAACAAATTACACTTGGGCCATCCATTCTTGTTCCATATATGTTTCCACTAAGGACTCTCCTCCAAGCCATAATCTCGACCAAGTAGAACATCATAACCTTGAGCCACCATGTACCTCCCTTTGGGACCATTACCCTAGGCTAACCCATCCTTCATCTCCAAAGAACAACAAGGATGCTCTGCAAGGATCGATGTTATAAGAGAGGGGGACCATCGCGTGCAAGACCCCAGGTCACGGAGGACCAAGACGCGAGAGGCTACTCTAACTTACCTCAACTAAGTGCAATGTTTAGGGTTATGTAGATGAGAATGATGAGGACTATAATGCCCCACAATCATTTTGCAATCTTGAGTTTCAATGCGAGGCTAGGCAAGTTAGTTTTTAGGTCCAACTCTGCGCCTCAGGGAGCTCTTTGCCCGAGGACATCAGCATAGACTTTGGATGACAGCACGGTGCACTAACGTCTCTAAAGAGAAATGTAGTCCATACAGTCAGACAACAGTAGAGACAAGGTTAAACTCACCAAAATGACTAACGACCTAGCTACTCGACTAAAAGGCTAGAATGACACTAGCAAGTAAACAAAGTACTCTCTAATATTATAAAGTAAATAAGCAAGAGGATGAAAATGAGGAGAATCTCACTAATGAACTCGTTCGCCAGCTAATTCTCTGAGAGCTCGCACACCTACGCACAACAAGAGGGAAAATGTTGGGTGGTTGTATAAGGGTCTGCCTTAGTCAAACCCCTGTTTAGGGGTTTCCACCGCCACAGATAGCCAAAAGAACGAGATAAAGGAGTAATAACATAAAGAAAACACGAGCACTACAAAACAGTACTATTCAGCCCAACCAAATGATAAAGGAGAGGAGACAGAAGCTTACCACCTCCACCAAGAGCACTCAAGGCTACTTAGGGGAGAAATGAGAGGAACTCAAGCCTTTGTTGCGAATGGTGTGGTCCCAAACGTGCTCTACTGAGTTGATGGAGTGAGATGTTGTTGTGATGGGATGCTTGGAATGCTTGGAGTGAGTGAAAATGAGCTTGTGAGAGTGAGAGTGTGGAAGCCTGAAGTGTGCAAAAATTGTTAAGAAGTTCAAGTGAAGTTGTGAAGAATTGACATGCAAGTTGAAAGAGTGAATATGAAGGAATGAGGAAGAAAACAACCATATTTGGGTTGGCCGGCCGAAGGAGGCGTTACAACTTCACTACCAATGAGAAGAGTAACAGACTCTATTGGCTTAGCCGCAGGAATCTGCTAGGGACGTAAGCATGCCACGCAGACGTCTGTGGGGTGCACGGGCATCCTTGACATAAACGCCTCCACCGACACACAAAATAGGCGCCATGTGGACCACCAACAGTGGGCTTAAGTAAAAGTAAGCCTCTGACTTTGGTTTTCTAAGGTGGATAAAGGACAAAAGGGGAATTGCACCTAGGGTGAAAATTCACTCTTATACATTTTTCCCCCACTTTAGCGAGCACAAGTATTGGTGAGTGCTCGGTAAAGTAGATCAAGAAGAGAGTAGGGTTAGAACAGTATACCTGAACCGTCGAGGGAGCAGTACTTGGCCTGGCGTACCTGAAGGTGCAGAAGAAGTGAAGGACTCCATAGATGCTCAGAACTATGAAGTTAGAACAACAAAGCATCTTATAGGTCTGCGAACCTGCAAGGAGGCAACCCCCAAGATCTCTCGCATGGAGGAAGCCCCAAGGAAGCGAACTCCACAGAGTTAGGAAGCAATGACACATCTACCCTTAGATAGAATGTTTCAAAAAGCGGCAACACATCTACCCATAGATAGAACATGTCAAAAAGCGGCGACATGTCTACCCACAGATAGAACATGTCAAAAGCGTCGGTCACACAGACCGTAAAAATTTCAAAGGGGTCCCTCTGAAACCCTTCAAAAGTAGAGGTGTCCACTCAAAGGACATGTTGTTTGAAAGGTAAGGTCTAGTCAGGCTGCCTCCAAGCTAGACGCGAAAGGGTGAATGGAATGAGCCTAGTCGGGTTGCCCCCAGGCTAGACGTGAAAGAATCCATTCGTCATAAAGGCTTTTGAAGGAAGGGTCCCTTGGGAACCCACTGTGAGGAAGAAGGGGGGATCCGCTCAAGGGACACACAATTCAAAAGCAATTGTTCTCTTAGAATGATTTGTCATCAAGGAGTCCTTTCGAAAGATGTTCACTTCATCAAGGAATTTGAAAGGAAGGATATGCCTCCACATGAGAAGTAAGAGTTGTTCTTGCTTCAGAGGAAGGTCTTCAAGTCCTTTCTTTATGAACTAGTGATGAAGGAAACACGTTCGATTAGGTTTCCAAGTTGAGAATGTGATTCTAAGGAAAAATTATTGTGAAGACTTTCAAGAAAATATTTGTTGGCAACGGATTCATTTTCTGAAAATCGAAGTGTTGAAGAAGAGTGTTGTCACACATAGGAGGGGCAACTCAAACAAATAAAAGAGAAAGATAAAGGGAAAGCAAAAGAGAAGAGAAAGAAAAATACAAAGGGCATAGGGGGATCTAGTTTAGCAGGGTCAGATTTTTCTGAGCTCATATAATAATAGGTAACTGCAATGCAAGGAGAAAGATCATCAATCTCCAACCAGATCAGGAAGAATGCACGGAAAACAAAGTAAAAATAAAAAAATTGGGCAACATGGAAGGGGAGCCTAAATGCCCCCAACGCTTTGCATTGTCCCCAATTTTCTCAAAAAATCAATCACAAACATAGAAGAATGATGGCACAAATAGAAGAAGGTTCACAAAACAAAAACCACACATATCCAAACACCAATAGGGGTGACAAGGGCCATCTAGGCACACATAGCATGGGTATGGGGGAACACATCACAAAACACACACACAAGATCAAGAAAAGGGGCCTCCTCCTAACACTGATCAGCCAAGAGGTCGTCTGCTTCCCAATCTAGATCCTCATAAGGGGAAGGAGGACGAGCCTGCAAGGGTGGAATGTTAAGAGGAGGAGCATTCGGCCCTCCCGCAACAAGGCCCAAGGAAGAGGGCCCCTCAAGGTCCTCTCCACCGAGTTCTTTTGGAGTTAAAGTCAACAATTTTGTGAAGATTGCCGACAGGGCCAAGACTTTGTCCACAGAATTGAACATGCATCCCATGCGAGTACCATGCCTATTCTCAGCGAACGAAGCAGGTTCTGCTTGAGATTCATTGCTAGGTTTGTCGAACGATTTAGGAGTGGTGAAAAACTCAGGGGAAGCCAAGACTAGTTCTGCCACAAGGATAAAATAAGTCATCATGGGGCCACCCTGCGAGGAAGGTGGCTTACGTCCTTTGTTGCCATAAGGATCAACCTTCACCTCTTTCTTTGTTGGAGGAGATGAACTCCCCGCAAACAAAGCTAGGGGTGCAAAGGAAGAGGAGGATAGAACCACATCGGACACGACCGAAGTATTAACCATGTCCATGGGCTTTGGGAAGGGTTGAACATCCAAGACGGACATCGTCAAAGGCAACTTTGCTGAAGGAGCAATAAACACTTGTACCCATTTAGGGTTAGGCGCTTTAGTGCTCACAACGGAAGCTGGGACTAAACCAGACTGAAGAGGGACAGAGGGAAGGAGGAAGGAGACGCTACATAAGGTCTTGAAACAGGAGCGGTCATTTCTTCCTCCTTCTATTGTGAGGCGGCTTGCTCGACCAAGAGAGCCTTTCGACAGTGCTTGCATTGTTGTGCAAGGTGGTTCCTACGGCTCTTGGAGTTAGAATTTGGAGCTTGCGAAGGGACGAGAGGTTTCTGCTCGACTATAGGAACGTCCACTATGGTCGTTTCAGGTGGAGGAATGAGTTCCTATACGGGAGCAGGGGCAGCAAGTTGAGGAGCAACAGGAGGAGTCGACTCAAGAGCCTCGGCAGTAGGCCTCTTTCCTGTCATTGCCTTAAGAGTAGGAGCAATAGGAGGCCGCAGATCAAATTCTCTACGAGAACCTTTCCTTCGGTCATACAAATAATACCACCGTCTAGGAAATTCATTAGGGAGGTTTGCGATCCTAATCTTGGGTCTACACCAAGAAGGGATCATCAAACTCAACGGGTAACCACTGGGTCTACTCATCCTTGATACTCTTCCCAGGAAAGAGGAGAGGACGAGACTGTCCGGGAGAAATTTGTTTTCCCTTTAGCTCTGCGAGGAGAAGAAGGAACCATCATAGGCTTCTCCTCTTTCTTCGGGGAAGAGGGAGCAGACGATATAGCCTTCTCTTTGCCTTTGCGGGAAGGAGAGGGAACTAACAAGGACTCCTCCTCTTTTGGGGAAGGAGTAGTTGCCAGTACGGGCTCCTTCTTCTCTTCTCGGGAAGAGGAGGCGATCAATTTTGCTATCGCAGGAAGGGTTAGCTTTGGCTCACCTTTGCCTCCAGTTTTGTACTTCACATAGTTCTTGTAAAGTAGGTTTGTTCTTGGAGGAAGCGGACCAACTGACGAGGACCAAAAGTGATCCAATGAATATCCACCATGAGATACCAAAGGCTAATATCTGGTATCATGCACGACACCCTCGTGGGAAAACTTTAAACATTTATGAATAACGGATGCAACCCCATTCATGGAAGCCAACCAAGGAATTCCTAGCTTCACTCTGAATAGGTCCAACTCTAGAATGACATCGAAGACTATGTCAACAGTCCTAGGTCCAACCAGTACGGATGGTAGATTTTATTTCTTCGCATTTTTCCTTTTGTAGTGAATTCAATACTAATGTTTCTTCGGCAATAACATTCACATAGCTCACGGGGTCAATTAAGGCTCTTGTCATGATGTTACCATTGACACGAGCAGGAATGTAGAAAGGTGAAGGTTTTTTTTTCAGGGGTAAATCCTGTGAAGTGAATGTAATATCTAGTGAACTGGGTGTGGGTGGAATAGTGGAAGTTACCGTGACCATGTTTACATAGGCCTCGGGCTGAGAAACAAAATCAATGGGATCGACAATCTTGTTAGTAGAGTGTGACAGAAATGGGTCCGTGAATATCTGCGAGTCATTGTTTGCTTTCACCACTGATTTGTTAGCGTTCTGTTTATTCCCATCAAGACAAATGCTACTGTCCTTGGTGCGGTCTTGTATTTCATGAAGCAATTGCATACAACGTTCGGTATCATGTCCATTAACATGATGGTACTGACAATAGGTGATCCAATCATACCAATTAGGGTAATGTTCCTTAACATGCTTAGGGGGCAAAAAATTTATGATCCTATCCTTTAACAACTTTTACAAGACGAAAGTATAAGATTCAGACAACTTTGTAAATTTTCAGTTGCATTTGAGGTCGTTGTCATCAATAGCGGCTACTACATTCGCAACGGCTTTTCCTTTCCCAAAGATTGATAAAATGGACTTTCCCTCAAAATGGTAGCACAAGGAGGATCCCTCGAACTGAGCAACCGTATGTTGATACTCTCGTAAAGCTGCACATAGATGCACGAAAGAAGGGTATTTCATAAGGGTGAACTTCTCTTGCCAAGGCCTTTGTAAGTTCCCTATGAACACCTTTTGTACGTCCGAATTGGGCAACTGATACGAGATTTGTGAAAGAAGCACTTGGTAGCACGCTATGAAATCGGTAATCTTTTCATTGTCTCCTTGCTTACATCGGATAAGATTCAAAAAGGTCATCTTTAGCTCGATGTTTGCCTAGAATTGTCTAAGCAATTGATTTACAAGTTGATCAAATGAGAAATAGAATTGTTAGAAAAGGAACAGTACCACTCGAGTGTTGTGTCCTTGAGGGATTGAGGAAATAGTTTAGCCATCAAGGCATCATGATGGAAGAAGGCAGTGCAGAGAGCGTTAAAGGAAGACAAGTGCATATGTGGATCTCCCTTACCACCAAACTTCTCAAATTTAGGTATCTTCATTCCTTGAGGGAAGGGAGTGTTCAAGATGGCAACCAGCAATGGGTTATGTTGGAAAAAAGGCTGGAAAATAGATTGGGCAGAGGCCTGGGAAAGGCTTGCTAATTGACTTTGCATCTTACCCATATTCTGAAGTAGAGTGTTCAGAATAGGGTTGTTAGAAGATAAAGGGCTAGAGGAACCTCCTCCAGAGCCACTACCAATTCCACCTCCAGAACCACCACCGATGTGACTTCCGCCAAAGCCACTGCCACCAGTAGGGCCTCCACTGGGACCACCGCCATGACCTCTTTCAAAACCTCTTCCACTAGCACCACCTCTACTACCAGATCCACCGCCACTACCAAAGCCTCCACCACCCATTCTACCAAGACCTCCACCATTGGAGGCAACGAAAGGGATGAAGTTTAAGCCCAAAGGAACTTTATTCACCTTGATAGTTTCTGATTGATTAGGGATGGAAGGGATACTAATGGAAGGGACTGCATCGGCCATGCAAACAAAAGTGGGAGGCATTGATAATCCTAATTGTCCCTCACGTTCTTTGAAGGTGACTCCTTGTGCAAAGCTAGAGTTGCTCAAAGGAGCGCACGCTTCGGCGATACCAAAGAGACTACTTAGAAGCTCCACACATGTTTGATCTTTATTCATCATATGTTTTAATTCACTAATAACCTGATCGGCTCTAGGCATCTTCAGATTTCTTTCCAAATGGTTTTCAAGGTCGCCCAACCCTTTTGTAAGGGCAGGCACATATTCAGTAGGGATATGAATGACCTCATCCTTGTCCACCAATGATGGCGTGGGAGACGCATGAGGAGTGGGAATGTGATCGGTTTTGTCAGGGAACCCCATCTCATTCCTTGATAACTGCTCCTGCACGGCCAAACTAATGACGGGACTAAAGAAAAGGCTCGTAGAGAGACTAAACGAGACATTCATCCTATCCATCGGGAGGTGTCGTACACTTCTCCTCAGAATATGCCCATAAGTTGTGGACTAGGTTTTGATGCTCATAAACCTTCACAATGCTCGAGGTCACAACAACCACGAAATATCCAAGGGAAGTTTTTAACACCAATAGATGAGAAGATGTTGGTTCATGTCGGGTTCACCAAAAATGTAAGAGAGGGAGACCAACACATGCAAGACCCTAGGTCACGGAGGGACAGGATGCGAGAGGTTGCCCTAACTTACCTCAGCTAAGTACAATGTTTAGGGTTATGAGGATGAGAATGATGAGGACTATAATGCCCCACAATCACTCTACAATCCCAAGTTTCAATGCGAGGCTAAGCGAATCAGTTTTTAGGTCCAACTCTACGCTTTAGGGAGCTCTTTTCCCAAGGACGTCAGCACGAACTTTGGACGACAAAGTGGCGCACTGGCGTCTCTAAAGCGCGTTTTAGTTTGTACGGTCAGACAACAACAAAGACAAGGTTGAACTCACCAAAACGACTAATGGCCTAGCTACTCAACTAAAAGGCCAGAATGGCACTAGCAAGTAAACAAAGTACTCTCTAATATTATAATGTAAATAAGCAAGAGTGATGAAAATGAGGAGAATCTCACTAATGAACTTGTTTGCCAGTTGATTCTCCAAGAGCTCGCACACCTACACACAACAAGAGGGAAAATGTTGGGTGGCTGTAAAGGGGCCTACCTCAATCAGACCCCCGTTTAGGTGTTTCCACCACCACGGACAGCCAAAAGAACAAGATAAAGGAGTAATAACATAAAGAAAACACAAGCATTACAAAACAGTACTATGCTACCCAACCAAATGATAGAGGAGAGGAGAGGGAATCTTACCACCTCCACCAAGAGCACTCAAGGTTGCTTGGGGGAGAAATGAGAGGAACTCAAGCCTCTACTACGAATGGCATGGTCCCAAACGTGCTCTACTAAGTTGATGGAGTGAGATGTTGCTACAATGGGATGCTTGGAATGCTTGGAGTGAGTGAAAATGAGCTTGTGAGAGTGAGAGTGTGGAAGCTTGAAGTGTGCAAGAATTGTCAAGAAGTTCAAATGAAGTTGTGAAGAATTGAAATGCAAGTTGAAAGAGTGAATATGAAGGACTGAGGAAGAAAATGACCATATTCGGGTCGGTTGGTTGAAGGAGGCATTACAACTTCACTACCAATGAGAAGAGTAATGCCTATGTTGGCTCAGCCACATGAATCTACCAGGGATGTAAGCGCGCCGCGCAGACATTTGCGCGTCGCATGGGTGTCCCCGACAAAAACGCCTCCACCAACACACAAAATAGGTGCCACATGGACCGCCAACAACGAGCTTAAGTAAAATTAAGCCTCAAACTTTGGTTTTCTAAGGTGGATAAAGGAAAAAAGGGGAATTTCACCTAGGGTGCAAATTCACTTTTATACAGATGCCAATGAGTTTCTCTCCTCCAGATAACCCCCC
This sequence comes from Sequoia sempervirens, assembly GCA_007258455.2. Classification (NCBI taxonomy): domain Eukaryota; kingdom Viridiplantae; phylum Streptophyta; class Pinopsida; order Cupressales; family Cupressaceae; genus Sequoia; species Sequoia sempervirens. The sequence continues at coordinate 451,218,702 of VDFB02000003.1, read as the reverse complement.
ATCAATTCAAGAACCAGAGTGACGCCACTGATACACCATAGAGGTCCCCAAAGAAGAAGAGACCTTAAAGCTATCAACATTTGACCAACCCACCTTAACAAAAGATTCACTTAAATCCTAAAGTTGAGGGTGAGACAAAAGTATAGGCAGATGACCATCCCAAGAATCCAACCAAAAATGAGCAAGATTACCTCTATTAATGATCCAAAAGAGACCCTCTTTAATGAGGGCGACACCTCGTTTTATAGTATTCCAAATCATGGAGCCCTTACCAGTTAATTCCATACAAGGGATGTCCACATCAGCCACACCACCAAGATATTTGAAGTTCATAATACGAGCCCATGGCTGGTCAAAAAGAGTGCACCAACTCCAATATAGTTTTGTTGCAAGAGCTAGACTATTGTGCCCTGACTATTGAAGACCCAAACCACCACACTCCTTGGATTCACACCTGGTTCCAACTCACCAAGCTTCACTTTTGATTCTCAATATTTCCTACCCATAAGAATTTCCTGGAGAGAGAATCATATTCCTTAAGAAAACCCTTAGGAGCAAACAAGTCCATGAACCTGTACAAAGGGAGAGCTTGCAAAATAGATTTTAAAAGAGTCAACCTGCTAGCAAAGGATAACCAACAAAAATTTCAATGATTGACCTTTGATCAAAACTTGTGCAAGATGTGTTGCTAGTGCCTCTTATTCATATTGCCAACATAGAAGGGGATACCCAAATAATCCAAAGGCAGGCCACCAATTTTTAAATGAAGAATGTGGGCAATCCTATTCTAGATTAGCTTAGGGGTATTGAAGAAAATGATACTAGACTTCCCCTCATTAATCCTTTGGCCAGAAGTAGCCAAATAAATATTAAGAGCCTTCCTAAAATTAGTTGCCTCATCAATTTTTTCTAGTCCCATCAGAGCAGTATCATCAAAAAACTAGAGGTGGGCTTGGGAGTCTAAAACTTGGTTCTAGCTCCAACCTTTGATAAGATCACTATCCTTATGTCACCTCAACAATCTGCCAAGACCCTTTGCTGAAAGAATGAATAGATACAGAGATAAAGGATCACCCTGCCTGAGTCCCATCAAAGTAGAAAAGGAAGAGGAAGGTGACCCATTAATCAAAATAGAGAATGAGGACATGATCACACAACTCATGACCCAAGAAATCCAGTTAGGATGAAACCCGGAGGCCACAAGCATATGCTGAAGAAATGACCATTGCACCCTGTCATAAGCCTTAGACATATCCAATTTTATAAACATTGCTTTCTCCTTAGAAGAGGATATGGAATGCACTACTTCCATTGTTGCCACAATCCCATACACAATCTGACAACCTTTGAAAAAACCCCCTTTCTTCAAAGAAATCAAGGAAGCCAGAAAAGTTTTCAACCTTTATGCAATTAGCTTAGTGATAATCTTAAAAGCAACATTACATAAAGCAATAGGCCTACAAGAGTAAAAGGAGTTGGCTCCTTATTTTTTAGGAATTAGAGCCAAGAAGGTTGAATTAAAGGCCTTGAGCATCTTCTTATTAGCTTGAGACTCTCTAACCACCTCTAGCAAATCAAGTTTCAAGATATCCCAAAACTCCTAAAAAAACTCTATTGGAAGGCCATCAAGACCAAGAGCTTTTCCTTTCTTCATCTAGAAAACAATGCTCTTAACCTCCTCCAACGAAACAAGTTTTAGAAGTTATTCATTTCCCTAGAAACAACCTGAGGAATACAATCAAGGACCATATCCTCCTCAACCACTGCCATTAGGTTTTCCTTCGTGAAAATGGAAGAAAAGAAACTAACAGCTTCCTCTGAAATGGCTTGATAAGAAGAGAGAAGATCCCCTTGCCTTGAAATAATAGAAGTGACCAAATTACCATACCTTCTCTCCTTTACAGAGTTATGAAAAAAAACGGCATTCTTATCCCTCTCCTAAAGCCAAATAATATGGGATTTCTATTTCCAAAAAATCTCCTCCCATAACTCCCATTTAGTAAGATCTCTAGAAAGTTTAGACTCTTTTTGAAGCAAATCCACCATCATTCCTTCTTCCTTAATTTTGAAAGTGATGCTATCCAACTGTGCCTAAATCTACTTTTTCTCAAGGAAGATATTCCCATATGAAGTTCTATTCCATATTTTAAGCTTGTACTTAACAAACTGAAGCCTCTTGTAAAAAGAAAACATGGCAATACCAAAAGCGGGCTTCCCCTCAGACCACCATCTCTCAACCAATTGGCACAAACTAGGATCACGAAGCCACATGAGCTATAATTTAAAAAGAGGGTTTTTGGATAGGGAGAACCGAAGGGATGAGAATTTTATAAGCCAATGATCTTATCCTTTTCGACCTAAGATTTCAGAAGATGAAGCCCAACAATCTCCAAGCCAATGATAAGAGACCAAGAATCTATCAAGCCTCTCTGAAATAGAACCCTCCACACATCTTCTGTTATGCCAAGTGAAAGTACCATTAATAGGCCCCACATCCACCAACTTGAGAAAAGAGATATTATCACACATCGAGGATGAAGCAAGACCCAACCGACCTACTCCTTCAGATTTTTCCTCCAGGCAGAAAATAGAATTGAAATCGCCTGTAAGAATCCAAGGACAACACATGGCCAAAGACCTAATGAATCTGACATGAGACCATAACATTATCTTACCAGGTAGATCATTAGGCACATAAACATTTGAAAAAAGAGAAACCACTCTAGAATCAAAACATGATGTAAGCATTGAAAGGGAATTCTTGTAAGCCACCCACCAAAGAAGAGTTATCCTACAGGGATTCCAAAGGCAAGCAACACCTCTAGCCGAACCTTGAGCTCCAACACACTAACATAGACCTCTCCTCCAGAATTTGGAAGAAACATTACCCATTTCGCGTACAAAAAGTTTAGTTTCTTGGATGAAAATAATATCAGGACTATGATCACAGATCAAATCGCAAGTAGCCTTTTGTCTAGGGATGCTACCCAAACCCCTTGCATTCCATGCAAGCACAATCATTTGTGGGATGAAGTGAAGTGAGAGTCCAAACTCTTACCAATACCCAATTCCACTAAGGACTTGCCCATAATCTTCATCTTTTCCATATCCTTCTTCCTACCCACCTTGCCTACCTTATTTGTTGTCCCTTTCTTTAAGCTCTTCTAATTAATTCCCAGTTGGGGCATATTTCTCTTTTTATTGTCTTCCTCTGTTCTAGAGTTTGTAGCCAGGTAAGTATATACTTGATTGTCAAACTAGTACCAGAGGGTTTTCACATAGAGGATTCGCCACCATGACAACCCTAGGTACTCCACCAAGCTCTTGAATATCCCCTAATGTCTCAACTAGATTTGGTGACTTTGATCTTCACTCCTTTAAAGCCTCAAGTGAAGCTACTTTGAGAGTAGGAATTTGGGACATATGAGCAGATGGGTCCAAACCCTACGCTCCTTGACCTTCAAGAGAAAGATCATGCTCCATTAAATCCAAGTCCTCAAAATTTTTGAGAACATCAAACTTGTTACCAAAACCTCCTTTCTGCACATCCTTATTTTGTCGAGTTACCCCCTAGCCTTGAATCATCCTTTCACGGGAATAAACCCCTTTGAATCATTTTCCTCATTTACAACTAGCAATTTTCCCTTTGCTTTAGAATTAGAAACATGTCACTTAGGCTGAAATTGATGAAAGTTACCTCCTGATTTAGGATAATTTATTTGCAAGTGTCCATACTCGTGACATAATCTAAAACGGAAGGGTGGAGCCTCATAATCCACCTGTTGAATCCAACTCATACATCCCAATTTTAATCTATACAAATTATGGCAATGAAATATTCAAATTAATTTCCACACAAAGTCGAACAAAGGAGGTAACCCTACGATCAAGGGTTTGATAAGAAGGGCCCAAGGGTTTCCCCAAAGCTACAATAATAGAATGCATAACATTTTTTCACCAAAACTCTGGATTGGAAGTCGAGGAAATCTAACCCACACTAGGATCTTCGATGGGAGCTCCTCTGAGGGATCAAACCCCAAATGTCATGGTTTAATAAAGAGCCTAGCTTGATTATGGAAATAAGGACCACCTTCAAAAACCATATGTCGATCTGATATCCTGGAAAACACAACAAAGAAATAACCATTCGCGCCTAGGATAATCTACATATCTCCCTTCGAGTTCCAGTTTCTTCGAGCCCGTGCCTCCAAAAATGGCAATGAAATACGAACTCCCATGAACTTGCAAATTAAAGCATGTTTCGCTAAATAAATGACATCTTCTACAACAACTTCAGGATTGATCACCACAATTGGGTGATCTTTGCTCCTTTCTAGGCAACCAATTGGTTTTGATTTCAATTCCAAAGAATGATTTATTCGTGACTCCTCTACAGCTTGCAACAGGAAATTAACATCTCCATGCCCCGATGAAGATGAATCTTCATTCATAACAACAGATTTAAAAGACAATCAAGATGGGTCTACGAAACCCCCAAAGGGTGCCATGGAAAAACACCCACCTAGCACCAAAAACACAAACCCCAAACAACAAGAAAATAAAAAAATAGAAATATAAAAAGCTTGATCCAAGAGAAGAATAAACCAGAATAGCCTTGCATGTGACCGCTGACCCCAAACCACGTTGAAACAAGGCCCAAGAGGGGCATGTACAACACACGAAGCAAGAAGAGAATGCAGGACACTCAAACTTGCATGACTTGCACATCACCCGCACTAGAAACCCTCGTCGTCATCCTCCTTCAATCGTTATTCCATAATTAATTGAATTGAGACATAAATTAAAATGATAAATGAAATAAGGTGGTAAATGGGTCCTTAGTCATTAGTACTTGTCGTTAGGCAATACTATTGTAATGAGTTTTGTTTTTCTTAATTAATTAGTTATTAATAAGTTAGCTTTCAACCAATCAAAAATACAAACACTTTTATAAAAATACTATTGTAAAGTGTTGTAAGTGGAGGGAAGTATAAAAATTACTTGGAATTAAGTGAAACACTTTTATCAACGTGTAGAGATCAAATACATACAAGACAAAGATACAAAATTTTCATGGTCATATAGTATCAATCGATGTTGATGAAAGCTTGATGGATTCAATTGATAATGTGTTTGAGGTTCTTTAATGATATTTCCTTCTCCCTAATGATATAGGGCTGCTTCTTATATACAATATCTTGGATGCTTAATTCAAATTGCTTTAGGATGTAATTTGATAAATTATGGTCAAATTCTATGATAATGATATTTAAAGTGATTAATATAGGATTATGGTCAACTTACATGTAAATATATAAGAAAGTAAACATTAAAATGGTATATTTATAATAATAAGATCAAAATATAGCTATAAAATTAGAAACTAAAATGATGAAATATGTACTTTTCTCTACACTAAAATAAATTTCCAATTTTCCAACCTCTACATTGAAATATTAAAATTAGTATTACCTATGGGGGTATTATAATGCTAATGAGTCAGAATGGAGCTTAAAAATGATCAAGTCTTACCTTACCTTTGATTTAATGATGGTGGTATGTATATATCACTTTCAAGTGAAGAAGGATAAAATAATATATTATTAAAATAAAAAGGATAAATTTAACACATGAAGAACTATTACTAGCATTTGCACAATTAAGAGGCAAAGTGGATTTGTTAATAAGGAATATGGATGGATGTCAATGGGAAGTACTTTGATGTATTGTAAGTCATGATTTTTTTTTTAGTAAGACATTTCTAATGACTAAATGGTATTTTTAGTGTGAGAAAACATTTTTTGAGCTTGAAAATTTATAAGGAAAAAGTCTACCACTAACTAGTAAAATGTTAATTAGACAAGTGTGTTAGAAACTATACTTTATATAAACAATTTAAAATACTAGCAAATATTAATTGTTATAATTATTGCATTGCAAATAAATGTATGGTTGTTAATATTTTTTTTTAAGATTTTAATTACAACAATTATTAAATTACCTAAAATCATATTGAATATTACTCTTATCCACAATAACAATTATATATTATCTAATTACATCACACATGCATGAATTAGATAAATTTTGAAATAAAATATTATTAATAGATTCCAAAATTAATTATTAAAAAATTGAATATTAGAGAATAGTTATAGTATAATATTTATAATTAGTGAAGATGTTGACATAAAATTTTATATTTTCCTAAGAGAATGCTTATTAGTATAATATTTGTAGCATATATAATTAATAAAGATGTTGATATAAAATCTTATATTAATTTAGAAATAAGAAAGTAAGTTAATAATAAATGTTTTTTTTTAATGAATAATGTCTATATTATCATTTATAAAATAATTTACACATATTCACAAAAAAGAAGTGGATAAAATAATCATATCTTGAAAGTCCAAACAAAACACCAAAAATAAATAAAAAATTAATAAAATTTTTAAATATTTAAATGACGACTTAACTTGTCAATAAATTTTTGAAATGATTTGACTTGTCTATAAATTTTTGAAATACTTTAAACACTTGTCATTTTTATATTTAAACACTTGTCATTTTTATATTGTATTAAAAAATCATCATTATTATTTTCTAATTTAAATTTAAAATCTAAATTTAAGCATCATATTACCTATTCCATAATAAAAATGCACGTTTAATAATATTTATTAATTAAATAAAATTCAAATAACAAATGGAAACAATTAAAAAGAGAATAATCCTAAGAAGACTAATCAATATTCTTGTTTTCTCTTGACTTTTGTATGTATTGGGAAAGGCTTTATCTAACCGTTGTCAGGGAAGCATCAAGATATATTATTATAAAGTTTTAGATTTTTAAAATGAGATTATATAGTATTTTTTTTTTACAAAAATTAAATAAAGCATAATCAAACAAAATATATTTTTTAAATAATTAAAAAAATAATGTAAAGGATCAAATGCACAATTTGATTGTGAAATGTTAGTATGAAAGACTTAAATGTCAAAACAATAAAACTTCATCAATAGAGAAATTTTCTCTCATTCCTACTTTCTCATGTTTGAATGAATAATTACATATATGGAAGAAGAAAACATAATAAGAAGATTTGAAGACTATCTAAAAATAAATTAAAAAATTCTCAATCTAATTTTGTCATTACATGGTAGACACCTTTTAATTTTGTATAAAATAGTTTCAAAGGGTTTGAATTTGGAGCATTGTTGTGAAAGTTGTTTTTATCCATTGCTATTTCTATATTTTTTTATTTTTTTTTATGGTTAAATCGCTGCTAGGGGCAGCACTCTATATTGATATTAAAAAAAATTACATTTTCTTCTACATTTTATCTAGTATTGACCATGACCATCTCCAACTACAACTGGACTTAGACAACGTTCTATCCTTGACCCAAAATTGGCTTTACAACCCTACTTTTACAAAACTCAAAAAGGCCCTTGGCTAGAATCAAAATCCCTAGAGAACATCAATACCCTTTTACACACCAAAAAATATATTATACTGTTCAATGCAGTGACCCACGCCTATATGGCTACCATTATTGGATTGACACAGATGACTAACCAATACCAGAAAAGTATATAGTTTAAACCACAGAGCCTAGCCTTGCCTTCAAGCTATAGAACCCACTATCATGACCCATCCCAAGCCTGCCTTGCTTAGTCATCCTCATCATCAGATACCTCCCTTCTTTTGAAATCCAGGTAATTTTCCATGATCGGACAATCAGCTCCAAAATTCTGATGAGTCGAGCCTTTCACTTTCTACTCAGGGTCTCATCCATCATTTAGTATCTATTCTTCCCTAGTATCGAGATCCCAGTCATCATCATCTCCTGCCACTATTTCTCTTGCCATCCCTTTGTCCTCTACATACTTCATAGCCTAGCCATGGAGAGGATCAAACATTTTTCTCTGAGAAGGAAGAAGATGCCTCTTTCTCGCTCATCGCAAAGTTTCACAAACCCTGTCGGTCAATGGTTCTAATCAAAAGAAATTTCATCACCTCCCCACCATTCTGCTGCATCATGTAGTAGTTTTGTGGCATTGGGATCATCAAGTATCCATCAATGTTGTCTAGGGATTCATCAATCTCAACCATCCATGTGTGAATAAAGAAGACCATCTAGGTTAGTTTCTTGGTTCTCTCCTTGGAAACACCCATGTGAATCAACATTGCCAAAAACATCGTCAGAATGTCTACATTGGTCCTAAACCTCTGATATGCTTTCAAAAACTTTGGCCCTAAAACCTTTTTAGTCGCCCAGAGAATCAACAAATGGGAAGAAACCAACAACCCTCTCAGTCTTTTATCAGTTATTTCGCCCATGAATGATTGTTGTTGCTTCTTAGTGTTTAGAAACAGTGGAGTTTCCATGCTTCCTGAAACAAAACAGCCTCTTCAAACTCTCTATTGCTAGCACACCTTACTTCTTGCTCTAGAAATAGTACTTTCACATTTTTCCTAAGTTGTCACTGACCTTGGCTTTTAACAACGCAAGCAAAACTTCTTCATAATGAGTAATTCAGAGTTCATGCCTCTTTGAAGCGTGTCTACTAGCCACCACTTTTCTTTCGATACGAATATGTTTATGTGAGATCGTGCAAAAAACCCATCATTTCCTTTACCATGGGACTTGCTCATATGTCCTGCCCTCACCTTCTATTTATGGCTTGTGTCTTGTCAATCTGATAAGCTTCGATTTTGTCTTTATTTTATTATGTGCTTCGATGGTCATCAGTTAGTTTGGTATCTTTGATGCCCAACTTTCAATTTTTGGCTTAATATTCCTCTCGTTTTGGCTTCCTTCTAACACCTCATCCCTTGGCTAACATGTTATCTCCTGTTGCCTCTTTTTCCAGCACATCCGCCTCGCTGTTACCCTCTTGGTATATGTGACTTATTTGAAAGGCCTCAAATTTTCTTGTTAGTTGTTTGATACTTCGCAACAGATGATTAAGTTTTCAATTCATAGCACTAACTCTCTGAATAGCATTGATTGTGATAAGAGAATCCCCTTCCAAATGAATATGTTTTGCTCCTATCTCCAAACCCATCTACAAACCAGTGGTTGTAGTTCTGAACTCTGCTTCATTGTTTGTGCACTTTCCCAAGGATATGGCTTTTTCTTCTAGGGTTATACTTTGTGCATCCCCGGCAATACACCTTGCCCCTCCTGCACTTGGGTTCCCATGGGAAACTCCATCAAAATTGATTTTATTCCGACCTTCTTCCGCACTTTCCAGACTGTTTCTTCCCTCTTGGACTTTTTTGTCTGTGGCACATCATTTCTACTGAGAAGTGGAGGCTTTAGGCCATCAATTACTTTCATTAAGTTGTCATCCCAATTTGTGAAAATTGTATGCTTACCTGCTTTGCACCAGGAATTTTCATTGACTAGTTCTACAATGGCCCTTTCTATTTTCCCCCAAAGTCCTTAGCTCATCTACTTCCCCTAGAAGATTCTTATGTTTCTCTCCTTTCATATTTCCCATATCATTGTAGATGGGGTTATCTGCCATATTCCACCAAACACTGATTTCATGCCTCCTTGAGGCCACATTTTGAACTAGGTTTCAAGGTCTACCGGTAAGGGACACTAAAGGTTTAATTTTCTCCTGACTTTGTTCCAACATTCATTGGCATATGGGCAAGCTAAGAGTAAATGGTTTGTATATTTTGCATTCTCTTTGCACATTATACATCATCCCATACCTTGAACACAAAAGTTGCTAATCTATCCTCAGTGAGAATTCTTTTCTGAATCGCCATCCATGCAAAGACTCCCGCTTTGGGAAGATATTTTTCCCCCACATTAGTTTGCATGGTCAATCTTGTCTTTCCATGGCTAGTTCTTTAATTTTGTAGCCAAACTTCACTTTGTATGAGCTTGTGGATGATCCACACCATCTAATTTCGTCCTTGTCAGTGGAAGGGATGAAATGTCTACTTTTGAGAATCACTGACTATGCATCATTTTGTGCTTGTGGAGAATTGAGGGCTTGCAAATCATTCCAACTCCAGCTAGGGATTCCCTGACTATATGTTATCTTACCATAATTGGCAACCTTATACCCCCATACTCTGATCATTTATTCTTTGATTTCTTCCAATCCCAGGGTGTTGTTGATGGGGGGATTCCCACCCCATGAGTCATTCTGAAAGGAAGCATTGTTACCATCTTTTACCTCCCAGGTTACATGTTTAGATATTATATCCCTGCATTCCAAAATGAAATTCCAAATTACAAAGCCTCTCAGTGGATTAATTGTGGTGAGAATTCTAAATGGCTCATTCAAATCTAGGTATTTTCTTCTCAATATTATGAGCCACTTATGTTCATTCTCTATGTATAGGTCCCAAACCAATTTGGCTTCCATGGCTTGATTCATAAATGCTAACTGCTTTACCCCTACATCCTCGACTTCCTTTGGAGTGCACACCTTTTCCAAAGCCAACAATGGGAATTTTTCCTATTCCCCTATTCTACTCTAGAAAATATCTTAAAAATTTGAGTCAAGGAGTCTTCCACTGTTTCTGGTAGTTTTAAACAAGACATCGAATACACTGGAATGGATGACATTACTAAATTCACCATTAGCAGTCTTCCTGATGATGATAGCCACTTGACTTTCTAGGTTCCCAATCTATTTTTGCAACTATTTATTAGGTTTTCCCAATAGCAATTTTTGTTTATCCCTACAAACAGAGGCATCCCCAAAAAATGCTAAGGGAGAGATGCCACTTTTAGATTCTAAATTTTGGCTAGATCCCTCTATAGACTTGGTTGTGTTGAGAAAATGTACAGGAGTGAATTTTCACCCCTAACGCAAATTCCCCTTTTACACTTCCTCACCTTAGAAAACCAAATTCGAAGGCGAAATTCCACATTAGTTGGTTGACTTCCTTCCACTTGGCATCTATTTATTGTGTCGGTAGAAGAATATTTGTCAGGGATTCCCACGTGACGCATAGACATCTGTGTGGTGCACTTATGTCCCTGACGGATTCCTACATTTGAAGTTGGCAGAGGCGTTACACTTCCCATTGGGGTCAGTTTGTGTGGTGTCAAAAATTGGACACTCTTGAGAAAAGAGACAATTTCACGCTCAATTAGACCCACTTTTGAGTACCCCTGCATTATTCATCCTTCAAAACAACATTTATAGGCCCCTAAGACCCATTATTTTTTTTATCTAGAGACCTGTTTCACTTGAGAAATCACTTAAATCCCGACAAACAACACTTAATTCACTAATATCCTGAAAAGACCCACCTTCAAAAACCACTAGTGGGACCCATTTGCTACCTTGGGCAAATGATTCCCTTTTGAGGGAAATTTCAATTTTGAGCAGGAATTTAATCAATTCAACTTAATTTTTCAATGGATGTCGACCTCTTAGGTCTATATAACGAGAAAATCAGGTGTTGATGCCTATAAATACTCATTTTGAGTCATTTTTCACATCTCTTAGAAAGCAAATTCTAAAGTCAAATCTTACACAATAAGTTTCATTAGCAAAGTTGAAGTTTTAGGATAGCAAACTAGGGTTTTTGTAGGTCTTGAAGCTCACTCTTCATTCAAAGTCTCAACATTGCAAAGAGTTGATGATGGATTCCTATCATGAATCATGGAGAAATCTAGGTTGAGGAGATGCAACTAGCCATCAAATCACACCTAAAGACTTGTTTTCAAAGTGATTCCATCTTCCATTTTCTCTTTATCTTCAGATTAAGGTTTGGATTTCATTTACATCTCATTTGCATGTCATTTATCTTCCATTTTGTTGTGTTGTATGATTTCTAGGGTTGAAGTCTTGCATCATTTAAATCGCCTTTGCACATCTTATTCTAGCACAATAGAATAGGGTTTTGACATACTTCAAATTTTCCTAGTCTTTAACACACTTAAGGCTACAGTTTTATGCAAAATTTTGTCTATTCAAGGTTTGATTACCCAACCAAGGGTTTGACCAAGGAAAACCCCCCATTAGACAACCAATTTTAAGTTGTTCTACAGGAATTTTCTGAGATCCCGATTCGGGTTTCCATCAAAAAGTGTTGTATAGGTGTCAAGGTGTAGAACAAAGATTTGAATTTCCAGAAATTTGAAAGTGGACTGATTCGCCATGGATTGAAAATGATTCCCTCATGAGGTGAATTTCAAATTTAAATGCAAATCCAAACACCCAGTTTGCATAAATCAGTTTCTCCAGGCAGAAAACCCTGTCCTGGGACTAATTCGCCCAAGGTGGCAAATGAATCCCAGTCAACTAAAAACTTAGATTTACTAGATTTCCATAGTGTTTTCTAGTCATCTTCGGCTTTACAGGTGCACACATTTTGAAATACAGTTTTTTGTTTAGTTTCATTTGCATTTTTGTTCATCTCTTTAAGCTTTTTGCAAACCTCGTTGTGTTTTCAAACATTGCACATTTAATTAGTTTTGCATTCATAATCAGTCAATCTCATAACTTAATTGCACTTGGAGCATTGCATTTAGTCTTAATCACATAATACAATCATTTATTTTAGTTAACCACCACAATTTTTGTGTTCTATCTCTCTCCTTTTAGGTGAAAAACCCTAAGAGTGCAAGAGAAGTGCATAGGACACCACAAAATTGTTGGTTCAGTTTGTAACGTCCCTCTTCAACCAGCCGACCCCAAATATGGAAAATTAAATCCTTCCTCCTTCAAATTCTTCCATTCTTCATTCAACCTATCTCTTTTTGCATCTTCTAAGCATTCAACTCATCCTTATTTGCATTCTCATCCTTCATTTTCACTCTCAACAACACTCCAACACTCCATTGTAGCAACAATACTCCATCAACTCCATCAAGCAAGTGTGAAGCAAGCCATTGCAGCAGGGGCTTGAGGTTTTACAACACTTCCCTTCATCACATTCGAGGCTATGGTGATTGTTCAAGCTCCCTTTCTCCATCATTGGCTAGTGAGCTCTTGGTGGAGGTGGTAACATTTTCACTCATCTCCTTTACAATTTGGTTGAGTATCTATATATTGTTTTGTAGTGTTATTTGTGTGCTTTCTTTCTTCACTTCTTTATCATATGTTTCTCTATCGTTGCTATTTGGCTATTCGTGGAGGTGGAAACACCAAAACAGGGGTCTGACTAAGGCAAGCCCTTATACAACCCCAACAAATTTCCCCTCTTTCTTGTGTGTAGGTGGACGTGCATTTGAAGCTAGCTAGCGAACAGGCACTTTTGTGAGATTATTTTCGTCACCTTGGTTCTAGTTTACTTACTTTATCATTCCAATATTTACTTTGCATTCTTACCCTCTAGATTGTACTAGCCAGGTCGTTAGTAGTTTTTTTTGGTAGTTTATTTGTGTTCATCGTTTTCTAGTTGTACGGATGGTAGCGCACCCAAGAGATGCTAATGCACCACGCTAACATCCCAGAACTATGTTGTTGTCCTTAGACAGAGAGTTATTTGAGGTGCAAAACTAACTCCAAAAAGCTAGCTCGCTTAGCCCAGATTATAATTTGGGTTTGCAGAGTGATTGAAGGAATTTATAGTCCTCATCATTCTTATCCTTCGCATCAAACACCCCTTTAGAGTGAGGTAAGTTAGGGTAGCCTTCCGCTCTTGGCTCTTCGTGACTTGGGGCCTTGACATGGTTGGTCCCCCTCTCTTACATTTTTGGTGAACCCAACATGAACCAACGTTTGTTCATTCGTTGGTGTTGAAGCTTTTCCCCTTGTACCTTGTGATTATTGTGCCCTTGAGTGTTGTGAAGGTTTATAAGCATCACAATCCAGTCCACAACCTCCAGGTATATCATTTGGAGAAGTGTATGAAACCTTCTGATGGAAAGGACGAAGGTCACTACTGGTTTCTCTATAGGATTTTTTGTTGGATCTGTCGTTGGTCTCACCACACAAGAGCAATTGTCGAGGGGCAAGGTAGGGGTCTTCAATGAGACTAACCATGTCCCCACTCCTCTTGCATCTCCTACACCCTCATCGGTGGATGAGTATGAGTTCATTCACATTCCTTCGGATTATATCTTTGTCCTTAGCAAAGGACTAGGTGACTTAGAGAATCACTTGGAAAAGGACCTAAAGATGGCTAGGGTCGCTAGGGTTATTAGCAAAATAAAATATATGGTTGGAAAAGATCGAACAGGCATAGAACTCTTGGTTAGTCTTTCTAGTCTAATTGAAGTATGTGCTCCTCCAAAAAATCATAACATTGTACAAGGGGCCACTTTCGAAGATCATGAGAGACAGCGAGGAATGTCAATGCCTCCTACGTCTATGTACATGGTTGATGCCATCCCCTCGATCAGCATCCCCTCTGCCTTCAAGAGATCTGAAACTATCAAGGAAAATAGAGTACCCTTGGGATTTAGCTTCACCCCTCCTGTCACCTCTAGCAGTGGAGGTTTTGGTGGGATGAGTGGTGGGGACTTTGGTAGTGCCAGATGCAGTTCCAGTGGAGATCATGGTGGTGGCTTTGGCAGAGGCCCTCTTGGTGGTGGTGGCTCTAGCAGTGGTTCCAATGGTCACATCGGTGGTTCTAGAAGTGACTCCGGTGGTGGTTTGGGAGGAGGTCCCTCTAGCCCTGCGTCTTCTAATGACCCTATTTTGAACACTCTCCTTCAAAATATGGGTAAGATGCAAATCCAACTAGTGAGTCTCTCCCAGGTCTCTACCTAGTCTATCTTTCAACCCTTTTTTTGACATAGCTTGTTATCGATAACAATATTAAACACTCCCTTCCCTCAAGAAATGGAGATTCCTAAATTCAAGAAATATGGCAGAAAAGGGGACCCACAAACACATGTGTCCACCTTTAATGCCCTATGTACAGATTTCTTCCATCATGATGCATTGATGGAAAATCTATTCCCCCGATCTCTTAAGGATACAACACTCGAGTGGTACTGTTCCCTACCTGATAATTCCATTGATCAACTTGTAAATCAATTTCTACGACAATTCCAAGTTAACATCAAACTGAAGATGACCTTTTCAGATCTCGTCCAATGCAAACAAGGTGATAATGAAAAGATTACTGATTTTATAGTGCAATACCAAGTGCTCTTTTCACAAATCTTTTATCCACTGCCCAATTTTGACGTAAAGGTGTTCATAAGGAATTTGCAAACACCTTGGCAAGAGAATTTTTCCCTTATGAAATACCCTTCTTTCGCGCATTTGTGTGTTGCATTACGGGAATATCAACAAATGATAGTTTAGTTTGAGGGATCCTCCCCACGATCCCGTTTAGAAGGAAAGTCCATTGGATCGATCTCTAGGAAAGGTAAGTCTATTGCGAATGTAGTAGCCGCTACGACTGATAATGACCTCAAATGCAACTAAAAGTTCACAAAGTTAGCAAAATCTTATTCTTCCATCTTGTAGAAGCTACTGAAGGATAAGATCATAACTCTAGAAAACCCTAAGCCTCTTAAAGAACCTTTCCCTAGTTGGTACGATCTGAATACCTTCTATTAGTACCATTGAGTTAACGGACATGATACCCAATGTTGTATGCACCTGCGTCATGAGATGTACGACCGCATCGAGGATGGTACTATCCATCTTGATGGAAGTAAACAAAATATGAACAAATCAGTGGCAAAAGCGAATAGTGAATTTAAAATATACACGGACCTATTTCCGTCACATTCTACCAACATGATTATAGATCCCTTTGATTCTACTACTTAGCCTGAGGCATATGTTAACATGGTCATAGTTACTCCTACCACACAACCTGCGCCCGGCTCCTCGAACATGACATTCACATCGTAGGACTTACCACTAAACAACAAGCCCTCTCCCCTCTACATTCCCACTTGCCTTAATGGCAACATTGTGATAGGGGTCTTAGTCAACCCCGTAAGTCAAGTGAATGTCATTACTGAAGAGACATTGTGGCTTAATTCATTACATAGAAAAGAGTATGAAGAAACAAAATCTACCATTCATACACACGATGGCCTTTGTCTAAAGTTGTATGGCTCAATAATTGTCTATCCTAGTAGGACCTAGGACTATAGAGACAGTCTTTAAAGTTATCTCGAAGTCAAATCCGTTTAGGATGAAGTTAGGAATACCTTGGCTAGCTTCCATGAAAGGAATCACCTTTGTTATCCACTAATGTTTAAAATTCTCCCATAAAGGTTCTATGCACATAGTGCATGACACTGGATACCAATATTTGGTAGCCCATGGGGGATATTCATCAGACCACTTTTGGCCCTATCTGATTGGTCTACTTCCTCCAAGAACGGACCTAATTTACAAAAACTATGTGAAGTATAAGACTGGGGACAAGGGACAATTGAAATTGGCCCTTCCAGTAGTACAGCAGCCTGCTACCTCCCCTTCTCGAAAATGGAAAGAGAAGCTCCCCCGTCTTTGGGATGGCTCTCCTCCTCCTCTTTCTAGAGAAGAGTTTTGGATGAATATGCCTAGATTTTTTCCGCTAAGTCTGATGATACCACCTTGGCACAAACCTAAGATCAGGATATCAGACCTCCCTACTAAACCGCCTAGACCTTGGTACTATTTGTATGGTAGAGGAAAATATCCCCATGCGGAATCTTATATGTCTTGACCTCTGCGGCCTCCTACCGCTCCTATTTCCAAGGCAATAAATGGGAAGAGGCCCACTGCCGAGGCGTTAGACCTAACTCCCCCCGCTACTTCTCAACCTGCTCCTCCTGCTCCCATTCAAGAGTTTGTCCCTCTGCTAGAAACAGTTATGGTGGACACTCACATGGTTGAGTAGGATCCTTTTGTTCCTTCACAACCCCTGGCCTCTAGCTCGAAGAGTCATAGAAATTGCCTTGCGCGCAAGCGCAAGCGCTAGTGAAAGGATCCGTAGCTGAGCAGGCCACCTTACAGAGGAAGGAAGAGGAGATGACCACCCTTGTGTCAGGGCCTCCTGCCACACCCTCCTCTCTCCTTCCCTCTATTTTCATTCAACCAAGCTTTGCATCGCTTCTGGATTTCATTGTGAGTATGAATGCTCCTAACCCTAAAATGGTGCAAGTGTTCATCACTCCTTTGGTGGAGCTACCTTTTTTGATGTCCCTTCCAAATGTCCCACCTTTCCCAAAACCCGTAAATATGTTGAACACTTCAGTGGTACCTACTGCAGTTTTCTCTTCCTCCTCTTCCTCCACACGTCTTGCCTCATCTATGGGGAGTTCATATCCCCCAGTGAAGCAACAGGTGGAGAGTAGTCCTTCCAGCAACAAAGGATGTAAGAGAAATCCATCTTCTCGAAAAGGTGGTCCCGCGCCGACTAGTTTTGTTTTAGTAACAGAACCAGTCCCGACTTCTCATGTGTTTGTCACCGCTCCCAAGTCACTCGGTGGGCCTAGCGGTGAACCCATGCACAACTTTCCCCATCCATTGAGGTACAACATGGAACTCCAGTGAAGTGCATGTTTAACTCTTTGGATGAAGTTTCAACCTTGTCAGCAATCTCCATGAAATCATTGACCATAGCTCCATAAGAGCCTAGCGGAGAAAACCTTGTGGGGGCTTCTTCCTTAGCCCTTATTGCGGGAGGGTTGGAAGCTCCTCCTCTTAACATCCCACCACTGCAGGCTTGTCCTCCTACCACCTATGATGACCTAGAGTTGGAAGCGGATGACCTCTTGGTCGACCAGTGTTAGGGGGAGGCCTCTTCTTTATCTCCATATTAGATATGTGTGTGTTGTTATGTGTTCCCCCATGATCGTGCTATGTGTGCTTGGATGACCCTTTTCACCCTTGTTGGTGCTTGGATACATGTGTGGATTTTGTGTTGTGAACCTTCTTCTCTTTGTATCATCATTTGTCCATGTTTGTGATTGATTTTTTGGCAAAATTGGGGATGATGCAAAGTGTTGGGGGCATTTAGGCTTCCCTTCCATGACCCAATTTTTTATTTTTACTGTCTTCTCGTTCATTCTTCACATGGTCTAATATAGTAGGGGGTTGATGACAACTCATTTTATATACTATTATTATGCTTACATATATATTTATGAGCAATTCTAACCCCGAAATATTAGTTCACCTCTATGCCCTTTGTTCGTGATGTCTTTATCTCTCTTAGCTTTTCTTATATTTATCTTCTTTGCTTGAGGTTTCCCTCTCATGTGTGACAATGCCACTTCTATGATACTTCGATTTTCAAAAAATGCATTTGTTGCCAACGAATATTTTCTCGAGAATCTTCAAAAACTTCTTTTTAAAGAATCACATTCTCAACTTGAAACCCTAACAGAACGTGTTTCCTTCATCATGGGTTCATAAATAAAAAACTTGAGACCTTTTCTTCAACGTGGGAGCAACTTCGACCTTCCCCTCGCAAGGGGGCATTTTCTTCCTTTCAAATTCCTTGATGAATTGAACATGTTTTGAAAGGATTCCTTGATGATGAATTGATTCGAGAAATAAACATCTCTTCCGCACTTTCAAACAACGTGTCCCTTGAGTGGACCCCTTTCTTCACGCCAGGTTCCCAAGGGACCCCTTTGAAAGCTTTCCAATCTATTGATGGTCTACGTGATTGTCTACTTATTTTCCTACATGGTTGGTTTCAAATATGTTCTATATGCGGGTAAACATGTTGCTTTGTAGGTGCACCTGTGAAGCCGCTTTCTGACTTTGTGGAGTCCCTCTTCCTTGGGTTTCCTCCATGTGAGATATCTTGGGGGATACCTCCCTGCAAGTTTGTCAGTCTATAGGGTGCTTCTTCTGAGCTTCCTCCATACGAGAGATCTTGGGGGTCGCTCCCCTGCAGGTCTACAGGCTTATAGGGCACTTTTTTTGGGTTTCCTTCATGCGAGAGATCTTGGAGAACACCTTCCCTACCATTTTGTGGGCTTGTAGGGCACTTCTTCTGGGTTTCCTTCATGCGAGAGATCTTGGAGGACACCTTCCCTATAGGTCTACGGATCTGTAGGGCACTTTCTTCTAGGTTTCCTTCATGTGAGAGATCTTGGAGGACACCTTCCTTGCAAGCCTGCAAGTTTGTAAGACACTTTTTTTGGGTTTCCTTCATGTGAGAGATCTTAGAGGACACCTTCCTTGTAGGTCTGTGAGCTTGTGAGGCGCTTACCTCTTGGGGATTCCTTCATGTGAGAGATCTTGGGGTTCACCTCCTTGCAAGTCTACAAGCCTATAAGACGCTTTCAATCTATAGCTTCATAGTTCTACAGGGCTATGAAGTCCTTTGCTTACCCTACGCTTTTGAGCTCGCCAGATTGTGGTCTACTTCCTCAATGGTTTAGGTATAAATTTCTAACCCTATCCACTCTTTGATCTACTTTAATGAAGCACTCATCAATATTCATGCTTGCTAAAGTGGGGGAAAAATGTATAGGAGTGAATTTGCACCCCTTACACAAATTCCCCTTTTACACTTCCTCACCTTGGAAAACAAAATCTAAAGGAAAAATTTCACATTAGTTGGTTGACTTCCTTCCACTTGGCATCTGTTTGTTGTGTCAGTAGAAGAATATTTGTCAGGGGATGCCCGTGCGACGCACAAATGTCCACATAGCGCACTTACGTCCCTAACGGATTTCTGTGTCTAAAGCTGGAAAAGGCATTACACTTCCCATTAGGGTCGGTTTGTAATGTCCCTCTTCGACCAACCGACCCCGAATATGGAAAATTCTCTCCTTCCTCCTTCAAATTCTTCCATTCTTCATTCAACCCATCTCTTTTTGCATCTTCTAATCATTCAACTCATCCTTCTTTACATTCTCGGCCTTCATTTTCACTCTCAACAACACTCCAACACTCCATTGTAGCAACAATGCTCCATCAACTCCGTCAAGCAAGTGTGAAGCAAGCCATTGCAACAGGGGCTTGAGGTTTTGCAACACCTCCCTTCATCACAGTCAAGGTTGTAGTGATTTCTCAAGCTCCCTTTCTCCATCATTGGCTAGTGAGCTCTTGGTGGAGTTGGTAACATTTTCACTCCTCTCCTTTATGATTTGGTTGAGTAGCTATATATTGATAAGTAGGAGGTATTTTTCCACAGCGTGTCAAATTATGATATTGCTATCAGGATTCAACCGTGTAGTTTCGAGTCAAACTCATTGACCCATGTTTCATGAGTAGTGGTTCAACAAGAACCCATCTCTCATGATATCGAATGGTCCACTTAGCACTCATTGCATCTAGGTGATGCTCACAGAGGTGAAGCACTGGTCCGTCCCGGGAGGTCACCCATCCCGGTACTGCTCCAGCTCAAGCGCGCTTAACCAGGGAGTTTTCTCCAAGGTTAAGCCCGCTTGAGTTGTTACCCCATTTGCAAAACCTTCAGCAAGTGTTGTGCCTTATGAACCATTCATAATAGAGCCTCTTTAGCTCATCAATTGATAAGTAGGAGGTATTTTTCCACAGCGTGTCAAATTATGATATTGCTATCAGGATTCAACCGTGTAGTTTCGAGTCAAACTCATTGACCCATGTTTCATGAGTAGTGGTTCAACAAGAACCCATCTCTCATGATATCAATGGTCCACTTAGCACTCATTGCATCTAGGTGATGCTCACAGAGGTGAAGCACTGGTCCGTCCCGGGAGGTCACCCATCCCAGTACTGCTCCAGCTCAAGCGCGCTTAACCAGGGAGTTTTCTCCAAGGTTAAGCCCGCTTGAGTTGTTACCCCATTTGCAAAACCTTCAGCAAGTGTTGTGCCTTATGAACCATTCATAATAGAGCCCCTTTAGCTCATCAATTGATAAGTAGGAGGTATTTTTCCACAGTGTGTCAAATTATGATATTGCTATCAGGATTCAACCGTGTAGTTTCGAGTCAAACTCATTGACCCATGTTTCATGAGTAGTGGTTCAACAAGAACCCATCTCTCATGATATCGAATGGTCCACTTAGCACTCATTGCATCTAGGTGATGCTCACAGAGGTGAAGTTAATGTCCGTCCCCGGAGGTCACCCATCCCAGTACTGCTTCTAGCTCAAGCTTAACCAGGAGTTTTCTCCAAGGTTAAGCCCGCTTGAGTTGTTACCCCATTTGCAAAACCTTCAGCAAGTGTTGTGCCTTATGAACCATTCATAATAGAGCCCCTTTAGCTCATCAATTGATAAGTAGGAGGTATTTTTCCACAGCGTGTCAAATTATGATATTGCTATCAGGATTCAACCGTGTAGTTTCGAGTCAAACTCATTGACCCATGTTTCATGAGTAGTGGATCAACAAGAACCCATCTCTCATGATATCGAATGGTCCACTTAGCACTCATTGCATCTAGGTGATGCTCCACAGAGGTGAAGCACTGAATTATCGAGGTCACCCATCCCGATCTTGCTCCAGCTCAAGCAGCTTAACAGGAGTTTTCTCCAAGGTTAAGCCGCTTGAGTTGTTACCCCATTTGCAAAACCTTCAGCAAGTGTTGTGCCTTATGAACCATTCATAATAGAGCCTTTAGCTCATCAATTGATAAGTAGGAGGTATTTTCCACAGTGTCAAATTATGATATTGCTATCGTGATTCAACCGTAGTGGTTCGGTCAAACTCATTGACCCATGTTTCATGAGTAGTGGTTCAACAAGAACCCATCTCTCATGATATCGAATGGTCCACTTAGCACTCATTGCATCTAGGTGATGCTCACAGAGGTGAAGCACTGGTCCGTCCCGGGAGGTCACCCATCCCAGTACTGCTCCAGCTCAAGCGCGCTTAACCAGGGAGTTTTCTCCAAGGTTAAGCTCGCTTGAGTTGTTACCCCATTTGCAAAACCTTCAGCAAGTGTTGTGCCTTATGAACCATTCATTATAGAGCCCCTTTAGCTTATCAATTGATAAGTAGGAGGTATTTTTCCACAGCGTGTCAAATTATGATATTGCTATCAGATTCAACCGTGTAGTTTCGAGTCAAACTCATTGACCCATGTTTCATGAGTAGTGGTTCAACAAGAACCCATCTCTCATGATATCGAATGGTCCACTTAGCACTCATTGCATCTAAGTGATGCTCACAGAGGTGAAGCACTGGTCCGTCCGGGAGGTCACCCATCCCGGTACTGCTCCAGCTCAAGCGCGCTTAACTAGGAGTTTTCTCCAAGGTTAAGCCCGCTTAGTTGTTACCCCATTTGCAAAACCTTCAACAAGTGTTGTGCCTTATGAACCATTCATAATAGAGCCCCTTTAGCTCATCAATTGATAAGTAGGAGGTATTTTTCCACAACGTGTCAAATTATGATATTGCTATCGATTCAACCGTAGTTTTGAGTCAAACTCATTGACCCATGTTTCATGAGTAGTGGTTCAACAAGAACCCATCTCTCATGATATCAAATGGTCCACTTAGCACTCATTGCATCTAGGTGATGCTCACAGAGGTGAAGCACTGGTTCGTCCCAGGAGGTCACCCATCCCAGTACTGCTCCAGCTCAAGCACACTTAACTAGGGAGTTTTCTCCAAGGTTAAGCCCGCTTGAGTTGTTACCCCATTTGCAAAACCTTCAACAAGTGTTGTGCTATCAGGATTCAACCTTGTCAAATTATGATATTGCTATCAGGATTCAACCGTGTAGCTATATATTGTTTTGTAGTGTTATTTGTGTGTTTTCTTTCTTTACTTCTTTATCATATATTTCTTTATTATTTCTATTTGGTTGTCCATGAAGGTGGAAACACCAAAACGGGGGTCTGACTGAGGCAGGCCCCTATACAGCCCCAACAAATTTTCCCTCTTTCTTGAGTGTAGGTGGATGTGCATTTGGAGCTAGCTGGCAAACAAGCACTTTTGTGAGATTATTTTCGCCACCTTGGTTCTAGTTTACTTACTTTATCATTTCAGTATTTACTTTGCATACTTTCTCATTATGTTCTTACCCTCTAGATTGTACTAGCTAGGCCGTTAGTAGGGTTTTTTGGTAGTTTCTTTGTGTTCATCATTTTTTGGCCTTACAAATGCCAATGCATTGTGCTGACGTCCCCAAACTACATTGTTGTCCTTAGATAGAGAGTTGTATGAGGCACAAAACCAACTCCAAAAATCCAGCTCGCCTAGCCCAGATTATAATTTGGGTCTGTAGAGTGATTGAAGGACTTTATAGTCCTCATCATTCTTGTTCTTCGCATCAAACACCCCTTTAGTGTGAGGTAAGTTAGGGCATCCTTTCGCTCTTGGATCTTTGTGACCTAGGGCCTTGACGTGGTTGGTCCCCATCTCTTATAGAAAGAAAACCTTTGAATTACCCCAATTGATACTCTAACCTGAAGCTCTACAATAGTCATCTAGAAAGTTCTTTATCACCCTTGCTTCCCTCTTGCTTGCTTCCCCATATAACATGGTTTCTTCTACAAATTGTTGATGTGTGGTGGGTTCCAAGCCGTTTGCCACATGAACTCCTGTCCATTTCCCTTCCCTTCTTAGGTTTTGTATCGCTCTTCCTAGCACCTCTACCATGATTATGAAAAGGAAGGGGGAGAGGGGGTCACCTTTCCTTAGTCCCCTTGTTGACGAAAAGAGCCCATGTGTTGATCCATTCACTAGTACTGAAAACTTGGTTGTTGAAATACAACTCTTGACCCAATTTATCCATTTTTCATCAAATCCAAACTTCCTCAGCACTTCTAGAAGGAACTGCCTGTCTACCATGCCATATGCTTTGAGAATGTCCAATTTTATCACCATACAAGCATCTTTATTCTTCTTGGTTGTATGTATGGTTTCATGTGCAATGATTATTACTTTTTTGATCAACCTTCCTAGAGAAAAGCCACTCTAGTCTTCTGATATGAGTTCATTTAGAACTTCATTGAGTCTATTTGTTATGATTTTGGTGACCACCTTATACATCATATTGCATAATGCAATTAGTCTGAAATCACTCATTGTCTGCGGGTCTTTTTTCTTGGGAATTAGGGCTAGTAATGTATGATTTACTGCCCCCAACATTGTCATTCTTCTTCTTGATTCTTCCACTGTTGCTACTAGATTGCTTCCTACTATATCCCAAAACTTTTGAAAGAAACCAGTCGGGAAGCCATCTGGCCCTGGGGCCTTGTCTGGGTTCTTTTGGAACACTATTTCCTTGACTTCTTCCAAAGAGATTTTTTGATACAATCTTCGATTTTTCTCTTCATTTATGATTGATGGAATTGAGTTAAACAATTTTTCCCTTATTGCTCTATTTTCCTGGTTTTCTTTATTTAGGATGGTTTCAAAGAATCTGACTGCCCCCTTGTTTACTTCCTCTAAAGATTGAGTTGTTTCCCCATTTTCTTTCTTAATTTATGATATTTTGTTTCTACTTCAGTTGTTGATTGTTGATTTGTGAAAGTATAAATGGTGTTCCTATCTCCCTCTTTCAACCAAGTTTCTCTTGATTTCCACCGCCAAAAGCATTCTTCCCTCTTCAGAAGCTCTACAAATTCATCCTTCAAACATCTTTCATTCTCAAAATCAACTACATCCATTCCTTTCTCTATCATGTGCTCATTCAAGGCTCTAATTTCTTGCTCTACTCTTTCTCTTTCCTAGAATATTTTTTTGAAATGGGTCTTGTTCCATTCTTTGAGTTTAGCTTTGATGAACCCCAACTTCTTGCTAATCTTGAAAAGCTCTGATTTGTCTCCAAATTTGATCCCATTCCACCATCTCTCTATTAGCTCTGGCAAATGTTCATCCCTCAACCACATATTTTCAAATTTGAATGGACTTCCCCTTGGGGGATCATCTCGGCCAAAGGAGAGCAATACTGGAAAATGGTCTAACCTTGTGAATGGGTAAAATTTGGGTTTCTTGCATGGCTGCTAACTCATCCCAGTCCCCCCAAAGAAGGAATCTATCCAACCTTTCAGCAATGTTGGTTAAACCCTTCCTTCTATTTGACCATGTGTAAATCCCATTATTTGTTTGTAGAGCTACTAGCTGATTCTTGTCTACAAAATCTTGAAAATAACATTGTATGGTTGTGATTCTTCCCAAGCCCCATTGCTTCTCTTCATTATTCAAGGTGGCATTAAAATCCCTACTACTATTCTCTCTCATTCCTCTGGTTCTCCAATTCACTTGAAATTTTATCCCACACTTTTCTTTTTCCACAATGTCTATTGGGTCATATACATTGATGATGAAGAAATGTTCATTCCTTATCAACCCCTTGAACCTTATCAGCTGCCACTTGTCATCTTCTTTCACGACTTCACCTTCTATTGATAGAGGATTCCATATTACTCCCAGACCTCCAGATGCACCCACCGCCTCCTTTAATTGTCCTTTCCACTATCTCCAATTGTTCATTCTTTTATTTCCCTCTCCATTACTCCATTTGAACTCTTGCATTAGAACTATGTCAGCTTTTGACTAGTCAATTTGGTGCTTGACCATGCGCCATTTGTCAAGGGCATTGATGTCCCCTGACATTCCATGTAATGATCCTCATTTGTTCCTAGGAAGGAGGACATCCTTCCCAACTCTCAGTTTCCTCTGTCCTGTTGCATTGCCTGCAATTACCAACTTAGTTATATTTGTCTTTTGGCCCCTTTTTATTTTCCTTTTTATGTTTGGTTTCCTTATTTTTGATTTAGATTGTTCAAGCATCCTCTCTTCAATCAGCTCTCCCTCCTCTACCTCTTCTAAGTCTTCTTCTACTTATGTGAATTGATCACTCTCTTCTTCCTCAAATTGTGAGTTATCTTCATCTTCCTCCATGATCTCTTCTTCTTCATTATTATTGATGCTCTGCCTCCCCTTTACTTCCTCACCTCCCACCTTTTGCATTCCCATTTCTGGGTTGTGTGTTTCCTTGGCCAACTCTCTTAGTTGAATATTGATTTCTTTTTGTAGTTCCTTTGCTTCGCCCAAAAGAATGTTAAGGTCTTTTTTTGCTTGCTAGGCTACATCCTTCAAAAGTTCTTGCACTGAGTGGAATTCCTCCCTCATAGTCTGTGTTTCCCATTCAATCTTTCGTTTCTTAGATCTTGATAATTCACTCTGAGGTGGATCTTCCCAGGAATAGGCCAAGTCTCCTTGGGGTGTGCTATCTCCTATTTCTCCAAATTCCTTCTCACCTTCAATTTTTCCCAGTCCCCTGTTTGAGACACCTTCTTGGATTAATTCTCTAAAAAGACACTTTCTTGGGCATGCATCTCTGCACACCTCTATTTCGTGTTTCCAACTTCCATATTTTGTTAAGATCTCTACATTTTTGTAAATTCCAACTCCCTCTACTATTTCTACCAAGATGTTGGCTTTCACACCATCTTTTCCATTTATAATGTCCTCATGATCTACTCCTAGACACACCCCTAAGGCATCCCCTATTCTCACTAGAGCCTCCACATTCCAAAATTTTGATGGAAGATCCACAAGTTTAATCCATGTAGGGATTTGTTTAATTGAGTAATTCGAAGGATCAAAGTTTGATTTCCAGTTTAGGAAATGAAAGTTATATCCATTCAGAAAGAGAGGCTTCCCATATACTATCTCCTACTTTAAATTTTGATCTATACATTCTATGAGAAAGAAGGAATTTGGTAGTTGATGGATGCTTACTTGGTCTTTGAAATTATTTTGCCACCAAGCCTTGATCTCCTCTTTAGGGCATCCTAGGTCGCACCAATTGGGAAACAATGATTTATCTGTTAGTCTAGTTACTCTTGATTCAATCACTTCTATTGGCATCAAATATAGCTTGCTTCCCCACGGCCTCGAGCTATCTTTCGAACCCAATCCCTTCCATTTGTTATGGAATTTCCTCATGTTCTCTTTTCTTTTGTTCAACTCTTGATCTCTTGAATTCATCCTTCTTCCAAATTCAGGTCCTCCATTTTTTTGGGTTCATTTTTCCTTCTTTCTCCAGATTAAGGTTTTCCAATCCTTTCATTCTGAGACTTTGCTGGTGCATTTCGGATTTTCGCTACCATTGTTTCTCTAGGTTGAATCCAATGCATTTCTATGGAGTCCATTTTCCCGGAACCACCCACACCTTGGGTCTCACAAGCTTCGATTTTGCTCTTTCCTTTGCCGCCCAGCTGCCTTCCATCCTAGATCAGGAATCTTCCTCCAACCACCACCTTGGGTCCTCCTCACTTGATTATAGTTTAGCATCACAAGGCCTTCCGTTTTGCAATAATGCGGGTGGCATTTTCCCACCTAGACTCCATTTTCAAACACCCATTGCGGGATGTGTTTGGTTCAAAATGACCTGCCATCTACTCCTGCATTCTCTCTTGGATGGCACTCCTCTTCGATATATCCCCAACACCTCCCTTTCACTTCTCCTGCAATTTTTTCCTCCAATTTTCCAACTTGCACCATTTTAACCATTGCTATTTCTATATTTTATCACAAACAATATATTTTTAATTGGTAAACAAACTAGAATATTGTTAGAGCCAAAGGATGTGGTCACTCATTGGTAAAAGTTTGGCATAATCTTAAAATGGTATATTTATAACAATAAGACTAAAATATAGCTATAAAATTAGAAACTAAAATGGTGAAATATGTACTTTTTTCTACATTAAAATAAATTTTCAATTTTCCAACCTCTACCTTGAAATATTAAAATTAGTATTACCTATGGGAATATTATAATGCTAATGAGTCGTAATGGACCTTAAAAAGGAGCAAGCATTACCTTACCTTTAATTTAATGATGGTGGTATGTATATATCATTTTCAAGTGGAGAAGGATAAAAGAATATATTATTAAAATAAAAAAGGACAAATTTAACACATGGAGATCTATTACTAGCCTTTGCAGCATTAAGAGGCAAAGTGAATTTGCTAATAAGCAATATGGATGGATGCTAATTGGAAGTACTTTGATATATTGAAGTGGTGAATTTCTATTTAAAAATATTTTTAATGACTAAGTAATATTTTTTAGCATGAGAAAATATTGTTTTTTACATTGTTTGAGCTTGAAAATTCATAAGGGAAAAGTCTACCACTAACTAGTAAAATACAAATTAGACAATTGTGTTAGAAACTATACTTTATATGAACAATTTAAAGTACTAACAAATATTGATTGTTATAATTATCACATTGCAAATAAATGTTATGGTTGTTCATATTTTTTTTAAGGCTTCAATAACAACAATTATCAAATTACCTAAAATTATATTTAATATTACTATTATTCATAATAACAATCAAGTGTTATCTAATACATCACATGCACATGAATTAGATATATTTAAAAATAAAATATTGTTAATAGATTCCAAATTTTATTATAAAAAAATTAAATATTAGAAAATAGTTATAGTATAATATTTATAATATGTATATAATTAATGAAGATGTGACATAATTTTTTATATTTTTGTAAGAGAATATTTATTATTATAATATTAGTAGCATATATAATTAATAAAAATGTTGACATAAAATTTTATATTAATTTAGAAATAAATTAATAATATAGAAAGCAAGCTTTTGAATTAAATTGTATTTATTTTTCTTGGATGATTTTGATTCTCACAATAAAAAATTAATAATAAATATTTTTTAATGACTAATGTATAATTATCATTTATAAAATAATTTATACATATTAAAAAATAGATAAAAATAGTCATATTCAAAACGTCCAAACAAAACACCAAAATATTAAAAAATTATCATTATTATTTTCTAATTTAAATTCAAAATCAACATGTTGCATCCTATTATCTATCCAATAATAAGAATACACATTTTATAATATGTGTTAATTAATTAAAATTCAAATAACAATGATAAAAATTAATAAGAGAATAATCCTAAGAAGACTATCATTATTCTCGTTTGCTCTTGACTTTTTTATTTATGTATTGGGAAAGGCTTTAACTAACCGTTGTGAGGGAAGCATTTAAGACGTATTATTATAAAGAAGGCAATCAAACTATATAGTGTGGAGTAAGGTGATGAAACCAACTCTTAAGCTTTTTTGTTGTTTCAAATTTTGGAGGAGATATAAAACAAATAGATAAAAAGATTGGCTACATCACAAGGTGAGAAATATTGTCCAACACCATTTGTTTGTTATATCATTTCCTTGATTTTAATCTATTTTTGCCATTGAATTTTATATAAAATGGTTTCTAAGGATTTGAACTTGGATCATTGTTGTGTCTTATTGGTTGCTATTTCTATATTTTATCACAAACAATATATTTTTAAGCTAGTAAAGAAACTAGTATGTTAATAGAGCACTTTTGGTAAGAGTTCGATACAATTTAATGCAAATTAGAGTTTTTCTTACAGTTCAAAAACGAAAAAATATTTTGCACATATTCTAATGAAATGTTCGACATTATGTTTCACTTTAACACAATTATTCAAGTCTCAGTTTTCATAAATGCCTTCAACACATAGTTGTGCTATGTTGTTGGTTCTCCTAGTTTTGTATGACTAGGTTCTATTGTACAAAATTGAGAGTCAATAGATAAATCAAAATGGTTATATTATAATGACATTATTTTAAATTAGTATTAACTTGAGAAAACTAACAGTATATATTTAATTCAACTATTTAAATTTTAAATGAAAAGATTTCAGGAAAAGAAATTACTACTTTTCCATCTAGCACATCCCAAAATACTATATTTTTCACTTTTTAAAACTAGGGCAAGGATCAAGGATGGTAGTCCTCAACAAGATTAGGTGAAGTGCCCATTATGAGGTTTAGAGCCTCTACCACCAAGCCCAAATTAATTAATGCCTTTGAGGGCACAATGAGTTTCATGACACATGCCATTTTTCATAATTTTATTGCTCATAATCAAGCTTCAAATTCTTCAAAAAATACATTTCTAAGGATAAATAGTTTATTTTAATGAAAGTTTTTTGGGCACCCTATGGGTTTTCCCCAATTTCACCCAAGGTGCAACCCAAGCCTAATCATTTGACCTACATACATCTCAATACCTGCCTAGGCTAAATGGCTAGGCTATAGCCAAACCCATACAAAGAGCAAATACTAATTCAAATTGGTTTGAGTTCATTTAGGGCTCAATTTGACTTCTTTTGGTATGTAAGTTGATAGACAATTGTCAAATTCTAGAATTATGACACTTAAAGTAATAAATGGAAGGTTAGGATCAACTTATATGCAAACATGAGAAATTAAACACTAAAACAATACATCTAATAACATAAATAAAAATAAATGTCAAATTAAAAAGTAAAAGGAAAAAATATACATTTTTCTCCTCCTAAAGAAAATACATTTACCTTACCATACGCTTGTCTTCTTGATGATGGTATGTGGATATCATTTTGAAGTGGAGAATTATAAATGAATAGATTATGGAAAACAAAAAATACAAAGTTAATATGTGGAGAATTATTACTAACACCTATATGTTAAGTGTAATAAATTTACCAATAAAAAATATGAGCATGTATGAATTGAAAGTGCTTTAATATATTAAGAAGAAGATTTTTTTTTATAAAATAACATTATCTCAACAATTAAATAATTTTCTTTTAATATATAATAACTTTTCAATAATCAGCTTAATTTTTTTTTGAAAAAAAACCCTTCAATTAATTAGCAAAAAGATAATTAGAAAATAAAATAATTTTAAAAATAATATTATTATAAAAATTAAAAATTAAAAAATTAATATGTAAAAAAAATTATTAAATATATTTATCAATTAAAAATAGAAAGATATAGTGGGTGGTTGGGTGGGCTCCCCCCCCCTTCTTTTCTCTCTGCCGCAAAGGTGCCAGCTGGACGTTACGGTGGCAGAGTAGGAGGGCAAAGGGGGACATTGAAGGGTGTGAATAGGATGTTGGTCACGTGACCCAGGTGGCATTTTCCTTCCCTGAGCTTGAGGATGTCGTAGGCATTATTATCTGGAGTGTGTTTATTACGGTTCAAAAGTGGCACGTTTGGATGATCGTCATTTGTAAGGGTGGTGGCGGATTAGTACTTAGCAGTAATTGAGCAACGATGCTTAAGTGGGCTTTTTAATGTCTTTCATTCATCTGAGGTGCTTGTTTTGGCTTGAGGCAATTTTTGTTGCAGACTCTGTTTGCACTGGCGATGGCACTCATGACAAGGCGATCTCGCTTTGTCATTGAGGTATGTGTGGATGGAGTGGTGAAGTTTGGAGCAGAAACACCAATCTCTTTGAAATCGAAGGCTAGACAAGCCTCCTTCAGAGAAATTAAAGACCAATGTCTGAAGTGGATCCTCACAAACAAGGATCCCCTGGTCTTAGTGGCTACAAAAATTATCTTGGGAGCTGGCCATTTGGCCAATAAGGAATTCGGTAGAGACAAACTTCATATCTCTTCTCGGTTCCTGGCTTCTCTCCTAGATAATGAAGTGTCTAAGGCTGAGGCCAAATTGTTGTTGTTAAAGTTGTTTCGAAAGGATCTGGTGGGTGGTGTAGATGAGGTGTTGGGTTTTGTTGTGGAGGGCAGAGGTGTTCCAAGGCCGGGTGATTTTGCAATTATTTGGGGTTCGGATGAGGTGATGAAGTTATTCCCGTTCCTTTTGGATTTGAGTGGCCCAATGTTGAGCAAACACAAAATAGTGGCGGCGATGGCTATCAAATACCTGAAGAATTTCCTCGGCCTGCTAGAGGCAGATGGCAACGAGTGGGTTGAGGTCTTTGAAGAATTTGCTACCATTAACAATTTTCTGTGAGTTTCTTTTTAGTTAGTGATATGGTTGTTAAATGGGTTTCTTTCCCTGGGCTCTATGGCGTTCTAACTTTGCAAGGTTAGTAATATCGGCATGTTATTGGCCATTTTGTGTGTTTTGGGTGTATGGGGTTGGTCTGTGCACGATTGGGGCCGAACCTTCATGGCTTTTTTGGAGGGTTGTCGGCTTGGGTGGCTAGGTGGTGGGCTCTAGTGGGTGGGGTTTCTATTTTGGTAGGTTGTGGTAGGATGGGCTTCTTGTTTTGGCTTGTCCCCAGGGTGGATTTTGGTGTAGGTGGTTGGGTCGGATGTTGATGGTGTTTAATGGTGAAATCATTACCTACTTTAGCAGATGATTGTAAGTTTTTTTTTAATATAAAAATCAAAACTCTTGCGTATCAAAAAATAAAAATAAAAAAAATAGAAAGATATAAATATATGCAATTTTTTTTTAAAATAGAAAGGATAATTTTTCTGAAAATAATTATAATTTCGTAATGTAAAACAACTTTTCCCTCAAAAGCCCATCAACTAGGTAGGTTGAAAAAAAATGATTAACGAGAGGATGATCCCAAGAAGACAATCAATGTATTCAAGTTTTTACGCTAAAAGTCTTTATCTACGGTCGTGTGGTGAGTATTTGACACGTATTTGACACGTATTATTAGAAAGAAGGTGGTCGGTCAAGAACAAGGATATATTATATCTGTGGAGAAAGCTGATGAGACCATCTCGTTGTTGTTGGTAACAGCTCTTCTAAATTTTGGAGGTGAAAAAGCAGAGAGAGAATTAAGTAGATTGGCTTCATCACAAGGTGCGAAAAATTCTCCAACTACAATCTACTATGAATTCTAGTTATCCAATATTTGTTTTGTAATCTAGCATTTTCTTTAGCTTGATCTGAAAAATCCTCAAATCTAAAAGCTCTGCATGGATATTTGCATTTCTCAATTGCCCATCGGATTAAGAATCAGGATCTTTCTGTGGGTGGTCCGAATAATTTCTGTGATTGCTCAATGAAAACTATGCAAGAACTTGTAGGGGAACAGATATTAGACTGCTGTTCAGTAGTTTTGTGTTTGTATGCATTTCAGAGGATGTAGTATTAAATTTTAATAATAAGGTTGCAAGCCTTTAATAATGCAATATTTTCTTATAAATGGTTTTACCAATTGATTTCATGATAACACAAAAGGAGATCTGGAACTTTGGTATATGTTTCTTCACCCAGAAGATGAGGTAAAGAGAACTTGAATGCCTTAGGTTAAATCGGTCTGCAGTCTCTGCCAAAGTGCATCTAATTGCTGAAATGT
>VDFB02000003.1:451099469-451185657 GCA_007258455.2 Sequoia sempervirens | reverse complement strand
ATGTTATTGCAGCTTCGGGCTTCATACTTAATTATTTGTGATTATTTAATGACAACATATCTCTAAGATGGCCGACCTCCTTTGTAATTATTATTTATTATTTGTAATTATTTTTATGGTTGCCGACCTTGTCCTTGAAAAGGTGCAACCCCTCTAACCAACATGTATATATAGGTCACTTTCTCTCATTTGTGCATCAAGCAAGTTCGTTCATTCCTTCTTCACAAGTGCGAATTCTACTAGGAGCAGATTGCTTAATTCTCAAGTAGATTGGAAGCTAAATTTTAAGTAAGATGATTACTTGTTGGGGTTATTACAGCCATTGCTAGTGCTGGAATATTGGCCTTGTGGTTGGCCACATTGTAAAGTGTATTGTTGCCATTGCTTATATATATAAGAGAGATAATTGTTGCTGGGTTTTTCTCCCTCAAGTGGAGGGTTTTCCTAGGGTATCTGCTGTGTGATTGTGTCTGATTTTTAAATTAATTTTCTGTTCTCTAATCTGATCATAAAATTAACATGGTATTAGAGCGGGTTTGAAGAAGATCTTGATCAGATTGTTATTACAGCGATACTCCTTACTCTCTTTCTCATCATTGTTTACTTCTATCTCTTCGTCAAGATGGTGATCGGTCTTAAGCTTGAGGATAGACTTGAGGGAGCATCTAATTTCACATCTTGGAGATTCAAAATTATGCTCACCTTGGAAGAAAGTGAATTGGCTGAGTTCGTGGAGAGAAAAGTTTCCAAGCCTGCTGATGAGGAAGAAAAGATTCAATGGAAGAAGAAAGATATTAAGGCAAAGAAGATGTTAGTTGATTTCGTGAAGGATCATATTGTTCCCATCATCTCTAAGATGAAGACGGCAAGGGAGATGTTTAAGCCCGGAGTGATGTATGAGATCAACAACATGCTTCTGCACTTGCATTGAAGCAACAACTTCATCATGTGAAGATGGCGGAAGGAGAATCTGTCATCGCTTACTTCATGAAGATTTCCAAATTGAGAGATCAACTCTCTTCTATTGGTCATTTTGTTGATGTCAAGGATTTGACCATGCTTGCCCTTAATGGTCTTCTTTCATCTTGGGAGTCTTACATTCAAGGAATCAATGCAAGATCGAAACTTCCCAAGTTTGATCGTTTGAGGGCAGATTGTATTCAAGAAGGGTCTAGGTTGGCTGCGAGAGGTATTGGTCGAAGCTCTACAAATGAAGACATTCATGTTCTTTCCGCTCAATCCTCGAAGAAGAAAGAGAAAGATGGAAAGAAAGGATATTTCAAGAGGAATAGAGATAAAGGAGGTGATGGTGCTCCCGCATTCAAGAAGAAGTGGGACCTCTCCAAAGTCCAATGTTTTCGTTGTGATATGTTTGGTCACTATGCAAAGGATTTCCCCACTAGGCCTAATCAGCATGCTTCATTTGCAGATGTGGATGAGATCTCTCCTCAGAAGGATTCTAGGGAATTTCTATTCTAAGCCATGGGCCTGTGTTCAAGCCGTGAGGGTTGTGTGCTGATCTGTACGCAAGAACAATGTCCAGCATTTGCATCCATCAGAATATTTAAAGAGATAAGTATTCTTTGTTTGCTGAGTTATATCATTTAGTTGGATCTTGTAATTAGTAAAGAGAGATAGTAGTTTTTCTTGAATTGTGTTCACTAGCATAAGATCCTTTGAAGATTTCATTTATTGCAACTTATTTCATACTGGTTGTGAAGAGTTCTGAGTGTAACTTTGAAATAAAAAAGAGAACTATAAATTCAATGGTGATTAGTTGGTCACATCGATATCATTCTCTAATGCATGAATTGTGATAGAGCCTTGAACTCTTGGAGAGAGTTGGTTCTACATGCTAACTACATAATGCATTCAAGAAATTTGAAGTTGTGTAGATTGTTTTTTTTGTTGTGTTGAGTTTGGCACTCTCGAGAGAAGTAAAAGATGGAAGAAAGAGTTATATCAAAATTCAATAAAGATAAGTTTCCTTATCCCTTCATTCTGATCTATTGATATATTTCTCTTTTGTGTTGATTTATTTATTCATGTTTTAATGTTGTGCATAAATTCTTATGTATTCATGCTATAACTTGAAATAGTAAACCTTGTATGATTCTAGCCTTGATATTTCTTTGGATAATTATAAACTGTTAGTAATCTCTCCCTAAAATGCTTGCAGTTCACTGTTCTAGGAGCAAGAAGGTGATGAGAGATTGCTTAGTGATGGAAAGCTTGAGGCATCTTGTGAGGAAGTCATGCCGACCAAAGAAATGATCAAGCGTGAAGTCACAACTTGCAACCATGGGACTGAGTTGGTGGCCATAGGGAGTTCACTTCCATAAATCTTCTTTGCAATCTCTGAAACAGGGATCAAGAGGGACTTTTGTAACTCACTGAAAAGAAGTGAAGATTACTGTATTGCAAGGCTAGGTGCTAAATCCTTAGAGGATCCCTTCAGCTATTGAGATCAGAATTGTTCAAGACTGTCTTCTGGATTTGTCATTGGTAACTCTGCAAACCTATTCAGAATAGTGTGATCTGGGATGAGGTCGAGGAGGACTATTTTGAACTCTCTATAGTACCAGAGGTGTGCACTAGAAAACATTTATCTAAGGCAAGTGTTGCAATCAATCTTGGACAAAGAGGTCAGAAGGTTGATGTAAGAGCTTGAAGATTCAGAGGGAGCCAACTGAACCTGAAGATGGTAATCTAGTTGATCTTGGTTCTTTATGTTGATTTATGGAAACAATTTTTTAGAAGCTTAAGGAGGCTGCAGCTAGTTCAGATCTGGTGGATCCTACTATGTACAGTCAGTTGATTGGATCGTTGATGTATTTATATTAGACCAGATTGCAATAAGTGCATTTTGTCAAGTTCATGTGTGAACCAAGGAAAATACTTCTAGTTGCAATGAAGCATATCCTGAGATACTTGCGTGGCACAGTTGGATATGGGTTGAGATATTCTTCAGACGTGGACTTGGAACTGCATGGTTATATTGATTCTAATTGGGCAGGGAATGTCACTGATCGGAAGAGCAACTCTAGATGTTGCTTCAGTTTGGGATCTGCTATGATTTCTTGGTGCAGTAGGAAGCAGTCATCTGTAGCATGGAGTACAACAAAGGCAGAGTATATTGCAGCTTGTATAGCAGCTCAGGAAGCAATGTGGCTTCGTAAGCTCCTTGCAGGATTGTTTGGACAATCAATGGAGCCTACTATCATTCACTGTGATAACCAGAGTTGTGTGAAGCTTTCTGTCAATCCTATGTTTCATGACAAAACCAAGCATGTTGAGATCAAATACCACTATATCAGAGATATGGTATTGAGGAAAGCTATACAGTTGAGGTATATTAGCACTAATGAGCAGACGGCAAACATTCTCACCAAGCC
This sequence comes from Sequoia sempervirens, assembly GCA_007258455.2. Lineage (NCBI taxonomy): Eukaryota > Viridiplantae > Streptophyta > Pinopsida > Cupressales > Cupressaceae > Sequoia > Sequoia sempervirens. The sequence continues at coordinate 451,182,262 of VDFB02000003.1, read as the reverse complement.
TCTCTCCAGGATAAAATTTGCGTACTTTCGAAATAAACTTGGTGTGGTAGAGAATACAGCCTTAACTGAGAAGAGGTCTCAGTATTAGTGATCCTCATTAATGAGTTCTTCTCTATGAGAGAAGTTCAAGGTGAACCTTTGAGTAATGAGTTCTCTGTGAGAAAAGTTCAAGGTGAAATCCTTAAGTAATGAGTCCTTCTCTGCGAGAGAAGTTCGAGGTGAAATCCCTTGATTAATGAGTTCTTTGCGAGAGAAGTTTGAGGTGAAATCCCTTGATTAACGAGTTCTTCTCTTAAAGAGAAGTTCGAGGTGAAATCCCTTGATTCCACCCTTTGGGAGAGCCATGGTGGATGTCATGTGTGTGACTCCATGATAGCATCACGTGAGAGAGTCCATGATGATTTTCTTGTACTTGTATTTTCACCCTCTGGGAGAGCCATGGTGAAAGTCATGTTGAGGTGACAACATCACGCAAGTGATGAACACTTGTACATACCATACATGGTTGTAGCCATTATGGTTGATATCACGATGAGGTGATATCGTTTCTTTTCCACATATGGTTGTAGCCATTGTGGTTGGCATCACGATGAGGTGATGTGTCTCGTGCAGTAGGAAGTATTCCTCCCTAGCTGAGAGGAAGTGTTTGATCTTATTGCAGCTTCGGGCTTCATACTTCCTTAATTATTTGTGATTATTTAATGACAACATATCTCTAAGATGGCCGACCTCCTTTGTAATTATTATTTATTATTTGTAATTATTTTTATGGTGGCCGACCTTGTCCTTGAAAAGGTGCGACCCCTCTAACCAACATGTATATATAGAAGGTCACTTTCTCTCATTTGTGCATCAAGCAAGTTCATTCATTCGTTCTTCACAAGTGCAAATTCTACTAGGAGCAGATTGCGAATTCTCTAAGTGCAGATTGAAGGTCAAGTAAGAGCAGATTACTTGTTAGTTATTACAGCCATTGCTGGTCCTGAATATTGGCTTTGTGGTTGGCCACATTGTAAAGTGTATTGTTGCCATTGCTTATATATATAAGAGAGATAATTGTTGCTGGGTTTTTCTCCCTCAAGTGGAGGGTTTTCCTATGGTATTTGTTGTGTGATTGTGTCTGATTTAAAAAAAATAAAATTGTGCTCTAATTTGATCATAAAACTAACATGTAAAAGGCACCAAAACAGAGACAAGAGGCGCCAAAACTCTAAAAACTGCCCAAAATGACTCTAAAACAGCTGAATTACCCCCCCAAAGGTCCATTTTCTTGGATTTTTCAAGTATGGACTTGTTTACCTCAATGAATGTAGTTCTAAATCAAGGTTTTCACTTTCAAAATGTGATGTTTTTTGTGGTGTTTTGTTTGAGGTTTGTTTTGAAAACACTTTGATAAAGACACCACGCAAAATATACACTCTTAGGGTTGTGTAAGACTGTATTCTTTTAGATTCCACGCGGGTTTTACCCCAACCACACTATCTTTAGCAGATGAATTCAGAAGCTTGGTTGCATGGGCTCCCCCTTAAAGTGCACTCTCTTCCTAGGCCAACCAAGCTTCTAGTCCCCATGAAACTCCCATGGCGAATTGATCATCTCTACTAAAAACTGTGAGAATGTGGATGTCTTTGCAACAACTGTTGTTGCACCAAAGTATAGATAAAAGGTTTTTGGCCAAACTATAACAAGGGTTTTAATGTGGGCATTCCGTTCGTGGGGGATAATCCATGCGGCGAGAGTCCCTTTCGATCCATCTCGTCGGAATTATCCTCCTGATATTGGCCTTTGTTCCAATATCCACATTTATATCCTGGTTAGAAGTCGCTTGGCTTTAGCGTGTTACCAGTTGGGTCGTTCCCTTGGGTGAGTACTCTTTCCCACAAGGCAGACCCTCTAGGATAAACAAAAGCAAGCAAGCATACCCATAGTTCAATCACTCTTTATTTTGCATGAATAAAGAGAGAACACATGCTATATGCTCCACTTACACTCGCAAATAAACAAGAATGGGTCTGGCTTTTTGGATCACCCAGTTAAGGGGAGAGCATATGCCTACCATCCATTACGTACAAAAGACATGGTGTTCATTAACCCGTTAATTAATCTATGTTCCTAACTTAACCAAAAGGAAACGTGATATTCGTTAACCTTTTAATTAAGCTACGTTCCTATCTTAACCAAAAGGAAACAAGTGAATAAAATCTAGCCCGTGCAATATGTTAGTAGTTTATGTTTTGAGTCTTTGACAACGAATCTAAGAAAACTTGCAAAGCACAACTCAGAATGTGAGTTTTCTGATTTGGTGGAAAACTGCAAGAGGCGCCAAAACAGAGGCAAGAGGTGCCAAGACAAAGACAAGAGGCGCCAACACAGAGATAAACTTGATTTTTTGAAAGTTTCTTGAAAATGGTTGTATCTTGGTCATACGAAGGTCTTTTTCAGAGTTTTTTTTTTTTTTAAATGGGGTAGAATTTCGTAAGCTATGCAATGGTGGGTTCCATTGTGGTGCAAGAGGCGCCAAAATAGAGACAGGAGGCGCCAAAACAAAGATAGACTTGATTTTTTGAAAGTTTCTTGAAAATGGTCGTATCTTAGTCATACGAAGGTTTTTTTCGGAGTTTTTTTTTTAAAATGGGGTAGAATTTTGTAAGCTATGCAATGGTGGGTTCCATTTTGGTGCAAGAGGTGCCAAAACAGAGACAAGAGGCGCCAAAACTCTAGAAACAGCCCAAAATGGTCTCGAAATAGGTGAAAGTGGTCCTAGAACAACTTGCATGAGGTGCCAAAACTCTAGAAACAACCCAGAATTGCCTCAAAACAGGTGCAAAAGGCTCTCAAGTCTCAAATCTAAACCTGCGATCACGAAATTTGCAAAAAAGTTAGAAACAAGTGAGGCAAAGGCCCCATGGTGGGCGCTATTTTGTGCGTGTGTTGAATGTGGAGAGATCTAACGTCAATACAAACCTTAATGAAATGGTTTACATTCAAGATTCGATCAAGTAAACTACTTTATTTGTAGTACAATCAAACCTTTTAAATACGTATCATTGTCCTCTATTTCTAGGGATTTATTAAACCATTTGGCCCTTAGATTTCTATGGGAACAATGGTTGTTAAAATGACAACCTAGAAAACAAGATTTGATGCTTAATATGCAAGCTAAGATGATTTCTATGTGCAAATGTGTGTTGGAAGGATTAGTGGTATGCTTCTAAATGAAACAAGACGATGGAAATGATGATGAATACGATGATAAATGAAAGATGATGTTGATGATAAATGAAGAAGTGGAGATGAGTGAGATGATATGAAACTATAGTGAACTATCCATGATTATGCATATGATCGAATGCAAACATAAAACAAACTAACCTAAAATGCAACTATGATGCAATGGGGATGATAAAATGCAACTATGAAGTAATTAATTAATCTAAAATGAGAATGCAAAGCAACACATGATATGAAAACTAATTATAAGACTCCATGAAAGCTCCAAGCTCCTAAGAAAAACCTGCATAATGACTTTGTTCAAATTGTGGATGGTAAATGCAAAGGCAAGATGGTGTATTTATAGGGTTTCTCAAGCATTTTGTGAGGTGGCACCTATCAACGGTCTAGATTTGAAGGGGAAAGAATAGACGGTGGAGATGAAAGGAATTAGGATGTTGTCCCCTTGACCAAAGACAACATGCCATGTGTGGAGAGAATCCTTTGACCAATTGGAAACATGCCAAAAGGATGGGAGACCCAAGTGTGTGAAACAAAGACCCATGTGCTCCAAATTTGTTGGAAGTGTGAGAGAATAAAGCCATGTACCTTTTCCAATTGGTGTAAGTGTGTGAGGATAATTCTAATTAATAATTAGGCATATTTATTTTCATGTGACATTGGTGAGGTGGCACAAGAAAATGTAGTAGACATGTGCTCTTATTCTTAATCAGGTTTAAGGAAGATTAATTAAATAAAAACGTTTAGGGTATTTTGTTTATTTAATTATTTAGAAGAATATGATTTTGGAGAATTAAAAGGAAAGTGAACAATATAAATAAAGACCTTATTTATATGTAGTTGAAGCATTAATCAAATAAGTTGTATTTAATTAACTGAATATGATGACCATTTTTAGGTGTATACAAAGTTAACACTTTAATATTTCATCTTTCATGCTGAGACCATCACCCAATCACTCCAACTGGAAACTGATGCTGCAATTGATCTCGAGGTGATGTCTGAGACTCTGAACAAAGTAGGCCAACAACCAGTCTCCTCCTAAAAAGTAGGAAACTGTCTCTGATCATCTGAAATGGCTCATAAGGCCCCCTACCAGGCTCCACAAGCTTTGGGTGGTCACAGGTGAACTGTCAGTCCCTTCCTAAAAAATAGGAGACAGGCTCCAAGCTCCTGAAACGCCATGTAGACTTCCCAAAAGGTCACAAGACCCCCAAAAGAGCTATTAGAAATATGGGCAGAGATAGTGAAGCCAAATAATCAAAAGCAAAATAATACGTGCTTCTACCTATATTCCATTCGATTAATAGATTGCATACTTATAGGAGTTTTAGTTCCTACATTATAGGAATAACTCACTAATTATTTGAGTTGTTTTAAAAACTCAACAAACAAACAAATCTCAGCAAATTATCACAAATAGCTACATGAGTTGTGTTAACAACTCACATTATGTGAGCACTAACAATACATTTCCCAACATTCCCCCCCCTTAGTGTGAACATGGTAAGAACTCACACCCTACATCTGCAGTAAGCCCAACTTTTGTGGGTCATGATCTTGATTCAAAACGAAAGGCACCTCCCATCAACCTTTCATGGTTTTCACACAAGTTTACCACAAACCTGGACATGAACGGGAACCCACACATCTGTTCACTTCATGTGGTTTTCTGGATCCTCCCACAAACCCTTTCAAGATCCATGAACTGACTTTAGTGCTTTTGTTCACCACTATGCTTATACATCAGGGAAGTTATATAGAAATCAACATACATATCACAAATCTGAAAACCCATACTAGAAAAGGTTTCACATTATATTCCATAAGAACACAATGTTCTTAATTGTAGTCATTGTTATCGATTGCTGCCACTCGATCTCAAACAACATAGACAACCGCCACTACCACTGGAAGATTCCTTTGAATTTAGTCATTTTGGCACAAAATGGGAATGGAACATTGATTATTATTCCCCCCCACAATGTGAAATTTCCACTTATTCACACAACCAGGAACACTGAAAAGAAAATCATATCAAGTTGCATACTACAATCTGGATCTTGCTGCACATGATCACCATTGCCAATGAACATATTCATTGACCGATCATCTTCTAATGAAGTATGGCAGTCAGAGGATCTTTGCAGTCATTTGCTCTTCAATACAATAATTTTTCAGCGTTCACACACCAAACTGAAAAGCTGAAAAAGAACACACTACACAATAGAAAATAAAATGCCACCATAGCTGATAAGCGACCCCGTCATTGGTGATTGACGAGAGGATGTTGATTGACCTCCAACCTCCGATGCCTCCATCCTCTAATTATTTGTTGCTAGCTTAGTCGAATTTGACTATGAGGCTCATATATACAAACCTTAATCGAACGTCGGTCACCGCCGAAAATGCATTCGTAAGACAATTCTAATTTTTAAAGACTAAATTCTCCTAAATTGATTTTATAAAATAAATAAATAATACTACCCTTCCCCTTTCTTTTAATACAAATATCTAATTATACTTGAAACAAATAAGAAATTTCTAATCCCCACCAAACTTCCTTGTGCCAAATGTGTTGGGCCGAGCGTTGGTTTGATAGACCTTCTCATTGTCCTAGAACTCGCACTGGCAAACTGCGCATTAAAAAAAACTCCTTGTGATTCTTTGTTTGGTAGTGTTGTACCCAAAACCAAAATTTTTGCTTCACTAAGGCATTTTGCTTAATTGAGTCTTAATCTTGTTAAAGTGATGTCAAAAGGTCATTTTTGGGGTTTTTAAATATGGAGTTGGTGTCAGTGTCATGTTAGTCTGTTACTGAAGAGATTTAAGGAAAATGAAAATTTGAAGGAAAAGCATCAAAATTTTCCATCTCTGGAGAGGGGAGCACATTTTCAAAAGGGCGCCCTATCTTTTAGGGGCCCAGATCCTGTTTTTAGGGTTTGTCACCTCCAACAGACATTTGTCCGGCATCACGTCAGCTTCGCAGTAAGCTTTCAAGTTTGTCAAATGGAATTGTTTCGAGCAAGTTGTGGAAGATATAGCGCAAAACGAGGCGGAAACGAGAATTGACTAACACTGGAGAAAAGCGCAGCTTTTGAGAAAGGCGCCCATCTTTTTGAGGTGTCAAATGATGTTTTTGGCTAAATGCCACCCAAGATGTTTATCTCACGTTTGTTCGAGCTTCGCGACACATCCGTCAGTAGGTGAATCTGAGTTGTTGAAGTACCTGAACCAGAGGTCAAACATAGGGTCAAATCTTAGTCAAAATATCAAAGGAAAAAGCAAAAGAGCACATTTTGAGAAAGGCGCCTGAGCTTGTCAAGCCTTTAATACTTTCTTTCTGATGATATCAAATATTCGATATGTCCATGTTACTTTCGGCTTTCCGTTGCTGTCTCCGTCAGATCAGGAAGATGTCCAACTTGTAGTAGAAGTTTTTATATTATTTTTGTCATTTCGAAATGGCTGTCGGAGGAAAAAGAGCAACTTTTCAAAAAGCCCTTGTTTTTCACCCCTCAAATGATGTTTTCGGAGAAATGTTCGCTTTTGCTGTCGCAGAATGAGGTCCGCGGTGAACCTGTGATCGAGTCACGAAAGTTGGTAAATCAGAAGTTATGAAGGATTTATTTTTCCCTTAAATCACGAGATCACGAAGTCAGAAATGGCTAAGTCTGAGGAAAAGCGCAGCTTTTGAAAAAGGCGCTTGGATTTTTGGGCCTTCAAATGTCGGTTTATGGTTTCAGTCTCAAGATATCTTTTGATCAGTTCTTGCTCAGCTCTGCAATGCACCTGTCAGCTAGTCAATCGGAGAAGTCAGTCAACCAGTGTCAGAGGATGAACAGAGGTCCCGACAGAGGTTTTAGCTTAAATTTTCATGAAATTTGGCTAAGTCTGGAATTCGTCTTAAAAGTTCAAAGTTGGATTTTCGAAAGAGAGTTGAATGGACGCCTTACCTTGAGTTCTGATTGCAGTTAGACTAAACGTTTTTTGGGTTGTCATCTTCAGTTCATATATTGGCATGTTGAGTGATCTTTCAGTTCGCATGTCGAGTTAACTAGTTTGCATGTTCAGTTAACTGCTTTGCATGTTGAGTTAACTTGATTGCATGTTCACTTAACTGAAGATTATCAGTGAATGTCAACTGGAGTCCACATGCATGGCGAATTTGGTTGCAATTGTGAGGATTTTGTGAAGATGGCGCTTCATTAAGTGTCAACTAAAGTTCTAGAAGGGACGGCATGAATGGTGAAGCATAAATTAGTGAAGTATGGCGCATGAAGATGTTAACTTCAGTTATCAAAAGGGTCGCCATATTTAGATATTTAGAATGATGAAGCATAGTTTTGTGAAGCTACGCCCTTTACAAAGAATGACAACTTTAGTTCCAAAAGGGTTGTTATTTTTAGCATGTGAAGTTGGTGCATTCATTGAAGGACAACTTTAGTTCTAAAAGGGTTGTTATTTTTAGAATTGAATTGAAGCATAAGTGTGAAGTTAGCGCACTTCTTGAAGGCCAACTGAAGATTGAAAAGGGTCGCTATTTTTAGAATGTTTATTGCATGAATATGGCGAGTTGCTTATGGCTAACTTTAGTTATCAAAAGGGACGCCTTAGTTCAAATTTGTGAATCTAAAGCAAGTGTGAAGGATGGCGAACTTGATATGAAGTGCTAACTGAAGTCAAAGTCACATGAAGTGTTGAACTGAAGTATTGAAAGGCAAACCCTAATGCATGGCGATTTATTTAGCATATTCGAGTTTCAGTTAACTGGAATGAGGTCCAATCAGAAGCCAAGCGCACTTTTCATGGATTCCTTGCCTTGTGCGAATTTCATAAATGAAAATCTATATATTTTAGTAATGGCGTCCATTATTTCATCATCTTTAGCTTCGAAGTTCATATTCTTCTTGAGCGACCAACAAGCTAAAGGTGCTACAGGTGTCCGAATTCAGCGTTCTTCATAGCAACGAGTTCAGATTGTTCAGAGGAAGGCGATTCTAGACTTTATTTTCACTTTGCATGCAGGTTTTATCAAGTTTCAGAGAAGAAGTTGGCTGATTTTTCAGAAGCAGACAAGCAAAACTTTCTATCTTTTGTCTTATTTCTTCTATTTCTCACCTTAGGTACTTTCTTCGCATGTCAAAGAAATTCAACACATTCAGAATCATCATCTGGGTTCGCATATTTCAGCATTTGCAGCCAAAACCCATGTCTTAGATTTTTTCGAAAATCGCCCCATAGTCTTCATACTGAAGCTCATTGCTTTTTTCCGAGAATTTCTTTGCATGTGGGCTTGAAACACATTTTTTCGAGAATTCAGTTATCTGGGTTTGTTCAGAATTCAGTTGTGCACAAAACCCATGTTCGAAAAACTTTGAAAATTTCTTTCGTCGAAGCTATTTTTAGCCTTGTCGAGAGGTTTTCAGAAAGTTCTTCAAGTATATTCGACTTTACAGTCAAAAGTCCTCATTTTCAAAATGCAGTTCAATCTCATTGATTACAAGGTGAAATCAGCTCTTGCTCATAATTTCATCAAGACTTTAGATACAGACCTGAATCATGTTTATCCAGTGGTCAATCTGAGCAGTTTGGAGGGTGTTAGCAGCAATTCGTTGAAGAATCTTGAACGTTCAGGGTTACTGGCAGCAGCATCCATTCCTGTTACTACTTTCGATCTTGAGTTCGTTCTTGCTTGCATCAAGCATTATGACTCATCTTCACGTCAAATCAGATCAGCAGATGGGAAAGTTGTTTGCAGTATCAAACCAAAGGACATAGAGAAATGTTTTGCTATTCCTCCTCGTTCAGATAACTTTACTGTGGTTCTTGAAGCTTGTGAGAAGATATGGGATGCTGATCAACAACGTTCGTAGAGGAAAGTGGCTCAGAAGTGGCTGAAAGTTTAGAAGACTAACATGCCTAAGAAGGTTGGTCGTGGTGAATTCAAAGACGAAGTTGCTATTTTGATAACTTTACTCAACCGAGTTGCCGATCAACCAGATGCTAGCACTTTCCGTTCATGGATGTTTTACCTGATTACCAGAATTCTTGATGGTACAGAGCGTTTTGACTGGGCTATGTTGATTAGTGATTGCTTACATCAGCAAATTACTAACTTTCTCAAGTATCATGAGTTTCATATGATATCCTACTTGGTTTACTTGGTTGCATTTCAAGGTAGCTTCAGGCTTCTTAAAACTAATGGCACTCTCGGTGTTCAACGTGTTCATGAGTATTATCCTCAGTTGGAGTTCTCTCAATCTGAGCAGGACTTCCGAGCAGTGAATGATCACTTTTACATGAGAACCGTTAGAGATCTTGACAACGAGATGCACATTCGTATTTCTACCGAGGCTAAATCAGCGATGGAGACTTGGGCGGATTGGTTTATCCAGTTCCCTACTTTCACATACATCTGAGTTTATGGATATGTTGGAGAGCCCCTGATGTTGCCGAGGTACCCGTCAGACAAGATTATCTTTATGGAGTTCCTCAGACAGATGCAGCATGTTCATTTCTTTCTTCGTAATCGTCATAAGACTGCGGCTAATTTTCCATTCACATTGGGAATTTTCACATGCAATGCGGCGACAGATGCCAGGTTTATGTCTACCGAGATAGAAAGGTTCAAACTCAAGACTTATACTGAGAGGCGTTCCTATGATCCTCTCGGTCATTATGCAGATCGGTTAGAGCCAGGGATTGCACATACGCCAGCACTCGAAGATTTCTAGGCTAATTGTGAAGATGAATTCGAGGTTCGTCGTCGTCATTATTGTAGACTCACTATCGGTCAGCTCTCTGATTACCTATCAGAAGATGTTGATGGTCTATCAGATGATGATGGAGAAGTTCTTCTCAATTCATATGTCAAAGATCAAGTTGCTCGGCAGCCACTTCGCTCACCGGATTGGTATGCTAAGGAGAATATTTCTATCGAAGAGGTTTCCAGATCAGTTATCAAGACTAGCAAGTTGTTCTTGGAGAGCAAACGGACGCGAAAGTCAGTTCCTGTGCAGAGCCGCCAAAGGATTTCTCTTCGTTGCCTTCTACTTCTAGGGCAAGACCCAGAGTCAAGGCCATTATAATACCTCCTGAAGGGGTTAGACTCAGTGGAAACACGGGGAAAAGAGCTACTGGTAAGAGGAAGCAGAAACAAGTTGAGAATGTTCCTGAGGTTCCAGTAGAGACTGTTATTCAGGCTGAGCCTCATATTTCACCTCCTAGTTCGCCCCACATACAACCTATTGACATAGATTCTGAGCCTGAGACACCAATTCAAGCAGGATCGGAGACAACTGAACCACCACAGGTTGATACATCAGGGACAGTCTCTCCTCGAATTGAAAATATTGTTCAGTCTTGTTGGCTCGAGAAGTCTTTGGGAAGACAGAGGCGTGAACCTTCGTACAACCTTGATTTATCTGAGTTCGGTGAACCCTATCAGAGAAGATCGAACAAGAAGATAAAGAAACAAGTGCATATTGAGAAGACTCCAGAATCAGAGATTGTTATCGAAGTTGCTGTTCCTCCAGAGGGTAAGAGCTTAGATGAAGTCGAAGTTGGTGACTTTACATTCACTAAGGCAAATCTTGGCAGGACCACTAGAGAGACAGATGTAACTCTTCTTAAGATCGTCACTAATAATCTTGAAGAGCGCATCACGAAGGATGGAGAAGATAAGGCCTTACTTAAGGCTGAAAATAGTCAACTTCGTCAGTACATTTCTGATCTTGTTCATGGAAATCCGAATAGAGCACCTGTTCTTCCTCAGAGTACACCTGCAGAACAACGAAAACTGGATCAGTTAGTCAATCATGGCAGACTTTTGGACAACTGGATTGATAGTTTAGTTGCTGCTGGTCGGTGTCTTCTTGCAGATATGTATCAGTTGAGAAGTGATGCACATAAGCTTCGTCAGGGTGTTCAGTCACTTGAGATTGCAGTTGCAGAGAGTTTGGCGAAGGATCGTGTTCTAGTATCTCAGTTGTCAGTTGCATATGATGCTTTGGAGTTGGTCGAGGATCAAGAAAAAGTTTTTACTTGGAGAGAGCAGCACCTTCTCAGGACGGAAATATGTGAGAAGATTTCTACCAAGTTGTTTTCACTCAAGGATGATGTGGTTGGAGTACTTGCACTTGTCAGCGGTTTCGTTGTTCAAATTCCGTGTCATTATCTTCTTGAAGATGGCACGTATGTTGAGTTGGACAAAGTACAAGCAGAGTTCGAGAAGCTGATTCATGACAGCCTTGAAGGTGAACCTATGGCGCCTAAATTAGAGAATATTTCAGTGATTGCAGCCAGTTTCAGAAAGGCGACTGAAGATTGTAAAGATGGTATGCACACAATTACAGAAAGTGGCAGAGAACTAAAGAAACAGACTGTTATTTTGGACAGCGTCAAAGTGCTAGATGACAGAGAGATCGATGAGTTCTTGGTCGAAGTGTTAGACCGAGTTGACATGGAGTGATCTGCCAGTTGGAACCTGCAGTTAATTTCGAGGGTTGAGTCATGAGCAGCAGTTAACTCGACTTTCAGTCTTGAGTTTACTTGCTGACTTAACACATGCTTATCTCATCCTTGGAATTATCATCACAGGAGTTAGGGTTAGGGTTTCCAGTTAACTGAAGGTAGTGTCCAGTTAACTTTGCTTTAAATAAGGGCGTGCATGCTTGCACATGGTCCATTTAGGTTAAATGTTTGGTTAACGATGGTAGTTTTCCAATTAAGCTGTATAGTTTGCTTTATTAGGGTTTAATAATAAATCTTGCATGCATTGCAAGGCGTGTAGTTGACTCAAAGGTGATTTTAGGGTTACCTACACCTTGATGTATATAAATAAGAGTTTTGCTCATTTGTAATTAACTTTTGCTTGAGGAAATATATCTTTGCGTGTAATGTCCTTCTCAAGCGACATTCGGTGACCGTTAGCCTTTCTTTGGGAACCCGAAGGCTAGTCGGAAGTTAAAATTAGGGTTTCCTAATCTTGAGGAGGTCATTGTTCAGAGATGGTGGATTAAATGGCAGATTCCTTCTGGGTTTTCAGAGGGCTTCGCAGTGGTATGATCATCTCGGCATTCAGAGCACTTTTTGGAATTTACTATTTTTAGTAAATTCTATTTTTGGCAGCTTTCCAGATGAGCTCAGGTTGGTTGACTTCCGGCTTCAGATTGATCAGTTGACTTCATCAGTATTGGCTTCAGGGCACTTTCGGAGAAATAAGTTAAGTCATTTAAATTAAAAGTCACGTTTTAATTATTATATTTTAACGTTGACCCATGGCTTAGAGTTAATGACTTAAGGTTGTTTTAAAAAGGTGGTCATTTGAGGGTGGCGCCTCATTAATGAATATTTTAGTTATTCTAAAGTCTGAGCAAGCTAATGTTGGGCGCATTAATTAAAGTATGATATTTATTAAAAATATCAAATCAAAAGCTTGAAGGCAAAAGTACGCCCATCATTGAGGAGGTTGGGTTTTGACCTAAAAACAGATTTTAGGGTTTTGCGGAGTCAACAGAAGGATTATAAAGAGGAGTCTTAGTGCATCATTCTTCATCTTTTGACGACTATACTGTTATGCTGCCGGATTGGCTCTGGAATCGCTTCGAGGAATGAAGGCCTCCTAGCATTGGGCATCACTTCGTGTTTGCAAGACAACATCAAGTGGTGATTTAAGTTAGATTTGTGAGTTCTTTGTTTTTGGTGCATTGTAATCATCATTGTAATTAGTTAGATCTGATTTCAGCATATTAGAGGTATTTCTAAAGTGCAGATTAGCTACAGCAGATCCACGTTTACATTCATAACTCGAAAAATACAAAAGAGTCAGTTCTGGGTATTGCATTGATAGTAGTGTCTAGGAAGGGCGAATATTTGTCTCCAATCTTAGATTTTATTGTTGTGTATCTAAGTTTTAAAGTCAAGTCGAATCTCTCAGCTGGGCCGTACCTTTTGGTGCTGTCTTGGGATTCGTGCAAATTGAAGTTGCTGCATTCTACTCAGTTTAAGGGTTCAATATTGGTTGCCTTGGTTCTCAAGGTACATTGCATTTTACGGTATATAAATCGGATGTATATTGAGGGAGTTGTGAGCAATTCTTTCATTTTGCAAGCTGCTGGTTATATGTTTAAAATGCAGATCTGTTTATGACAGTCCTAGCAATCTGCATCATTCTGATTTGTAATTGGCATGGGGGTTTCCTTTGAGCTTGTAACAGAAATAGTGTTGAGTACTCTATCTGGAAAGAGTTTAATATAATGACATTGCAGGCAATAATTATTTATTGTAATCTGGCAGTAGTACTGACCAGCATCCTCTAATATTGCTTTGTCATTCATTGTAATTCACGTTCTTGCTTTCTATACTAGTAATTTAGTCATAACTCCGCCCTATGGTAGCTACTTCCCATTCTGGGTGAGCAAGCACATTCTGGGTGTCGAGTAGTTTCAGTATTCAGCATTTCCTTTCAAGCTTTGAATTCTGTAATCACTCCGTCATATGGTCGCCCCTCACTCCGCATTGGATTGGGTAGCACATACTTGACGTTGAGTTCCTTTTTGTTTTTAGAGTAGAAGATCCTCTGACCAATGCTCGCCATCATCGGCGCCATTCTGGTTAGAGTTGCTTACTTGCACGTTTGGTTTATCCATCTAACCTTAACGGGTGAACTTGGTTTTCAATGTTGTAATCTGTTAATTGAAAAACAAAAAAATTTGGCTCGGAATATTTCAGTGGTATCAGAGCCAAGATCCTGCCATCCTGTGCCCAACAAAGTTCACTTGACAGATGAGTGACAGAGATACCAGACACTACGAACAGAGAAAGATGACTACAGAGAAGTCTCTACTTGAGTTAATGCATGATATGTGTACGCTATTGAAGGATCCTGAGTTAAGGTGTGGAATCAGAAAAAATTATGCTAAGTCTGAGAAGTCAGATTTGATTGGGGTTTCTAAAGAATGCCAGTTCAAGAGGAAATGTGAACATGAGGCTGACATACTCTACAGAGATTATCAGAGCATGACAAATGAGTTTAAGAATGGTGTTTCTTTTGATGCCTTTTTGGATTTTGCGGTGATTTATCACCCTGGGAAGCGGGCTATGGTCAACTACATCAAGAAAATGATTAAGGAGGAAACAGAACATACCATGGTTGTAGGAGCAAGGAAGGAAGAAGAAGTGTCTGTTTGTGGTTTGCAGCCCACAAATGAACATGTCAAAGAGAAAAATCAGTCAACTAATATTGAAGAAGGCACAAGCAAGGTGCACATGTCACCTCAAATTGATCGTAAGCTTGATATAGAAACCTTGACAGTTGAGGAATGTGTGGGAGAGCCTCATAATACTTCCCTAGATTTGCATGTGACAGCAAGTGATGATGTTGGTGATGAGTCTAAGGAGTTCATGCAAGATCATACTGGAGATTTGATGAGGAAGGATTTTCCTCATGTTGCTGTCTTAACGTCCCAAGAAGTCTCACATGAAAAAATTAGCAACATACTCTCACATGAGGGTTCCATAGAAGATAATGAAGATGAAGTTTTTCAAACAACAAACATTGAAGATTCTTCACTTCATTTCGGGGGTGACATTGTTGGTCTTGGGATTGATCAGCAAACTGAGCCATTGGAGAGAAACCTTTTGGATGATTTCAGCTTAAGTGAATTAGGACTTGACTTATTCAAAGAGTCATCACTACAAGGGGAGCATGATAAGTTTTTTCCAGTTGATCATCTTAATCAGCCCACTAGCATTTGGGATCCGGGTGTGTTGGCATCAAGTTATGTTAAAGAGCCTGTGTGGGATAAGTTTCCCTTTGATCCTGATGAAGAACAAGAACCAGGTTGCACAGTAGACTATGAGGTGGCCCTTGGAGGAGAAGTTGTCTTTGAAGAAGAAGATTGTTCCACAAAATTCCATAATGATCTCTTTGGAGTGGTTGCAGCCACTAAAGAGGAATTTGTGGTTACAGAAACTTTCCGAACAGCGGACAAATATGATTCCTTGAACAGGTTGGATGCTGGTCTAATGTTTGATCAAGGAGGCAGTGATGAAGAAGAAGAGCTAGAAGACCATATGGCTCTTGAAGATGGAGAGTTTGAAAGTGTTACTAAACACAAATCAGATTTATCAATGCACGAAGCTGATTGCAAACAATGGGTTGAAGAATTTGTGGAGTATGATGCTTTTTATGATGATGAGCATTCTCTGCTAGTTGGTGGTGAAGTACAAGAATGTTGGAGTAGTAAAGAGGGCAGCAAAGGCAAGGAACGAAGTTCTGATTTTCAGTTGCAGCCTATCAGCAGTTCACCGTCTTTGCATGTTCATGAGTGGGAAGATCAATGCAAGGTATCTTTTGGAAAAGAAGTACAAGCGCTATCCCTATTTGATCGTACACACAATTTGGTTGATGATATCTATTGGAAGGCTCAGTCTGAAGAGAGACGAAGTGGAGTTAAGGATGAAGTTGCTCTTCCTAACTTGCAACTTATCAGAGGCTCTTTGGAGACATTGAAATCAGCATACATACACTTGATTAAAGATCAAGATCATACCGTTGAATCTACAAAGAAGGCCTTCATTGTTTTCGAAAAAAGGGAGAGTATGGTTGGTGAGCTCACCTTGGAGCTGAAATCAACAGAGGACAAGTTGAAAGAAACTCAGTTGGCTCTAAGAAAGGTTGAAGACCAGTTTGCAGATTTCAAACTTTTCAAGGAGCAAGAGGATGCTCGAAGAGCTGGAGAAATCAAGCAAGTGGTTGATGAGATTGATAGTCTTCGAGAGGAGTTTGATCTTGAAGGTTTCACAAGAAAATCAAAGGTTGCATGTGCAGATTTGGAGCAGCAAGATGAAAGGAATGACTTTCAAGTTTATGACAATCCTCTTTTTCAAGAAAGTGATGAGAAAAGTTATGATAATCCTCTCTATGAAGTAGAGGATGAAATGGAGAATGAAACTGATTCTGGTTTCCAGTGCTTGGATGCTTCGATATCACTCCATGAGGATGTGCCACGTATGTTGAGTAGTAATGGATGCATAAGTGGCTTTGAGGATGAAGGTTCTACATGGGAGGTGACGAAGCAAGGTAATTTCAACATCTATGACATCAAGGTGTTGAAGAGACAAGTCTTGGTAGCTGTTGGTAACTTCATCACAGCAGCAACGAGTGAAGATTTCAGACCTACTACTCAGGAGGAATGGGGAAAAGGTGAACTAGACTTTGGTAGTTGCACTCTTGACAATCCATCCCTTGGGTGGAATGATGTTTGGAATCATATTGATCAGTTTTGGGAGCGGAAATTGAAGCCACTCTATGTTTCATACTCTTTAATGTGGAAGCTTTCATGGTTAAGCTTCAAGGATTTACTAGAAGGGGCATCAGTTTCGTGAGAAGGCATTTGGTTCTCACTAGCACTTTGGAATGTGTAGAGATTTCTTTGCAGTGTGTTGGAAATCACTTTCAGTTGAGTATCCATGTTTGGGATTCTCAACTCGGGTTGTCAGAGTTTATTACTTATGGAAAAGACTTTTGGAGGGATAAGGAACAAATTTCCAGACTTGTTGATGTTGTTCCCTTCATTTCCAGCTACTTGATGGTTCCGTTTGTTCATCAACAAATGGATTGGAGAGAGATTTTGAATATGGGTTGGAAAGATCAACGATCGGTAGTTCTTGGAAGTGACTTTCAGCTCAGACAAGGGCATATTTTGAGACACGAGTTTGCTGGTTGGAGGCAGACCAGCCACTTTACTTATGGAGTTACTTTCATTCGGGAGAGTTGGTACCTCACTCCTGATCAAAGAAGTGGTAGTTGTCTGATGGAGATGGCTTTAGCGTGTTTTTCAGCCACTTTGGGGGTTTGTAATGGAAATTCTGATGGTTTGTTTGCAGTATTGATTCATGACAGCAGTAGCTCACATACTTTGGTTCACCATTCGGAGACTCATGGGGTTGGAACTATGATTGTTTTCTGTAGTCTTCATGGTTGTGCCAGTATAATTCAGGAGAGGCATGGTAGCTTTATGCGGAGACATGAGTATGAGTTTGTTGGGCTCTTGCAACGGAATGCTTCCTTCCTTGTAAGAAGATTTGTAGGGGTCACACTTGCAGTCATGGTCCCGTTTGTTACCGTGTGGAGGTATGGGGAGGAGTTCGATTTTGATTTGAATAGTCTATCTCTCTTATTGCTTAGAATGGTGATTGACAGTAGTATGGTTGATACTGTCAATTCGGGGGATCGTGGACATGAGATGCTGCATGATTTTGATTTCCTTCCTTTAAGATCTTTCAGTTTGAGAATCATAGATGGTAACATTTTGGAGTTACAAGGGGAGTTAGTGCAGCATTGGCATGATATTTCCGTTAATGTGATCAGAGTGGCGCAGCGGAAGCATGGTGGGTTTTTCCTGAGACGCATTTGGGAACCAGGGATCCTACTTGTTGCGTATGGATTAGTCTTCGAACTACTAGAGTTGTGGTGGTATTGCTTGAGGACAAGCAATTTTGGGGAGGGCGGATTGTAATGTCCCCTTCTCAAGCCTGACATTTCCAGTGACCGTTAGCCTTTCTTTGGGAACCCGAAGGCTAGTCAGAAGTTAAATTAGGGTTTCCTAATCTTGAGGAGGTCATTGCTCAGAGATGGTGGATTCAATGGCGGATTCCTTCTGGGTTTTCAGAGGGCTTCGCAGTGGTATGATCATCTCGGCATTCAGAGCACTTTTTGGAATTTACTATTTTTAGTAAATTCTATTTTTGGCAGCTTTCCAGATGAGCTCAGGTTGGTTGACTTCCGACTTCAGATTGATCAGTTGACTTCATCAGTATTGGCTTCAGGGCACTTTCGGAGAAATAAGTTAAGTCATTTAAATTAAAAGTCACGTTTTAATTATTATATTTTAACGTTGACCCATGGCTTAGAGTTAATGACTTAAGGTTGTTTTAAAAAGGTGGTCATTTGAGGGTGGCGCCTCATTAATGAATATTTTAGTTATTCTAAAGTCTGAGCAAGCTAATGTTGGGCGCATTAATTAAAGTATGATATTTATTAAAAATATCAAATCAAAAGCTTGAAGGCAAAAGTACGCCCATCATTGAGGAGGTTGGGTTTTGACCTAAAAACAGATTTTAGGGTTTTACGGAGTCAACAAAAGGATTATAAAGAGGAGTCTTAGTGCATCATTCTTCATCTTTTGACGACTATACTGTTATGCTGCCGGATTGGCTCTGGAATCGCTTCGAGGAATGAAGGCCTCCTAGCATTGGGCATCACTTCGTGTTTGCAAGACAACATCAAGTGGTGATTTAAGTTAGATTTGTGAGTTCTTTGTTTTTGGTGCATTGTAATCATCATTGTAATTAGTTAGATCTGATTTCAGCATATTAGAGGTATTTCTAAAGTGCAGATTAGCTACAGCAGATCCACGTTTACATTCATAACTCAAAAAATACAAAAGAGTCAGTTCTGGGTATTGCATTGATAGTAGTGTCTAGGAAGGGCGAATATTTGTCTCCAATCTTAGATTTTATTGTTGTGTATCTAATTTTTAAAGTCAAGTCGAATCTCTCAGCTGGGCCGTACCTTTTGGTGCTGTCTTGGGATTCGTGCAAATTGAAATTGCTGCATTCTGCTCAGTTTAAGGGTTCAATATTGGTTGCCTTGGTTCTCAAGGTACATTGCATTTTACGGTATATAAATCGGATGTATATTGAGGGAGTTGTGAGCAATTCTTTCATTTTGCAAGCTGCTGGTTATATGTTTAAAATGCAGATCTGTTTATGACAGTCCTAGCAATCTGCATCATTCTGATTTGTAATTGGCATGGTGGTTTCCTTTGAGCTTGTAACAGAAATAGTGTTGAGTACTCTATCTGGAAAGAGTTTAATATAATGACATTGCAGGCAATAGTTATTTATTGTAATCTAGCAGTAGTACTGACCAGCATCCTCTAATATTGCTTTGTCATTCATTGTAATTCACGTTCTTGCTTTCTATACTAGTAATTTAGTCATAACTCCGCCCTATGGTAGCTACTTCCCATTCTGGGTGAGCAAGCACATTCTGGGTGTCGAGTAGTTTCAGTATTCAGCATTTCCTTTCAAACTTTGAATTCTGTAATCACTCCGTCATATGGTCGCCCCTCACTCCGCATTGGATTGGGTAGCACATACTTGACGTTGAGTTCCTTTCTGTTTTTAGAGTAGAAGATCCTCTGACCAATGCTCGCCATCATCGGCGCCATTCTGGTTAGAGTTGCTTACTTGCACGTTTGGTTTATCCATCTAACCTTAACGGGTGAACTTGGTTTTCAATGTTGTAATCTGTTAATTGAAAAACGAAAAAATTTGGCTCGGAATATTTCACTGCGCCTACCTTGCCCTCAATATTGCTCTTTTGGTATTTGTTCATGTGTCTTCGCTATTACGATTAATTGTTATGCCACATAGGGTTTCATTCAATTGTAATGGTGAATTCTTTCTGTTTTGTACAACTTTACCATTATGATCAATTGTTATGCCACATAGGGTTTCAAGAGGTTATGATGATAAATCTGTTTTGTGTATCTTTACCATTGTGATCAATTGTTATGCCACATAGGGTTTCAAGAGATTGCGATGATAAATCTGTTTTGTGAACCTTTTATCATTATGATCAAGTGTTATGCCACATAGGGTTTCGTGAGATTGTGATGATAAATCTGTTTTGTAAGTCTTTATTATTTTGATCAAGTGTTATGCCACATAGGGTTTCATAAGATTGTCATGGTAAATTCTTAAATCTGTTTTGTGCCCAATAAACTTGTCTAGATTGAGCTGATAGATGCGCCACCTTGCCTTCAAGTAGGGAATCTAAACTCGTTTATCGTCGATAGTCAAAACCACGCTCCATTTCCTCATACTCTGCTTTCTTGAGGAAATTGGATAGATTTAAAGTAGATAGCTTAGTTGTAGTTAATGATCTACAAACCGAAAATCCTTAGCGCTAACGTTCTTGGTTTTCTTAACCTTGTGCCTCTTCCAGTTGAGAACAAAAAGATAGGACTTAGATTACTTTTCTTTTTCATGCATTCCAGCACAACGAGGGAGCTTCCCCTCCTAATTTGAAGAGCACTCATTGCGTAGTGTACATAGTTGTCCGTACAAACCTGCACTCCAGAGGTGTTAGATTTTACGCCAACAGGTAGATAAACATAGGGAGGACTTCAATCACCAACTTTTCAAGGTTGTATCTATGCATCCTCAGCGGATCCTCATTCTTTGCAAATCCCAATCGGTGCCGTTGAGATGATCCATCACGTCCCTTGCTAGTCTAGAATATGGTGAACGAATGAACCAATTTTTAAATTAATGCAGTCAACACTGTCCAGCGAGCATGAGATTAAAATGAAATGATTCGTGCTCAATGAACTTGTAATGGATCTGATTGTTCACTAAATTTAGTTGATGAAACTATGGAGAGTTCTGACGCCCTTTCCACTCCTCACATGGCCTCAAGACTATAGCATGCTCTACTACCGCTGGAAACAGTGAGATCACGTGCAACACTTGTTATCAATAGTGCTTTCCCACCTGTGCATCATGTGGACTTGGCAATAATAGATAAAAGATATCTCTAGACTATCAGCAGCAATATCCGTATTTTGCATCGATCTCCTCACGACTCTAACATTGCAATGTGCAAAGATTTAGGCACATATAAATTATCTTGCTTTGATACCATATTAGAAATATAGGCAGAGATAGTGAAGCCAAATAATCAAAAGCAAAATAATACGTGCTTCTACCTATATTCCATTCGATTAATAGATTACATACTTATAGGAGTTTTAGTTCCTACATTATAGGAACAATTCACTAATTATTTGAGTTGTTTTAAGTTTTAACAACTCAATAAACAAACAAATCTCAACAAATTATCACAAATAGCTACGTGAGTTGTGTTAACAACTCCCATTATGTGAACACTAACAATGCATTTCCCAACAAGAGCTCCCTATCCACTGTGTTAGCCTACTGGAACCCAACTAATAGGCTAACCACCACGACTGACCACTGCCTAGGAAAGGGGGACATTACTTTTTTTTTTGGTGTAGAGCTTGAAACATTCCTTGGAGATAGTCGTTGAATTTTAATTAATGAAGTTTGGATTTGACCTAAGTACCCTTGGTAGTATAGGCATTTTCCACTTGCACCAAGTTTTGCTACTTGACCACTTAAATTTGGAAGTGTTTTGAAAAGGTAACACTATGAATAAAGCTCTTAGGAGTTAGGATATGGCCACATAATTTGCAATGTATCCTTGCCTGTTGGCAATCAAGCATTCTCAAAAAATGAATGGTACATGTGATGGCTTTAGACCACAAATCAATCCACTTGTCACCCCCTTTTGATCATGGCATCAAGTTCCAAACACATCAAATATGGGCTAACATGGCCTTGTGATAGAGCAATGATGTCTTCAAAAATAATTGAGAATTTGAGACTTTTCAACCATAGGAGTTTGAAGGACCCATTCAATTTTAAATTAGATTGAGGAATGGACAAAAAGAACACAATCTCGCAAGGGTTCCACCAATAGTGAGAAGCAACTAGCAAAAGATAAGTACAATTGCACTGACATCATAGCACGATAAAGCCACATGAGAATTCTTTCAAATCCACTATACAAGTTGGACCCTATGTACCACATGGAAAATGTTTTTGGTTGCCAAGATTGGAGTCATAAAGTCTCAATTTATCGCACTTGTAAAACTGTCTCTCTTTAACTAGTTGTCCATGTCATGGGTAAGTGGCCTTTCTTATCAAATGCCACCTCAACCATTTGAAGTTGCCATTAAAAACCCATTGAACTAATGGAAACTCATTTGCAAGCCACCACCACCATAACATTCTTTCAGTGGCATCATTTGAGGCATGGATATTGACAAATCTGAAGGCTCTATTAGCAATATTGAAAAGATCCACAAGGCTCTGCTAGATTAGTAACATAATGGGAATACCACTTGGCATCGACAAAAGTTACCATGCCACCTTGACCCTTTTCATGATTATTGGTGAAATAGATGGTATTTGGCCATATGTCATGCCACACAACTAAAAGCTAAAACCCAATAACCTTGATCTCCTAAAGACAGATAATGTCCAAAGAAGCAAATCAGTATTGAAAATCCTGCTCCATGAATTTATGGTTTAGATCTGTCAAACCTCTTGCATTCAATGAGATGCAATTCATGAAGATAGAGAGTCTAAGGACATTGGGTTGGAGTTCAACCCTTGCAACACAAAGAACTATTTTGCCCAAATTGGATTTGGTTCAGAGAGAACACTCCAAATTGCATTTGTCATTTTTGACAAACATATTCTCTAACCTCTACCTCTTAGGAGGGCTACATGAATTCCGGCCTCCCTCTGGTTGGGACGCAGTTTGAAGTTTTGAACAACTAACTCCATCAAGGATAAGACACTAGCAGGGAGTGGAGTTCTAGTGTATCAAGGTTACTAACCTCTTTGAAGGACTCTCTAGAAGAATAGTTGGGCTCTAATTGAACAGTGACCACTTGGCTTTGTTAATGGCTTGTGACGAGATGGTCCCGTGGTCACCGCTGCTTTGTCCTTAGTCTACTGTCAAAAGGGACCTGTTGTTGTAAATGTAAACAAATCTTCAATCAAATTGGGAGACTAAGGGACTTATGAAAATTCTAAGTGTAAGAATACTACTCAAACTTCTATGTTCAGATTTCAATTTCCAGATTTGTTTTCTTATTTTGAATGTGCTGATTGCAGAACATTATTCGATTTCTATGTTTGCATATCAAAGAAGGATCCGACATAAATAAGAGAGGAGACCCGCCCCTAAGAGGCACGTCTCATGAGAGGACGTGTCTCCACAAGTGGAGACACGTCCACTCATGGGACGTGTCCCTTAGGGTGCAACTTATGATAAAGTCGTTTATCATTGTTTAGTATAACTCATATATACCCTTCTACAAGGTGGCGGATGAGTAAGTAAATTCCGATTAATGAAATGCAGAATATAACATCATATATATAATTCGAATTTTATATGTATGCTCATAAATTCGATTAAATGTTTTTCCAGAAATATTTCAATATAAATGATAAACTTTGATCAAGTATGAATGACGATGATGCTTACAGCAATCGTCATTCATATCTGACCGAAGCTATCATTCATTAACACTCCCTCTTAGCTAGGGAAGATATTTCAAATCAAATAAGTAGAGATATCACCTTAACACGTGATATCTAAGACATGGTATGATTTCTCAATATTGTCAAGTCACATGACATTCTTCATAACATATCTTTATTATGGTATGTGCACTGACATCAAGTCACATGATGTCTACCATAATTCATGGCATATCCACGGATATAAATATCCACCATGATTATCTCTTAAGGATCACAATGATCTACAAATGATATCAAGTCCCATGATATCAATCAAAGTGTCCAAGAGATACTATCATGACATGTCCACAGATATCAAGTCACATGATATCTATCATGATAGTTTATCATTGTAGAGTCGTCACTTTACAATGTCAAATACAAGTGCTCATTATTAGAAAGATTGTCACCTTTCAATAATGTACACAAGGGGAGTAGGCCCATAAAGTCATGGAGTCACACACATGACAAAAGAGTTTACACATTAAACATCTTTATATATTAGTACAATTTATAAACAATTTGTATTTCAAACATAAATAACAAATTACATTTCAACCATACCAAGTTTCTTCCTGAAGTGCTCTACCTTGATTTGAGAGAGAGGCTTGGTGAGAATGTCTGCAGTTTGATCATTTGTATTCTCATTTGAAGTAGAAGGAAGTTCATGTGGCATTTCATCAGGATGCTCCCTCTGAATCTCAGGAGCAAGTTCCATTTCAGGTACTCTAGGGGAATAGGTTTCTGTCTCACTAGAACTTCTTGCCCTCTTGAATGCAATGTCTTCTTCAAAGATGACATCTCTGCTCAATTCAATTTGTTTCTGCCCGGGTATGAATATCCTGTAGGCTTTGGAGGTTTCACTATAACCCACAAATACTCCCATCTTTCCAGAAGGTTCTAGTTTGAATCTCTTCTCTTTGGGCGCATGTATATAGACAGGACAGCCAAAAATCCTAAAATGACTAATGTCAAGTTTTATGCCGGTAAAGGCTTCTTCAGGAGTTTTGTTATCAAGATGAGAATGAGGACATCTATTTTGGATATAGACAACAGTCCTAGAGGCTTCTGCCCAGAAAGAAGTTTCAATGTTTTGGTCAAGCAGCATTGCCTTAGCAGCTTCTACAATGGTTCTATTTTTTCTTTCAGCAACCCCATTTTGTTGAGGGTTGTATGCAACTGTGAACTCCCTCTTAATTCCAGCACTCATGCAGAATTCCTTAAAAATCTCAGAGGTGTATTCTTTCCCATTGTCTGTCCTTAAGGTTTTTATTTTCTTTCCAGAGAAGTTTTCAGTAAGGGCTTTGAACTCTTTGAACCTTTTAAGGATTTCTATTGACTCTTTACACTTAAGGAAATGAAGGTGTCCTAATCTTCTATGCCAAATTTCATTTGTATCAACAATGTCAAGGGTAAGGGCTTGTTTAACCTCAGTGTATAGTTTGTAAAGGTACCCTTGTCTTATGCCTATGGTTAGAACTTTCTTGATAGATGAGTTCTTAGGCCATACTAGAACTTTCCCATCCATAAATGTAACTCTATAACCATTGTCTTCAAGGGCAGAGATGGATATAAGATTTCTCTTTATTCCAGGTACAAATAAGACTCCAATGAGTTGCAGAGAAACCCCAGATTTCAACTTGATGGAACACATTCCAACCCCTTTTACAGGGTATGCAGAATCATCCTCGATGGTTACTTCTTCATTAGACTCTTCAGTCATAGAGTCCAAGTGTTCTCTGAACCCTGTGATGTGTCTGGAGGAACCACTATCAATTACCCAATTTTGAGTGTTGTCAGATACTTGACTAGAAAGGGCTGTATAGAACACAAAGTTCTCAGATTCATGATCTGGGTTTGACTTTCCTACTTTGGCAAAGGATGCTTGTTGTTTAGTTCTATCAGGGCATTTCATTGCATAGTGGCCATACTGATCACATCTAAAGCATTGTACTTGAGAGATATCTTTCTTCTTATAAGATTCCTTTCCATTGGAACTTCTCTTTCTTTTAAAAGATCCTCTCTTGTAGGAGTTTTTCTTACTCCTCTTATTAGATGTTGTGTGGAGAACATGAATGTCTTCATCTATGTGTTTCTGTTTATTCTCTTTTGTGGAAAGTCTTGTTTCTTCTTGAAGGCAGTCAGTTCTTAGCCTGTCAAACTTAGGGAGTTTAGATCTCGCACTTATTCCTTGAACAAATGACTCCCATGAGTTTGGTAGGCCTCCTAGTGCAATTAGAGTTAACTCTTTGCTATCAATCTGATATCCAATTGTGGATAATTGATCCCTTAGTTCAATAATCCTCATGAAGTATGCATTAATGGACTTTCCTTTGTTTATTTGTGCATTGTTGATTTGCCTTTTTAATGCAAGAGTCCTGCAAGTGTTGTTAATCTCATAGGTACTCTCAAGAGATTTGTAAATATGGTATGCAGTTTCATGTTTTGCTAAGATAGGCACTATATGATCCCTAACTGCATCTACTAGAATTTTCATGGCCTTTTCATTGTTTTCAACCCATTGAGTTTTCTCAGGTTCAGCCTCTGGTCCCTTTTTATTTTCTTTCACAAGTGAGTCTAGTTTATTCTCTCTAAGGATCATCATGATTCTAAATTTCCATGATGTGAAGTTGTCTGCTCCTGCAAGGCGATCTTCAAATCTGATCACACTTGACATTATGAAGAATGTGATGTGAATTCGATTTTAGAAAATACGAATTTTCTAGAGCAAACTGATTTTAGATTTGTTTTGGATTCACACAACGTGGCTCTGATACCATGTAAATGTAAACAAATCTTCAATCAAATTGGGAGACTAAGGGACTTATAAAAATTCTAAGTGTAAGAATACTACTCAAACTTCTATGTTCAGATTTCAATTTCCAGATTTGTTTTCTTATTTTGAATGTGCTGATTGCAGAACATTATTCGATTTCTATGTTTGCATATCAAAGAAGGATCGCCATAAATAAGAGAGGAGACCCGCCCCTAAGAGGCACGTCTCATGAGAGGACGTGTCCCTTAGGGCGCGGCTTATGATAAAGTCGTTTATCATTGTTTAGTATAACTCATATATACCCTTCTACAAGGTGGCGGATGAGTAAGTAAATTCCGATTAATGAAATGCAGAATATAACATCATATATATAATTCGAATTTTATATGTATGCTCATAAATTCGATTAAATGTTTTTCCAGAAATATTTCAATATAAATGATAAACTTTGATCAAGTATGAATGACGATGATGCTTACAGCAATCGTCATTCATATCTGACCGAAGCTATCATTCATTAACAGTTGTCATAGTTTTGGTAGCTGCACCATTGTTGGACTATGGCCTTCTTTGGGCCCATTATAACCATTTTTATGGTTCCCTAGATTATTCCAGCTATCTTCAATTTTCCCTACCACTTTATGTAATGTCCCCTTTTCTAGCTTGCATTGTATGATGTTGTCGTTAGCCTATTTCTCCTTAGTTCCATGGGCTAACCAGGGCTCTTAAGGAATCTTGAGGATTTTTGGCCTAGGCAATTTTCGTTGCAGGTCAATCCAGAGCATCTGGAGGCAGTTTTGGCATACTTACTATTTTTAGTAAGTCATTAATGCTATTAATGCTATTTCATCAGGCAGGCCGTGATCTCCAGTGATAGTGTCATTTCAATGGAAAATTGGTTATTATCGTCAGTTCCATTGGTTTAATTCATCTCTGCATTAATAAAGTTTCAGTTATGTTGTACCCCAAAATTAAAATTTTTGTTACACTTAGACATTTTGAAGAAATGAGTAAAAGTCTTGTTAAATCAGTCAAAAAGGTCAAAATTTGGGTGTGCATGTCTTGCATGAGGGGTTAAAACGCAAAATTTTCAAATTCTAACGATTTGGGTCTACTCAAAGCAGCTTAACCTACAAAACTCAGATCTTAGTTTTTCATCCCTAAATTTTAGGAAAACTGCTATTTTTAGAAATTTTCTAAAATTAGTAATGTTTTCTGGGTTTTTCTGGGTTTCTATGGAAATGGATACTGGCGAAACTTTCTAAAAATAGAAAGTCGGTCCGTTAGGGTTCAAACTGATTTTGATTGGTTTAAAACACGTCTATATCAGGCTGGTGTAGTCGGAATCTCAAAATAATTAGTTTTGCCCTACTGGGTCTATTCTACTTTTTCAGAAGCATACTAGGAGCTCTGAGGTCATTAATGGAGGTCATTCAGCTGCCAGGTGTCAGATTCAACATTCAAAGCATACGTCAGAAGGTGAGTTCATGAGCAGTCACAAAGAACGAGAAAGAAATGTGAAAATGATGAAAATTTTCTAACACTGCCAGACTTGGTCGCCCCAGGTGAAAAAGGGCGCCCATCTTTTTAGGGCATCAAATGATAAAATCAGGGTTTACTCTTCCAACCAAAGTTGCTTAGTTCTCTGCCAGCTTCGCGACGAATTAACGATGCAGTCATCAGACCATCCAGTCATCTGGAATTCAAGGCTGATCAGGGAGGTTCCAAACTGATGTCAGAATGAAGAAGCATGAAAAAAATTAAAAAATTGACTAAGTATGGGTAAAATGGGTGCCCAACTTTTTGAGGCACCTAACGCAGCAGTTAGGGTTGGAAAATGTGCTCAATCTTTTCAGTATTCAGTCAGCTTCGTCACGCCTGTCTCCGTCAGATCATCCGACTGGTCGTCTTTCGGCAAATTTAGATTGAAGTCAAAGATACAGAAAGAAGGTTTCAAACTCTGAAGAAAATCAAATGAAATTTGACTAAGTCTGGAAGGTTTGAGCGCCCCAGGTGAAGAAGGGCGCCCAAGTTTTCAAGGGGAAAAACAGATGACTTCTCAGGCATAGTCATAAGCTACGTCAAGGTATCCAAGGGTTTGAACAAACACTGGCTGAAGTAAGACCGAGGCATGAGATCATCATTGTTGATTTAGACACGGCTTATGGTTCAGCAGTTTCAAGAGAACACAAGAGACAAATCCTTGCCTGGAGAGAGCGTCATGTTTTCAAAGTTAAAACCTATGAGAGGATATCCGAAGAATTTATTGCCTACAGACAAAGGGTGATTGAAGTTCTCCTTTTCATTGGTGAGTTTATCATAGAGATCCCTTCTCAGTACAGTCTTGAAGATGGTTCCTACATCGGGCTTGAGGAAGTGCAAGATCAATTTCAGAGTGTTGTTCATAGTTGCAGTCTAGTTGGCGGAAGGATAGGTCATATTTCGATGATGTCAGCAAAGTTCGAGAAAGCGGCCAATGAGGTCGAAGATTTCCTGAGATCTATTGTAGATGCTGAAGATATTCTTGAAAAGCTGTGTTTTGCTATTGATGGCATAGATGCACCGAACCGGGACACAATCTCCAACTTCCTAACGGATGTGATCGAGCTTTAAAGCAGCTTTCTTCTAGAAGCTTTCTTTCTCGCTTTCTTTCTATTCTTGGAATAATTCTTATCCATTCTTTGAGAAGAGAAAGAAGATAAAATGTAATAGTTGGCGTTTCCCGCTTTTTCTGCTTTCTAGGGTTTTAGATGTTATCTTCTTTCTAGATTTAGTTAAAGCAAGGAGATTTTAGGGTTCCCTACTCCTCTGCTTCTCTATAAATAAGAGCCTTTGCTCATTAGTTTCTTTAACCGTGCTAGTGAGAACAAAACGCTGAGCCTATTGTGCCTTCTATTTGTTACTCAAGTATTGTTCAATTGTGTTGTAATAGCAAATTGTTGAGCCTCTTTAGCCAACAAGGAGTTAGTGTGATTGCTGTTTCTAGTGTGTAAGAGCAAGATTGCAAGCCTCTTTAGCTGCAATTTCTTGTTCCAGGCATGTTAGAAGGGAGTTTTGTTCCAGAGATTTGAGTAATAA
This sequence comes from Sequoia sempervirens, assembly GCA_007258455.2. Lineage (NCBI taxonomy): Eukaryota > Viridiplantae > Streptophyta > Pinopsida > Cupressales > Cupressaceae > Sequoia > Sequoia sempervirens. The sequence goes on along the minus strand of VDFB02000003.1, from coordinate 451,152,984 downwards.
AATCATGAGCCTCCTTTGCCTTGGTCCAAAATCTCAGATTTCCATTATTTATGTTCTACTTTTATGATCTTGATTTCAACTTACAGTGAAGTGTGTAGGTGTTTGTTGAGAGAGAGGTTATTGAAGCATTTTGTCAGAAAATCTACCTTGTTCATTTCTAGTTTCTCTTGCTCTGCTTATTATTTGAGAAGTTAGAAACGTCTTTAGTTTAAGTTAGTCGTAGTTGAAAGTCTCAAAACAGAAAATCTCAGCTGCGGCGTTTGTGTTTAATAAACCTTGTGCTCTAAGCTGATCAAAAAGATAGGCAACTTAGTTTTAGTTTACTTTCTTTCAACACCATCAGCAAGAGGGAGCTTCCCCTCCTAATTTGAAGAGCAGTTTATCTGTGCATAGCTGTCCGTTTCAAATACTCATTCCAGAGGTGCGAATTTAAACGCCAACAAGTTATAAAGTTAAATTCAATTATTTAACTTTCTTAATGTGAGTCTAATGCTAAGTGGGAAAATGAATAGTAAAAGGGGCCCCTTATTTTAAAATACATGAGACATCAAAAGGGCAAAAAAGACGTTTATGTTTTATCCCACATTGGTTAAAAGTGTGAATGAGTTCTTATGAGAAGCTTATAAAAAGTGTTGCAAGGGCTCACTTTCAGCCATGCTTGGTATATACTTGGTTTATTATTTTCTAGAGAATTGGGAGCTTTTGCTTTCAGCAGGTTTGAGGATGGAAACCCTCGAGCTTGGAGGCAGTGGACAGAACCCCATTGTCTATTGGAGATATCACTCAGGTGTCTCACATTGTGCTTCAAATTCATATTTCTGGTTATCCAATTCAACTGTAAGTTCTGTCGCTATGATTGGATATTTCTATTGTTATTCTACTGAAGATTTAAAGGCAATATTCATATGTAATTTCAGATCTTTGTTCTAGAACTGTTATTACATGATTTACATTGAAATTTATTCGCAAAGTTATTGGATAAATAGAAATCAGTTGCATGCAAATTGTTGTTAAAATTTCTGTGGAACATTTGGTAAAAAAAAAATTGGAGCAAATATCCATAGGGGAGGCTTGAAACTGAATACAAGTATTGGGAAGGTTGATAAACAAGTTGTGTATGGCACATGTCACCAATGTGTATATCAAGAGTTTCTTTCAAATTTTTGGAGAGGTCTATCTCCACACAAACACGAAATTGCAATCCAGTTGAATAAAAAAATTCAGTCTCAACACATACCACTAGCACCTAAATTTGACAATCGACCCTGCCTATCAAGCCAATATTTTGTGACAGTTATCCATTCAGAGCTGCCTTTTAAATGTGAAAATTTATTTTATTTTTAAAAGTATATCATAGATCAGATATTTATTTTGCTATGATATATAATTTTTTATGGTCCATACAGATTTTTCCCTTCTATGTGATATAGTCTTCCCAAAATTTTAATTGTATTTTATGGAAAAAATTGTTAAATACTGCCATCAAATTTAGACCTTACATACCACCCTCCCAAGGGAGGAAGCAATATGGTTGAGGAATGACCAACAAGGCAACAACCACCTAGGCAACTTGACTCATACAGGGACTTTAAGAGCTTGTTGGTCAGATGCGATGAAATACCTTGTCTAGGGAGAGAAAACTAGCAGAGGGCTACACATAATAGGGACCATGGCAAAGGGCTGTGTTTGTATGGTTAGCTTGCGCAAGTTGGAAGAGGAAAAACCCTTTGGTTAAGTTTTGAATAGCATCAAGCTTAACCTCATGGGGACCCATGCACAATCTACCCAGCTGCAAAGCATACTTTCAGAAGGTGTGGAACCAACAAAATAACCAATATGCATAAATTGTTCAGGTCGTTTACAAGTGTTATCAAAATTAGGGGTCAGAAGAACAATATTCAGCAGGTTAGAAGCTATACATTGTGGGAAACCTTGGAACAATTTGGCAAGGTTTCTTCCATAGTGGCACCATTGTTCGCTCAAATTCCTATCACTTTGGCATTAATAGTTGAAGAAAAGGCATGAGCGAGAAACCCTAAAAGCTTCCACAATAAATGCAAGCAAGATTAAAAAATTGTAGTAGCTTAGGAATTTGAGAATACAAGTACATGATAGCTACGGATAGCTGCCATAAGGGTGAGAAATCCTAAAAGCTTCCACAATAAATGCAAGCAAGATTAAAAAATCCCTATAGAATTGTAGTGGTATGACGGAAGACAAAGCAGGGGACACATGCATGCAAATCAAAACCAACCTCTCTCACTCTCAGACTCTACTTCAGTTCTAACCTTTTGTAATTACTTTCTTTATATATTAAGATATTATACCGGTGTATGACTAATTAGAAAAAATAGTTTCAAGGATGATTAAATTTCACTTTCAGCTTATTTTATCTTACATTAAGATATTTTAAATTTATTTGTATATTTAAATTTTAAATATTATTTTTTTATATTATCTAATAGCCACACCCTTCCATCTCCATGCCATACCCAAAATCAAGAAAAAAATTTGCTCTACCCTAACTATACGGTCTCATGGGGGGCTTGGACTTCTATTTTCTTGGATCAAGCAGTCCCATGAAGCAAAAAAAATTATGGTACAGGATTAATTGGAATCTTTTCCTGAAAAATAGCAGCCCCTATCTTTTAGGACTGCAAATTTCAGCGGTTGAAGTTGAGGTGGGGCTAGAAATTGCCCCTACAGCTTAGGAATTTTTTGTGTCATTTGTCTATCACTTAAAATCTTAAATTCTTAAAAAGAAAAAAATGAAAGAATTTTTATTTATTTATTAATTTTTATCAAAGTCCTCCAGTTTGTTCCTTAAATTTTGGAGTTCAAACTCTTAAGCTGAATTGCAAAATTGAATTCATGGGACCACCAGCTTAAAAATATTCCTAAAAAATCTCAGCAGCACCCACTGAAATTTTTTAGGAAGCCCCCCTCCATAGAACCTTACCCTAAATCCCATCCCCATGCCGTCTATCCCTGAAACACGGTGAAACACTGTAAAATTGTAGATGGCCCTCTCATGCCTTGAATGAAGGCTGCTATGAGCCGAGGGTCCTTCACCAGCACACAGGTCTCATTGTTTTGTTTCAACTTTTACAATTTGGTCTCCTGTTTAATTTACTTATCATTATAAGGGAGGCTAGACTTGTTTAAGAGTTCATAACACATTTGTTATTTCTTTGGGTACTACATTCCTCAAAGATTGTTGGAGAATATGCCCGATTGAAACTTGATACAAACCAATTTCGGACAACATTTATGGTTTACTAAATTATAGCGAACGATTTCTCGTATGGTAGAAAACATTGATAAACGTGTATTTTCATTTATTCTCAGGTACCTTCCAAATGGGATCGATATCTATTTTGAGAATGTGGGTGGTGATATGCTTGAAGCAGTTCTTGAAAACATGAACACCTTTGGCCGTATTGCTGTTTGTGGGATGATCTCACAATATAATTTGGAGGAGGGTAAAGGTATAAGGAACCTGTCACAAATAATAGTTAAGCGCATTAAGATGGAAGGTTTCATTGAATTTGATCATTCGAAGACATATCCGGAATTTGTCGAGAAGGTAAGAGGTTATATCAAAGAAGGGAAAATTGTTTGCATTGAAGATATTACTGATGGTCTGGAGAATGCACCAGCTGCTTTTGTTGGTCTCTTTCATGGTAAAAACGTAGGAAAGCAGCTTGTGCGCATATGTGACGAGAAATGATTGAAATGAAAAATAGAAGCCTTGTGGGTGCAGTTTTCTGGTACCAAAGGATTTTAAGCTGTGGGTATCAAATATAAATAATGCAACAGTTTATTTGTGACGAGAGAATGAACTAATAAATTTCCTTAGGATATTTGTGCTTTTTATTGATGTAGCTGTTTTTTGTGCATAATAATATGCATTCGTCACCTGTTTTGTGCATAATCTTTTGTAAATGTCTGCTCAGAGTATTAGGATGTGAATGGCATCAAAAGTTTTATATTCCAATAAGTGACACTCCGAGATATTTAAAAACAAAGACTTTTCTTTTTAAGTAAGAAAACCCCTTCGAACTGGGCTTTAGACTATAATAAACAATTTTGTAAGATGTTTTCCCAACCAATTGCAAAGATTGACAATTGGTGGTTTTTTAAATTATGCTGTTTATATCAAGATAATAAAAACATCATTATTACATTTGAAAATGTGTCCAGTGTTCATTGAAAATATGCAGTTGAATTCTTAAAAATGCAGTTTTGGCTATCTTGTGATACAATTGATATATGCATTATCCCTGTAGAGTTGAAAGAGTATGAATTATATTATAGGGGAGAGGACCCAGTACCTGAGCATGTTTCAATAGTTGTGATAGTAGTTGTTTATATAATGCTTAATATTTTTATCAATATTGGACCAATAGTTGTGACTTTAAAGTTGTTAGTGTTGATGGTGACTACCCATAATTAAACAAAATGTATTCCTTTGATCTAAAAAGGAACCAATCATGTGATTCCACATCAGCTCTCAATAAAACATGCCGTGAATGCACAAGTATTGGTCTCACTTTTTTTGGGGGCCTCTTTGGATACCTTGACAAAAAGCATGTTGATGTGGCATCATATTTGATGATGTGGCCCTGAAACCTTAGTTATAAATAGGGAACTTGCCAAGTAAGCTGCTGTAAAAAATTGGGAGTGATATGAAATTTCCACGTAGGATAATTAGAAGTGCGAAGTTAGGGTGCACAACTACTAGATCCTCTCCCATATGTTATATTAGTTGGTAAAAGATATGTTAAAAGTTATGTCACTGGAAGGCTATATAAGATGATTCAAGTTCTAGAATAGAGTGCATACTTCATAGAGAAAAAGGAAAAAGTCATTCACTGGTGGAAGGAAGATGGTCCCCAGTTTAGGGAAGCATTGTTCATTATCATGTGTAGTAGCTATCGTGTACTTGTATTCTATTGTTTACTACATATGTAAAGTGCAATGCATTGATATTTTGTAGGATAGTATTCTTGGGTTTTAGATGGGATATATATATATATATTTAGACTGTAGGAATTGGGTAGTAAGTGCGTTTGGTAAACTTTTTTCACGTGATTGGTGATGCTGGCGCAACAGTCCTCTGCTACCATGGGGACAGAGGGAAGACTAGACCTTGTGACCTCTTGCCTACAACATGATGCTTTAGCCAATCCAACTAGGCCCTCCACCCCTTTAGATGGGACACATTACCCTATAATCACTTGAATTTCTTTTTCAACATTTATAGTGAAATACTTTACTTTTTGCACAATAAGATTTAAGATTGTATTGGAGTGATGATTTTGAAAGTAAAGCAGTCTAGAAACAATGAGCAAGCCTTGCAATCATGATGTTTATGTAGGGGCAAGATAATTTTATCTTTTAATTTATCTATTTTTTATTTTTTTTAATGCGGCAAGGGTGTCCCCACAACTCAGTCCAGTGGCCCAGCAGCCCATACCTTGGGTATCTGGGGCGAGACTAGCCCCTTGCGGGTGGACGCCATAGCCCATATACACGTCCACCGGTCAATCGTGAAACAAAAAGGAAATATAGGTGGATAGAATTCTTAATGGGAAAGCTATTATGCCTCTTTAAGATAATCTAATTTTTAGACTAATATGTACCCATAAAACTGAAATGAATCATGGAACTTGATTTTACCTAATGTTAATGTGTTTATTCATTGAATTTAATATTTATCATTATAAAGCTAAAGGTAACCTTTTAGGTTATTGTTAGGGACAAGACTAATTTGGTATATGAGACATCTTCAACACAAGTATTCTTTGGAAGGATTGTTTTTTCTATTATGTTATATAGATTTGACCTTGTATACACTGTTTATTTTAGAGAACAATTTTATGAAAGGAAAAACAAATTATGCAATATTTTTTTTTAGGAGTTTTTATTATAACGATATTAATTATTTATTGTTTAAGTTAATTTTCTTAATGTATTCCACAATTTCAATTTTTTTTTTTTGGGTAAATAGTAGCTAGGGCTGCACCATTATATTGATATCTAAAAAGGAAGTTGCATGTTTTCCTTTATGTCAGACCTTGCCATAGACTAACCAGTTACTATTCAACCACCCCTCCCGACCACTACAAACCCACACATTACATAGAGAAAAACATCACATACCCTTAAATATAATTTGCCTGAGCTAATAACCCTATACATCGACATTCTTTGACATGACAAAATTGACAAAATTGACAAATAGAACCAGTTTGACATTAACCATGTGCTCGTACCATTGCCCCAATCTTCATCAAGCATTTCGGACCGCAGTCAGCATGCTCATCCAACTTAGCTTCCTCCACCAACACGACCTCCTCCACTCAGCTTTCCCCATCAACCATCTCCTGGTGTGTGGCGATAGCAAATTTTCGAACCCAGCCCGCGCCCTCATCCTTCACAAGCCCCACCCATCTCTTCAGAAATGCAATCCCCAACTCCTTTTCCTTTTTGTTGTTTGCAATCCCCTTCGAAGCCCTTGGGGTTATGAGAGGAAACCTTTCCATTTCCCGGCCACGCCTTCTCAACATATAGTAGTCCATTGACAGTGGAATCCTCCACTTCTGGTCCACATTCTTGACGACAACATCCAGGTTCCCTAGGAAATTCTTTTTAAACTTCTCACACAAGATTTTAGCCTCTTCTTTTGGCACCTCTTCTTTCAAGATGGACGCTAGAAACATGGCAAAAACATCTGCATTCACCCTATAACAATGCTCAGAATTTAGAAAGTCCTCACCCAACACCCACTTCACCGTGTGAATTACCAAGCTATGTTGGATCTTCAGAATGTGCTTCATCCTCCTATCTGTCACTGGACCCAAAAACACAACCTAACGATTCTTACTTATCAATCACACCAAAGTGTCCATCTTCTTCCAACTGTGAATATGCACCACACAAGGAAGACAAAAACCGTCTTTGTGTCAACCTCATTGATAGACTCTTGGAATCTTGCGACCACTTTGCTTAATTTAACAACTTACACCTCAAATAATTATGATGATCCTTGTCGCTATTTCCTTTAACAGGAGTACCATGTGTGTTGTCGATCACATTCAATCATGATATGCCATCACCAAGGTAACATCCTCCCATTGTATCCCTGCCACCTTTGCTGACTGAAGCCATAAAGTTTTTTAATATTGATGTGATTGTTTGTTTCACTCATTGCTAGGTTGTCATCTGAATCACCTACCTATCATTTTCTACACTTTTCTTTGCCAACTCATCTACCGACGTATTACCCTCATGGTATGTGTGATAGTCTAAATTCTTCAAATATGCCTAACAAGTCCTAGATTGGTTCCAACCATTTGCTTGGCTTCCAATTTGGCATTTTCCTTTGGCGGATTGCATTTATCGTTATGAGGGAGTCTCCTAAGTGCACTTTTCTAGCCTTCAACTCCAAGCCACACTTTAAGCCCATGTATGCAGCCCTAAACTCTACCGTATTATTTGTTGGTTCACCTAGGAATTCTATTTTTTCACAAAGAACCTTTCCAGTATGATCCCTAGGTCAGTGCAAGATCATGGGGGTCCAAACTAGGCCCCTAAGTGGCAATGAAATTTCAAAAAAATAGACAACTTGACATAAAAATTTGAATAGGTTATTAACATAATTTGAAAAATATGTAAGAATAGTATTTGTAGCAAATTGAATGTAGTTTCTAGGCTACTAGTCCCTTTTTGAAAAAAAAAATCTATTTTGTGAAAATTTGAAATTTCAATGCAGTAGTACTAAATTTTTCAAGAAAAGGATAAAAAGCAGGTGTATGTCTGACCAACCTAAGTACAAGATTTTTTATTTTTTTTAAACTTTCAATATATGTGGAGGACACATGCTTTGGATGTGTCACATTTTTTTGCATGTAAATAATTAGTTATGATTTTTTTATTAGAACATTTCAAAATTATTAAAACGTGTTTGTCTAACCACCATAACTTGGTTAAAATTTATGAAATTCAATTTTTTTAAATCTAATAGTATGTGAAGCATAGAATGTGACGTATCTTTTAGATTCGAAAAATGTTAAATAGTTTAAAAATTATAGAATTTTTTCAATCAACCTATTAATCAAGACTTTAGTTGTAATGTATGTAGAAAATCAATAATAATTATTTATTAAATTCAAAATAAGGCATATCTTATATTGGTGGAAAGTTGCCAAATTTTTTAATAAACCCTTTTCGTTTTATCAAATTCGGATAAAAAATGTCGTCAGCCACAAGGGAAAACATAAAACTAAGAAAATTTTGTAAATAGGTTTTTTTAGTTGACTTTCCAGGTTTGGCAATCCCAACCAAATCTTGAGCCAAATCCTCAGCCTACTGACGTTGTCAGAAAAAATTGATATCTGTTTCGTTACCTGTATTATTTGTAATACATAATATTTAATTATATATATAATATTATATATTATTGTATTATTATATTATATATAATATATTATTGTATTATTATATTATATATTACATTATAATATATATAGTGAGATAGAGAGAGGGGTGTGAGAGATAGAGGGGGGAGAGACCTAAGAGGGGTTTGGAAGGGATACGAGGGAGAGGAGAGAGAGAGACTTGAGAGAGGAGTGGGAGACCTGAGAGAGAGAGAGAGAAAGAGAGAATGAGAAAGACCTGAGAGGGAGATGGAGAGTGAGAGAGACGAAAGAGAGAGAGTTGTCTAGGTAGGTGCCCAATGGAGAGACCTAAGAGAGAGAGGGAGTGGGAGGGATAGGAGGGAGAGACCTGAGAGAGAGAGAGGGATTGAGAGAGAATTGTCTAGGTAGGGTGGGAGGTACAAAGGGAGTGAGAGACCCAAGAGAGAGAGGGTGGGAGGGATAGAGAGAGGGAGAGAGAGATAGAGAGAGATACTTGAGAAGAGAGGTGTTTGGGAGGGAGAGAGAGAGAGGAACAAACCTACGAGAGAGGGACTGAGAGAGAGTTGTCTAGGTAAGGTGGGAGTGATAGAGGGAGTGAGAGACCCAAGAGAGAGGGTGGAAGGGATAGAGATAGAGAGAAAGACCAAAGGAGGGAGGGAGAAAGAGAGAAAAACCTGAGAGGGAGATGGAGAGAGAAAGACCTGAGAGAAAGAGAGAGGGAGAGGGAGAGACCTGAGAGGGAGAGAGGGATTGAGAGAGAGTTGTCTAGGTAGGGTAGGAGGGATAGAGGGATCGAGAGACCCAAGAGAAAGAGGTTGGGAGTTGGGAAGGAGAGAGAGAGAGAGAGACTTGAGAGGGAGAGATGGAGAAAGAGAGAGATAGAGGGACAAAGAGACCTAAGAGAGAGAGAGGGGTTTGGCAGGGATATAGGGATAGAGAGACTTGAGAGAGAGAGAGAGGGAGTGGGAGAGTTATCTAATTAGGGTGGGAGGGAGAGACTTGAGAGTGAGAGGGGGGGAGTGGGAGAGACCTGAGAGACAAAGAGAGGGAGGGAGGGAGTGGAAGAGACCTGAGAGATAGAGGAGTGGGAGAGACCTAAGAGGAAGAGAGAGAGAGAGGCCTCAGAGGGAGATGGAGAGTGAGAGAGACCTGAGAGGGAGAGAGACCTAAGAGAGAGAGAGGAGTGGGAAAAACCTGAGAGATAGAGAGCAAGAGAGGGAGAGGGAGAGAGAGTTATCTAGTTACTTCCTCCCAGAGACTCGGTGATGTTGTAAAGCACCAGATTTCAAACAATCCTGTTAACATTGTCTTTGATGCCAAGCGACTCATTGGAAGGCACTTCTTCAATTCTTGGGTGAAGGACAACCTAAAATTTTGGCATTTACCATCATCCAAGGGAAGGATGACAAGCCTCTCATCCAAGGACCACTTACAAAGGAGAAACTAAGTTATTTGTGCTTGAAGAGATCTCATCCATGCTACTCATGAAAAGGAAGACCATTTTTGAAAAATAACTTGAGTGCAAGATGAAGAATGTGGTTATTATTGTGCCTGATTATTTTAATGATGCGTAGAAGAGGGCCACAAAGGATGCTAGTGAGATTGCAGGCCTCAATATCGTGTGGACAATTATCAAGCCAATGGTTGCAACTATAACTTATGGTTTCCATGATGTATTCACTGGAGAAAGAAGAGTTCTTCTCTTTGATTTGGGTGGAGGTACGTTCAATGTATTGGTTCTTTTTGTTTGAAAGGGTAATATTACTGTCAAGGCCATTAGAGGGGATATGCATTTGGGAGGTCAGGACTTTGATAACAGGATGCATTTTTTTTTTAAAGCCCAAGGGTGAAAATTTTATTGAAAGAAAAGCAGAGATTACAAGCAAGGGGACATGAGGCCCCAAAAATTCAAAGAGATATCAAAGATAGGACCAAAAGAGATCCCAAATATCCACAAAGCCACCCCTCCAGCCATCCTTTCAACACCAAAGGGCATACAACGAGACCAACCCAAAACATTTAATCATTTTGATCCTCATGAAGAAACTAAGCCAGTTGCTAACATTTTTGCTAGTCAGGCTGACCCCGGCCCCAAACAAACCATGCCCCCATCTCATCAGAAGCCCATTTTTCTAGATAATCAACCACTTTGTTCCACTCCCTTGGAATGTGCACAAAGGAAAAAAATTGAGGCGAGATTGAGAATTTGTGTAGCAATCACACCTAATCTTCAAGAACAATTATGGAAATCTTGGTTGTTTAGCAGAGAAACAAGAATCATTGAATCCATGTCACAAATCATTTTCCTCCAACCCAACTCATAAGCTTTATCCATTTGAGAAGAGCGCAAGCCTCCATCTGATTATTGGAGTGCTCACCCATATAAATAGAAAATAAAAATTGGGCACGACCCCTACTATCTCGTCCCACTCCACCAATGTTGGAAACACCAAGATTACCACAAGAAAAAGCATTTGTGTTTATTTTATAAACATCAGTCAAAGGCGAACACCACTTACCCACATGAATCACCTTCTTGGACACCTTCAAAGACCCATGTCGAGGATGAGCCATAGAGGCCCTAGAAAGCTCCAAAATGGAAAAGAACCTAACATCATTTGAGGTCAAAGGTTCATCTAGGTTGAACTTAGCCTTTATAATCTCATTGAGCATACTCTTAATCTTAAACTAGATTTGTAGGGCCACCTGCCTATGATCCTGAAAAATATGCTTATTTTTGTCCAGCCAAATATGTCATATAATTAGGGAAAGACCCAAATCCCAAGCCGCCGCCAGGAAGTAAATAGAAGCCAGAGGAAGGCCCAAGTTCGTCCAAAGATCATATAGAGATGAGGCCCGAACCAACGATCTCTTCCACAAATTCCACCACAATCTCCAAATTTCAATCGAGAAGGAGAACTGGAAGAACAAATGGCTAGAGCTTTCCTCACTGTTTCCATAAAGAAAGCAAATCGAAGGACCACAAAATCCCCTTTTTCTTGATGTTCTCCTAAGTAAAGCATTTTTCAAAATCAAAAGCCATATAAACAAATTACACTTGGGCCATCCATTCTTGTTCCATATATGTTTCCACTAACGACTCTCCTCCAAGCCATAATCTTGACCAAGTAGAACATCATAACCCTGAGCCACCATGTACCTCCCTTTGGGACCATTACCCTAGGCTAACCCATCCTTCATCTCCAAAGAACAACAAGGACGCTCTGCAAGGATCGATGTTATAAGAGAGGGGGACCACCGCGTGCAAGACCCCAGGTCACGGAGGGCCAAGACGCGAGAGGCTGCTCTAACTTACCTCAGCTAAGTGCAATGTTTAGGGTTATGCAAATGAGAATGATGAGGACTATAATGCCCCACAATCATTCTGCAATCTCGAGTTTCAATGTGGGGCTAAGCGAGTTAGTTTTTAGGTCCAACTCTGCACCTCATGGAGCTCTCTGCCCGAGGACGTCAGCACGGACTCTGGATGACATCACATCGCGTTGGCGTCTCTAAAGCGTGATGTAGTCCGTACGATCAGACAACAGTAGAGACAAGGTTGAACTCACCAAAATGACTAACGGCCTAGCTACTCAACTAAAAGGCCAAAATGACACTAGCAAGTAAACAAAGTACTCTCTAATATTATAAAGTAAATAAGCAAGAGTGATGAAAATGAGTAGAATCTCACCAATGAACTCATTTGCCAGATGATTCTCTGAGAGATCGCACACCTACACACAACAAGAGGGAAAATGTTGGGTGGTTGTATAAGGGTCTACCTCAGTCAAACCCCCGTTTAGGTGTTTCCACCGCCACAGACAGCCAAAAGAACGAGATAAAGGAGTAATAACATAAAGAAAACATGAGCACTACAAAATAGTACTATTCTACCCAACCAAATGATAAAGGAGAGGAGAGGGAAGCTTACCACCTCCACCAAGTGCACTCAAGGTTGCTTGGGGGAGAAATGAGAGGAACTCAAGCCTCTGTTGCGAATGGTGTGGTCCCAAACGTGCTCTACTGAGTTGATGGAGTGAGATGTTGCAATGGGATGCTTGGAATGCTTGGAGTGAGTGAAAATGAGCTTGTGAGAGTGAGAGTGTGGAAGCTTGAAGTGTGCAAGAATTTTCAAGAAGTTCAAGTGAAGTTGTGAAGAATTGAAATGCAAGTTGAAAGAGTGAATATGAAGGAATGAGGAAGAAAACAACCATATTTGGGTTGGTCGGTCGAAGGAGGTGTTACAACTTCACTACCAATGAGAAGAATAACAGACTATGTTGGCTCAGCCGCAGGAATCTACCAAGGATGTAAGCGTACCACGCGGATGTCTGCGGGGTGCACGGGCATCCCTGACAAAAACGCCTCCACCGACACACAAAATAGGTGGCACGTGGACTGCCAACAGTGGGCTTAAGTAAAATTAAGCCTCTGACTTTGGTTTTCTAAGGTGGATAAAGGAAAAAAGGGGAATTGCACCTAAGGTGAAAATTCACTCTTATACATTTTTCCCCCACTTTAGCGAGCACAAGTACAGGTGAGTGCTCGGTAAAGTAGATCAAGAAGAGAGTAGAGTTAGAAAAGTATACATGAACCATTGAGGGAGCAGTACTCAGCCTGGCATACCTGAAGGTGCAGGAGAAGTGAAGGACTCCATAGTTGCTCAGAACTATGAAGTTAGAACAACAAAGCGTCTTACAAGCCCACAGACCTGCAAGGAGGCAACCCCCAAGATCTCTCGCATGGAGGAAGCCCCAAGGAAGCGAACTTCGTAGATTCAAGAAGCAGCGACATGTCTACCCTCAGATAGAACGTTTCAAAAAGCGGCGACACGTCTACCCATGGATAGAACATGTCAAAAAGCGGCGACATGTCTACCCACAAATAGAAAATGTCAAAAGCGGTCAGTCACACAGATCGTAAAAATTTCAAAGGGGTTCCTCAGAAACCCTTCGAAAGCAGAGGGTTCCACTCAAGGGACGTGTTGTTTGAAAGGTAAGGTCTAGTCAAGCTGCCTCCAAGCTAGACGTGAAAGGGTGAATGGAATGAGCCTAGTCGGGCTGCCCCCAAGCTAGATGTGAAAGAATCCATTCGTCATAAAGGATTTTGAAGGGTCCCTTGGGAACCCGCCGTGAGGAAGAAGGGGGGGTCCACTCAAGGGACACACAATTCAAAAGCGATTGTTCTCTTAGAATGATTCGTCATCAAGGAATCCTTTTGAAAGATGTTCACTTCATCAAGGAATTCGAAAGGAAGGATACGCCTCCACGTGAGAAGAAGAGTTGTTCCTGCTTCAAAGGAAGGTCTTCAAGTCCTTTCTTTATGAACCTCTAATGAAGGAAACACATTCCATTAGGTTTCCAAGTTGAGAATGTGATTCTAAGGAAAAATTATTGTGAAGAATTTCAAGAAAAGATTTGTTGGCAACAAATTTGTTTTTTGAAAATCGAAGTGTTGAAGAAGAGTGTTGTCACACATAGGAGGGGCAACTCAAGCAAATAAAAGAGAAAGATAAAGGGAAAGCAAAAGAGAAGAGAAAGAAAAACACAAAGGGCACAGGAGGATCTAGTTTAGTGGGGTCAAATTTGTCCAAGCCCATATAATAATAGGTAACTGTAATGCAAGGTGAAAGATCATCAATCCCCAACCAGATCAAGAAGAATGCACAGAAAACAAAGTAAAAATTAAAAAAATTGGGCAACATGGAAGGGGAGCCTAAATGCCCCCAACTTTTTGCATTGTCCCCAATTTTATCAAAAAATCAATCACAAACATGAAAGAATGATGGCACAAATAGAAGAAGGTTCACGACACAAAAACCACACCTATATCCAAACACCAATAGGGGTGACAAGGATCTAGGCACACATAGCACGGGTATGGGGGAACGCATCACAAAACACACACACAAGATCAAGAAAAGGGGCCTCCTCCTAACACTAATCAACCAAGAGGTTGTTTGCTTCCCAATCTAGATCCTCATAAGGGGAAGGAGGATGAGACTGCAAGGGTGGAATGTTAAGAGGAGGAGCATCTAACCCTCCCACAACAAGGGCCAAGGAAGAGGGCCCCTCAAGGTCCTCTCCACCGAGTTCTTTTGGAGTTAAAGTCAGCGATTTCATGAAGATTTTCGACAGGGCCAGGACTTTGTCCACAAAATTGAGCATGCATCCCATGGGAGTACCATGCCTATTCTCAGCGGACGAGGCAGGTTGTGCTTGAGATTCATTGCTAGGTTTTCCGAACGATTCAGGAGTGTTGAAAAACTCAGGGGAAGCTAGGACTAGTTCTGCCACAAGGATAGAACAAGTCATCATGGGGCCACCCTGTGAGGAAGGTGGACTCCTCTTACGTCCTTTGTTGCCAAAAGGACCAACCTTCGCCTCTTTCTTCGTTGGAGGAGATGAACTCCCCACAAATGAAGCTAGGGGTGTAGAGGAAGAGGAGGATAGAACCGCAGCGGACACAACCGAAGTATTAACCACGTCCATGGGCTTTGGGAAGGGCTGAACATTCGGGACAGACATTGGCAAAGGCAACTCCGTTGAAGGAGCAATAAACACTTGTACCTATTTAGGGTTAGGCACATTAGCGTTCGCAACGGAAGCTGGGATTGAACCAGACTGAAGAGGAACAAGGGGAAGGGAGGAAGGAGACGTTGTAAAAGGTCTTGAAACATGAGCGGTCATTTCTTCCTCCTTCTGTTGCGAGGTGGCCTGCTTGACCAAGAGAGCCTTTTGACAATGCTTGTGTTGTCGTGCAAGGTGGTTCCTACGACTTTTGGAGTTAGAAGCTGGAGCTTGCGAAGGGACGGGAGGTCTCTGCTTGACTATAGGAATGTCCACTATGGTCGTTTCAGGTGGAGGAATGGGTTCCTATATGGGAGCAGGTTGAGGAGCAACAAGAGGAGTCAACTCGAGAGCCTCAACAATAGGCCTCTTTCTGCTCACTTCCTTAGGAGCAGGAGCAATAGGAGGCTGTAGATCGAATTCTCTACGAGAACCTTTCCTTCGGTCATACAAATAATACCATAGGAAATTCATTAGGGAGGTACACGATCCTAATCTTGGGTCTACGCCAAGGAGGGATCATCAAACTCAACGGGTAACCACCGGGTCTACTCATCCTTGATGCTCTTCCCAAGAAAGGGGAGAGGACGGGACTGTCCCAAAGAATTTTTTTTTCCCTTTACCTCACGAGGACAAGAGGCAACCATCGTAGGCTTCTCTTCTTTCTTCGGGGAAGAGGGAGCAGACGATATAGCCTTCTCTTTGCCTTTGCGGGAAGGAGAGGGAACTGACGAGGACGACTCCTCTTTTGGGGAAGGAGTAGTTGCTAGTACGGGCTCCTTCTCTTCTCGGGAAGAGGAGGCGACCGATTTTGTTGTCGCAGGAAGGGTCAGCTTTGGCTCCCCTTTGCCCCTAGTTTTGTACTTCACATAGTTCTTGTAAAGTATGTTTGTTCTCAGAGGAAGCAGACTAGTGGAGGAGGACCAAAAGTGATCTAGTGAATATCCACCACGAGATACCAAAGGCTAATATCCATTATCATGCACGATACCCTTGTGAGAAAAATTTAAACATTTATGAATAACGGATGCAACCCCATTCATGGAAGCCAACCAAGGAATGCCTAGCTTCACTTTGAATAGGTCCGACTCCAAAATGACATCAAAGACTGCGTCAACAATCCTAGGTCCAACCAGTACGGATGGTAGATTTTCTTTCTTCACATTTTTTCTTTTGTAGTGAATTCAATACTAATGTTTCTTCGGCAATAAAATTCACACAACTCGCGGGGTCAATTAAGACTCCTATCACAATGTTACCATTGACACGAGCGAGAGTGTAGAAAGGTGAAGGTTTTTTGTTCAGGGGTAAATCATGTGAAGTGAATGTAATATCTAGTGAACCAGGTGTGGGTGGAACAGTGGAAGTTACCGTGACCATGTTTACATAGGCCTCGGGCTGAGAAAAAAAATTAGTGGGATCGACAATCATGTTAGCAGAGTGTGATGGAAACGGGTATGTGTATATCTGCAAGTCACTATTTGCTTTCGCCACTGATTTGTTAGCGTTCTGTTTATTCCCATCAAGACGAATGCTATTGTCCTTGATGCGGTCTTGTATTTCATGACGCAACTGTATACAACGTTCGGTATCATGTCCATTAACACGATGGTATTGACAATAGGTGCTCCCATCATACCAATTAGGGTAAGGTTCCTTAACAGGCTTAGGGGGCAGAAAAGTTATGATCTTATCCTTTAACAACTTTTGCAAGATGGAAGTATAAGATTCAGACAACTTTGTAAATTTTTGGTTACGTTTGAGGTTGTTGTCATCAACAACGGCTACTACATTCGCAACAGCTTTTCCTTTCCTAGAGATTGATAAAATGGACTTTCCCTCAAAATGGTAGCACAAGGAGGATCCCCCGAACTGAGCAATCGTTTGCTAATACTCTCGTAAAGTTGCACATAGATCCACGAAAGAAGGGTATTTCATAAGGGAAAACTTCTCTTGCCAAGGCCTTTGTAAGTTCCCTATGAACACCTTTTGTACGTCTGAATTGGGAAGCTGATACGAGATTTGTGAAAGAAGCACTTGGTAGCACGCTATGAAATCGGTAATATTTTCATTGTCTCCTTGCTTACATCGGATGAGATTCAAAAAGGTCATCTTTAGCCCGATGTTTGCCTAGAATTGTCTAAGCAATTGATTTACAAGTTGATCAAATGAGAAAATAGAATTGTTAGGAAAGGAATAGTACCACTTGAGTATTGTGTCCTTGAGGGATTGAGGAAATAGTTTAGCCATCAAGGCATCATGATGGAAGAAATCGGTGCAAAGAGCGTTAAAGGAAGACAAGTGCATATGTGGATCTCCCTTACCACCAAACTTCTCAAATTTAGGTATCTTCATTCCTTGAGGGAAGGGAGTGTTCAAGATGGCAACTGACAACAGGTTATGTTGGAAAAAAGACTGGAAAATAGGTTGGGCAGAGGCCTGGGAAAGGCTTGCTAATTGACTCTACATCTTACCCATATTTTGAAGTAGAGTGTTCAAAATAGGGTCGTTAGAAGATAAAGGGCTACAGGAACCTCCTCCAGAGCCACTGCCAATTCCACCTCCAAAACCACCACTGATGTGACTTTCGCCAAAGCCACTGCCACCAGTAGGGCCTCCATTGGGACCACCGCCATGACCTCTGTTAGAACCTCTTCCACCAGCACCACCTCTACTACCAGATCCACCACCACTACCAAAGCCTCCACCACCCATTCCGCCAAGACCTCCACCATTAGAGGCAACGAAAGGGATGAAGTTAAAGCCCAAAGGGACTTTATTCACCTTGATAGTTTTCAATTGATTAGGGACAAAAGAGATACTAATGGAAGGGACCGCATTGGCCATGTAAACAGAAGCGGGAGGCATTGATACTATGTGAACCCCAATCCAAATACCTGCAAAACAATAAGAACAAACACATTAAGTTAGAGATTGCAAGCAAGAACAAGGATTCCCCCATGAAATCCATTCACCAAGTTAAAATTAGGAAAAAAATAATGAACACAATGAAAATAACAAACTAAAGATTGAATCCTAATTGAACTAGTAAACTTATGATCCCATGGAGGAATTGGTGCCAATTTGATGTGAAAATTGGCCTTTTCCCAATTCCTAAGATGCAAGATTGATGTGATGAAGAGATTTGATCCACTTTGTTGATGTTGAAGATTGCTCCAAGCTAAAAACATGCATATCCCAGCTAAGATTCAAGAATGATGGATGAAATTTGATAGATATTTGAGTATGGTAACTTTGCATAATTTGTGGATGATGAAATGAGGATATGAGCTCTTTATTTATAGAATGTCAAGATGGATGAATGTCCAAATTTGAGCAATGTGGGATTAGCATTCATCCAATGGCAAGATGCCACTTGTCAACCCATGAGTGGATGGAGGATGTGCAAGTTTTGAGGATTGTATCAATAAATGCCTATTTTTGAATTTCAAATTTGTTGAAATGACAAGAAAGAGGGAAGGGAAAATGCAATAAATGCCACTTGGCTCAAGGCAAAGGACATGTAAGATGGGGTAAATGCCTTGTGGGATGTACATGTCAACTTGGAATTTGAATTCAAACTTGGAGGAATATTCCAAAAGATGCCTTGTTGAGGAAAATAGAGGATTTAATAAATCAATTAAATCTATTTTCATGTGCAAGTGAGAAAAGCTAGAGGATGGGACATGAATTAAATTAATCAAGGGTTAATTAATTTAATAGGAGATTAGGTGATGTGACCTATTTGACTTAGATTTTAGGATTTATTTAAATCAAATATGAGAGGAATGTGATAAAAGATTAATTAAATAAAGATTTTGATATATTTAATTAAAAGAGATGATGTTAGACTTCAATTAAATAAGGTTTTAATCTATTTAATTTAATAGATAGACTTTAGAGATTTAATCAAATAAAATTCATTATTTAATTAAATAGGGATAATTAGATCAGATTGATTGATTTAATTAACAAAATAGAGAGACTTAATTAGATAAACTGATTTATTTAATTAAGGGAGGAATATTGATGAATTTAATCAAATAGGGGAATTTGATTAAATGGTTAGACCGAAGGATGATTCAGGATGAAACGATGTTAGTAGTCAAGATCAAATGCACAATGTCAATCAGTACATTTTATGTGTCTACAGATACTCCTAATTGTCCTTCACGTTCTTTGAAGGTGACTCCTTGTGCAAAGCTAGAGTTGCTCAAAGGAGCGCACGCTTCAGTGATACCAAAGAGACTACTTAGAAGCTCCACACATGTTCGATCTTTATTCATCATATGTTTTAATTCACTAATAACCTGAGCGGCTCTAGCCATCTTCAAATTTCTTTCCAAATGGTTTTCAAGGTCGCCCAACCCTTTTGTAAGGGTAGGCACATATTCAGTAGGGATTTGAACGGCCTCATCTTTGTCCACCAATGATGGCGTGGGAGATGTAGGAGGAGTGGGAATGTGATCTGTTTTGTTAGGGAACCCCATCTCATTCCTTGATAACTGCTCCTGCACAACCAAACTAACGACGGGACCAGAAAAAAGGCTCATAGAGAGACCAAACGAGACATTCATCCTATCCATCGGCAGGTGTCATACACTTCTCTTCACAATATACCCATAAGTTGTGGACTAGGTTGTGATGCTCACAAACCTTCACAACGCTCGAGGTCACAACAACCACGAAATATCCAAGGGACGTTTTTAACACCAATGGATGAACAGATGTTGGTTCATGTCGGGTTCACCAAAAATGTAAGAGAGGGAGACCACCGCGTGCAAGACCCCAAGTCAAGGAGGGCCCAAATGCGAAAGGTTTCCCTAACTTACCTTAGCTAAGTGCAATGTTTAGGGTTATGAGGATGAGAATGATGAGGACTATAATGCCCCACAATCACTCTGCAATCCCAAGTTTCAACGGGGGGCTAGGTGAGTCAGTTTTTAGGTCCAACTCTATGCTTCAGGGAGCTCTCTTCCCAAGGACGTTAGCGTGGACTCTGGACGACAGCGTGGCGTGTTGGCGTCTCTAAAGCCCATTGTAGTCTGTACGGTCAAACAATAGCAGAGACAAGGTTGAACTCACCAAAATGACTAATGGCCTAGCTACTCAACTAAAAGGCCAGAATGGCACTAGCAAGTAAACAAAGTACTCTCTAATATTATAAAGTAAATAAGCAAGAGTGATGAAAATGAGGAGAATCTCACTAATGAATTCGTTCGCCAGCTAATTCTCCGAGAGCTCGCACACCTACACACAGCAAGAGAGAAAATGTTGGGTAGCTATAAAGGGGCCTGCCTCAATCAGACCCTCGTTTAGGTGTTTCCACCACCATGGACAGCCAAAAGAACAAGATAAAGGAGTGATAACATAAAGAAAACACAAGCACTACAAAACAATACTATGCTACCCAACCAAATGATAGAGAGGAGAGGGAAGCTTACCACCTCCACCAAGAGCACTCAAGGTTGCTTGGGGGAGAAATGAGAAAAACTCAAGCCTCTGCTACGAATGGCTTGGTCCCAAACATGCTCTACTGAGTTGATGGAGTGAGATGTTGCTACAATGGGATGCTTGGAATGCTTGGAGTGAGTGAAAATGAGCTTGTCAGAGTGAGTGTGGAAGCTTGAAGTGTGCAAGAATTGTCAAGAAGTTCAAGTGAAGTTGTGAAGAATTGAAATGCAAGTTGAAAGAGTGAATATGAAGGAACGAGGAAGAAAACAACCATATTTGGGTCGATTGGCTGAAGGAGGCGTTACAACTTCAATACCAATGAGAAGAGTAATGCCTATGTTGGCTCAGCCACATGAATCTACCAGGGATGTAAGCACGTCGCACAGACGTCTGCGCGTCATGTGGGCGTCCCTGACAAAAATGCCTCCACCAACACACAAAATAGGTGCCATGTGGACCGCCAACAATGGTCTTAAGTAAAATTAAGCCTCAGACTTTAGTTTTCTAAGGTGGATAAAGGAAAAAAGGGGAATTTCACCTAGGGTGCAAATTCACTCTTATACAGATGCCAATGAGTTTCTCTCCTCTAGATAACCCCCCATCAATTCAAGAACCAGAGTGACGCCACTGATACACCATAGAGGTCCCCAAAGAAGAAGAGACCTTAAAGCTATCAACATTTGACCAACCCACCTTAACAAAAGATTCACTTAAATCCTGAAAGTGAGGGTGAGATAAAAGTATAGGAGGATGACCATCCCAAGAATCCAACCAAAAATGAGCAAGATTACCTCTATTAATGATCCAAAAGAGACCCTCTTTAATGAGGGTGACACCTCATTTTATAGTATTCCAAATCATGGAGCCCTTACCAGTTAATTCCATACAAGGATGTCCACATCAGCCACACCACCAAGATATTTGAAGTTTAGAATACGAGCCCATGGCTGGTCAAAAAGAGTACACCACCTCCAATATAGTTTCGTTGCAAGAGCTAGACTATTGTGCCCTGACTGTCGAAGACCCAAACCACCCCACTCCTTGGATTCACACTTGGTTCCAACTCACCAAGCTCCACTTTTGATTCTCAATATTTCCTACCCATAAGAATTTCCTAGAGAGAGAATCACATTCCTTAAGAAAACCCTTATGAGCAAACAAGGCCATGAACCTGTACAAAGAGAGAGCTTGCAAAATAGATTTTAAAAGAGTCAACCTGGTAGCAAAGGATAACCAACAAAAATTCCAATGATTGACCTTTGATCAAAACTTGTCCAAGATGTGTTGCTAGTGCCTCTTATTCATATTGCCAACATAGAAGGGGATACCCAAATAATCCAAAGGCAGACCACCAATTTGAAAATGAAGAATGTGGGAAATCCTATTCTGGATTAGCTTAGGGGTATTGAAGAAAATGATACTAGACTTCCCCTCATTAATCCTTTGGCCAAAAGCAGCCAAATAAATATTAAGAGCCTTCCTAAAATTAGTTGCCTCATCAATTCTTTCCAATCCCATCAGAGTAGTATCATCAACAAACTAGAGGTGGGCTTGGGAGTCTAAAACTTGGTTCTAGCTCCAACCTTTGATAAGATCACTATCCTTATGTCACCTCAACAATCTGCCAAGACCCTTTGCCAAAAGAATGAATAGATACAAAGATAAAGGATCACCCTTCCTGAGTCCCATCAAAGTAGAAAAGGTAGAGGAAGGTGACCCATTAATCAAAATAGAGAACGAGGATGTGATCACACAACTCATGACCCAAGAAATCTAGTTAGGATGAAACCTGGAGGCCACAAGCATACGTTGAAGAAATGACCATTGCACCTTGTCATAAGCCTTAGACATATCCAATTTTATAAACATCGCTTTCTCCTTAGAAGAGGACATGGAATGCACCGCTTCCATTGTTGCCACAATCCCATAGACAATCTGACAACCTTTGAAAAAGCCCCCTTTCTCCAAAGAAATCAAGAAATCTAGAAAAAATTTCAACCTTTCTGCAGTAAGCTTAGTGATAATCTTAAAAGCAACATTACATAAAGCAATAGGCCTACAAGAGTAAAAGGAGTTGTCTCCTTATTTTATAGGAATTAGAGCCAAGAAGGTTGAATTAAATGCCTTGAGCATCTTCTTATTAGCTTGAGACTCTCTAACCACCTCCAGCAAATCAAGTTTCAAGATATCCCAAAACTCCTAAAAAAACTCCATTGGAAGGCCATCAAGACCAGGATCTTTTCCTTTCTTCATCTAGAAAACAATGCTCTCAACCTCCTCCAGCGAAACAAGTTTTAGAAGTTATTCATTTCCCTAGAAAAAACCTGAGGAATACAATCAAGGACCATATCCTCCTCAACCACTGCCATTGGGTTTTCCTTTGTGAAAATGGAAGAAAAGAAACTAGCAGCTTCCTCTGAAATGGCTTGATAAGAAGAGAGAAGACCCCCTTGCCTTGAAATAATAGAAGTGACCAAATTACCATACATTCTCTCCTTTACAAAGTTATGAAAAAAAAAGCGGTGTTCTTATCCCTCTCCTAAAGCCAGATAATATGGGATTTCTATTTCCAAAAATCTCCTCCCATAACTTCGATTCAGTAAGATCTCTAGAAAGTTTAGACTCTTTTTGAAGCAAATCCACCATCATTCCTTCTTCCTTAATTTTGAAAGTGATGTTATCCAACTGTGCCTAAATCTACTTTTTCTCAAGGAAGATATTCCCATATGAAGTTTTATTCCATCTTTTAAGCTTGTACTTAACAAACTAAACCCTCTTGTAAAAAGAAAACATGGCAATACCAAAAGCAAGCTTCCCCTCAAACCACCATCTCTCAACCAATTGGCATAAACTAGGATCACGAAGCCACATGAGCTAGAATTTAAAAAGAGGGTTTTTGGATAGGGAGAACCGAAGGGATGAGAATTTTATAGGCCAATGATCTTATCCTTTTTGACCCAAGATTTCAGAAGATGAAGCCCAACAATCTCCAAGCCAATGATAAGAGACCAAGAATCTATCAAGCCTCTCTGAAATAGAACCCTTCACACATCTTCTTTTATGCCAGGTGAAAGTACCATTAATAGGCCCCATATCCACCAACTTGAGAAAAGAGATATTATCACACATCAAGGATGAAGCAAGACCCAATCGATCTACTCCAGATTTTTCCTCCAGGCGGAAAATAGAATTGAAATCGCCTATAAGAATCCAAGGACAACACATGGCCAAAGACCTAATGAATCTAACATGAGACCATAACATTATCTTACCAGGCAGATCATTAGGCACATAAACATTTGAAAAAAGAGAAACCACTCCAGAATCAAAACATGATGCAAGCATTGAAAGGGAATTCTTGTAAGCCACCCACCAAAGAGGAGTTATCCTACATGGATTCCAAAGGCAAGCAACACCTCTAGCCGAACCTTGAGCTCCAACACACTGACATAGACCTCTTCTCCAGAATTTGGGAGAAACATTACCCATTTCGCGTACAAAAATTTTAGTTTCTTGTCCATGAAAATAATATCAGGACTATGATCACATATCAAATCGCGAGTATCCTTTTGTCTAGGGATGCTACCCAAACCCCTTGCATTCCATGCAAGCACAATCATTTGTGGGATGAAGTGAAGTGAGAGTCCAAACTCTTACCAATACCCGATTCCACTAAGGACTCACCCATAGTCTTCATCTTTTCCATATCCTTCTTCCTACCCACCTTGCCTGCCTTATTCATTGTCCCTTTCTTTAATCTCTTCTAATTAATTCCCAGTTGGGGCATATTTCTCTTTTTATTGTCTTCCTTTGTTCAAGAGTTTGTACCCAAGTCAGTATATACTTGATTGTCATCTAGTACCAAAGGTTTTTCACATAGAGGATTCACCACCATGACAACCCTAGGTACTCCACCAAGCTCTTGAATATCCCCTAATGTCTCAGCCAGATCTGGTGACTTTGATCTTCCCTCCTTTAAAGCCTCAAGTGAAGCTACTATGAGAGTAGGAATTTGGGACATATGAGAAGATGGGTCCAAACCCTACACTCCTTGACCTTCAAGAGAAAGATCATGCTCCATTAAATCCAAGTCCTCAAAATTTTTGAGAACATCAAACTTGTTACCAAAACCTCCTTTCTGCACATCCTTATTTTGTCGAGTTACCCCCTAGCCTTGAATAAGCCTTTCACAGGAATAAACCCCTTTGAATCATTTTCCTCATTTACAACTAGAGATTTTCCCTTTGCTTTAGAATTAGAAACATGTCACTCAGGCAGAAATTGCTGAAAGCTACCTCCTGATTTAGGATAATTTATTTGCAAGTGTCCATACTTGTGACATAATCTAAAACAGAAGGGTGGAGCCTCATAATCCGCCCGTTGAATCCAACTCATACATCCCAATTTAATCTCTACAAATTATGGAAATGAAATATTCAAATTAATTTCCACACAAATTCAAACAAAGGAGGTAACCCTACGATCAAGGGTTTGATGAGAAGGGCCCAAGGGTTTCCCCAAAGCTACAACAATAGAATGCATAACATTTTTTCACCAAAAATTTGGATTAGAAGTTGATGCAATTGAACCCACACTGGGATCTTTGATGGGAGCTCCTTTGAGGGATGAAACCCCAAATGTCATGGTTTAATAAAGAGCCTAGCTTGATTATGGAAATAAGGACCACCTTCAAAAACCATATGTCGATCTACTATCTTGGAAAACATAGCAAAGAAATAACCATTCACGCCTAGGATAATCTACATATCTCCCTTCGAGTTCCAGTTTCTTCGAGCCTGTGCCTCCAAAAATGGCAATGAAATACAAACTCCCATGAATTGAAAATTAAAGTGTGTTTCGCTAAATAAATGACATCTTCTACAACAACTTCAGGATTGATCAGCACAATTGGGTGATCTTTGCTCCTTTCCAGGCAACCAATTGGTTTTGATTTCAATTCCGAAGAATGATTTATTTGTGACTCCTCTACAGCCTGCAACAGGAAATTAACAACATCTCCATGCCCCGATGAAGATGAATCTTCATTCATAACAACAGATTTAAAAGACAATTGAGATGGGTCTACGGAACCCCCAAAGGGTACCATGGAAAAACACCCACCTAGCACCGAAAACACAAACCCCAAGCAACAGGAAAATAAAAAAATAGAAATATAAAAAATCTTGATCCAAGAGAAGAATAAACTAGAATAGCCTTGCATGTAACTGTTGACCCCAAACCACGCTGAAACAAGGCCCAAGAGGGGCATGTACAACACACGAAGCAAGAAGAGATGGCAGGACACTCAAGCTTGCGTGACTTGCACATCGCCCGCACCAGAAACCCTCGTCATCATCCTCCTTCAATCGTTAATCCATAATTAATTAAATTGAGACATAAATTAAAATGATAAATGAAATAAGGTGGTAAATGGGTCCTTAGTTATTAGTACTTGTCGTTAGGCAATACTATTGTAATGAGTTTTGTTTTTCTTAGTTAATTAGTTATTAATAAGTTAGCTTTCAACCAATCAAAAATAATAATTTTTTTTGAAAAAAAATAAAATTCAATTTGTAAAGTGAATTTGCAAAATATTTAATTTTATAAATTATAAAAATTATTTCTCATCAATATGATTGGCTAAGAAGTTTTGTGTGTTATTGGAGGATTTTTAGGAAAAGTGAAAACGAACTATTATTTTGCCTATTTTTCACAACTAAGAACTATTTTTTTTCCTATTTTTTAGAATGAACTATTATTTTGCCTATTTTTCTGAAATCTCTAATGTTACCTCACCTAACCAAGTTTGGGTACATTCAACTATTGTTTATATAACTTCTATCATTATTGCTCCAAATTATAAAATTTACACGAAATTATTATTTATGACAATTAATAGATTTTTTTTTTTATATTTCACATAAATTATAACATACATATTGTTATTTAACAAAACTATTATATAAATTTTATATTTAAATAATTAGTAATTAATTCTTTCATATACTTATACTATATAATCAATAAATATTATTTAATATAATATAATAAATTTATAGTGTATTATACATATTATTATGTTTTATATTTATATAATTATATATTTTTCTTTTAATTATATTATACTATCATTTGATTTTCTTTTATATTTATAATATCTTTATAATGTTAATTATTTATATAATTTTTAAAAAAAATAACATTAATGGGACAATTTTAAATATTATGTTAATACTATAATTAACAAAATTAACATTTAATTTTATTCAGATTAACAAAACTTACATTTATTTTTATTCAATCTAAAATTCTATAAAGGCAAGTACTAGCCACTACGTGACACTTGTTTCAATGCAATTTGATTTTTCCTTTAGATCGATTGGTATTTCATGATTGATGGGAGAATATATGTATCTAATATTATTCATGATGTGCAATTTGCATAGATAGATTAGGATTAACATTTCCAATATCTAGGACAAAGTTGCTCTAATAATATGATCAAAATGGTTCAGTCATGCCCTTCTTACATATACAACTGTTGTATGTGCCCATTGAATTGCATATTGTGTTTGTATTTAGATGTACTCATGTTAGAGACAATTGGGGTGTCAAATGTGCCTTAGAGGTTTGTTGTAAGTGGAGGGAAGTATAAAAATTCCTTGGAATTAAGTGAAACACTTTTATCAACGTGTAGAGATCAAATACATACAAGACAAAGATACAAAATTTTCATGGTCATATAGTATCAATCGATGTTGATGAAAGCTTGATGGATTCAATTGATAATGTGTTTGAGGTTCTTTAATGATATTTCCTTCTCCCTAATGATCTAGGGCTGCTTCTTATATACAATATCTTGGATGCTTAATTTAACTTGCTTTAGGATGTAATTTGATAAGTTATGGTCAAATTCTATGATAATGATATTTAAAGTGATTAATATAGGATTATGGTCAACTTACATGTAAATATAAGAAAGTAAACATTAAAATGGTATATTTATAATAATAAGATCAAAATATAGCTATAAAATTAGAAACTAAAACGATGAAATATGTACTTTTCTCTACACTAAAATAATTTTCCAATTTTCCAACCTCTACCTTGAAATATTAAAATTAGTATTACCTATGGGGGTATTATAATGCTAACGATTCAGAATGGAGCTTAAAAAGGATCAAGTCTTACCTTACCTTTGATTTAATGATGGTGGTATGTATATATCACTTTCAAGTGAAGAAGGATAAAAGAATATATTATTAAAATAAAAAGGACAAATTTAACACATGAAGAACTATTATTAGCCTTTGCACCATTAAGAGGCAAAGTGGATTTGTTAATAGGGAATATGGATGGATGTCAATGGGAAGTACTTTGATGTATTGTAAGTCATGATTTTTTTTTAAAGTAAGACATTTCTAATTACTAAATGGTATTTTTAGTGTGAGAAAACATTTTTTGAGCTTGAAAATTTATAAGGAAAAAGTCTACCACTAACTAGTAAAATGTTAATTAGACAAGTGTGTTAGAAACTATACTTTATATAAACAATTTAAAGTACTAGCAAATATTGATTGTTATAATTATTGCATTGCAAATAAATGTTATGGTTGTTAATATATTTTTTAAAGATTTTAATTACAACAATTATTAAATTACCTAAAATCATATTGAATATTACTCTTATCCACAATAACAATTATATATTATCTAATTACATCACACACGCATGAATTAGATATATTTAGAAATAAAATATTATAAATAGAATCCAAAATTAATTATTAAAAAATTGAATATTAGAGAATAGTTATAGTATAATATATATAATTAATGAAGATGTTGACATAAAATTTTATATTTTCCTAAGAGAATGCTTATTAGTATAATATTTGTAGCATATATAATTAATAAAGGTGTTGATATAAAATTTTATATTAATTTAGAAATAAGAAAATAAGTTAATAATAAATGTTTTTTTTAATGAATAATGTCTATATTATCATTTATAAAATAATTTACACATATTCACAAAAAAGAAGTGGATAAAATAATCATATCTTGAAAGTCCAAACAAAACACCAAAAATAAATAAAAAATTAACAAACATTTTAAATATTTAAATGACGATTTAACTTGTAAATAAATTTTTGAAATGATTTGACTTGTCTATAAATTTTTGAAATACTTTAAACAGTTGTCATTTTTATATTGTATTAAAAAATCATCATTATTATTTTCTAATTTAAATTTAAAATCTAAAATTAAGCATCATATTACCTATCCCATAATAAAAATGCACGTTTAATAATATTTATTAATTAAATAAAATTCAAATAACAAATGGAAACAATTAAAAAGAGAAGAATCCTAAGAAGACTAATCAATATTCTTGTTTGCTCTTGAATTTTTTATGTATTGGGAAAGGCTTTATCTAACCGTTGTCAGGGAAGCATTCAAGATATATTATTATAAAGTTTTTAGATTTTTAAAATGAGATTATATAGTAATTTTTTTTACAAAAATTGAAATAAAGCATAATCAAACAATTTTATTTTTTTAAATAATTAAACAAATAATGTAAAGGATCAAATGCACAATTTGATTGTGAAATGTTAGTATGAAAGACTTAAATGTCAAAACAATAAAACTTCATCAATAGAGAAATTTTCTCTCATTCCTACTTTCTCATGTTTGAATAAATAATTACATATATGGAAGAAGAAAACACAATAAGAATATTTGAAGACTATCTAAAAATAAATTAAAAAATTCTCAATCTAATTTTGTCATTACATGGTAGACACCTTTTAATTTTATATAAAATAGTTTCAAAGGGTTTGAATTTGGAGCATTGTTGTGAAAGTTGTTTCTATATATATATATATATATATATATATATATATATATATATATATATATATATATATTATGATTAAATCGCTACTAGGGGCATCACCCTGTATTAATATTAAAAAAAAATTGCATTTTCTTCTACATTTTATGTAGTATTCACTATGGCCACCTCCAACTACAATTGGACTTAGACACCATTCTATCCTTGACCCAAAATTGGCTTTACAGCCTGTTTTTACAAAACTCAAAAAGGCCCTTGGCTAGAATCAAAATCCCCAGAGAACATCAATACCCTTTTACTCACCAAAAAATATATTCTACTATTCAATGGAGTGACCCACGCCTATATGGCTACCATTATTGGATTGACACAGATGATTTACAATACCAGAAAAGTATATAGTTTAAACCACAAAGCCTAGCCTTGCCTTCAAGCTGTAGAACCCACTATCACGACCCATCCCAAGCCTGCCTTGCTTAGTCCTCCTCATCATCAGATACCTCCCTTCTTTTGAAATCCAGGTAATTTGCCACAATCAGACAATCAGCTCCACAATTATGATGAGTCGAGCCTATCACTTTCTACTCAAGGTCTCGTCCATCATTCGGTATCTATTCTTCCCTAGTACCGAGATCCCAGTCGTCATCATCTCCTACCACTATTTCTCCTGCCAGCCCTTTGTCCTCTACATACTTCATAGCCCAGCCATGGGGAGGATCAGACATCATCTTTGTTGCTCTGAGAAGGAAGAAGATGCCTCTTTCTCACTCATCCCAAAGTTTCACAAACCCTGTTGGTCAATGGTTCTAATCAAAAGAAATTTCATCACCTCCCCACCATTCTGCCGCATCATGTAGTAGTTTTGTGGCATTGGGATCATCAAGTATCCATCAATGTTGTCCAGGGCTTCATCAATCTTAGCCACCCACGCGTGAATAAAGAAAACCATCTAGGTTAGTTTCTTGGCTCTCTCCTTGGAAACACCCATGTGAATCAGCATTGCCAAAAACATCATCGGAATGTTTGCATTGGTCCTAAACCTCTTATATGCTTTCAAAAACTTCAGCCCTAACACCTTTTTAGTCGCCCAGAGAATCAACAGATGGGAAGAAACCAACAACCCTCTTAGTCTTTTATCAGTTATTTCGCCCATGAATGATTGTTGTTGCTTCTCAGTGTTTAGAAACAGTGGAGTGTCCATGCTTCCTAAAACAAACAGCCTCTTCAAACTCTCTATTGCTAGCACACCTTACTTCTTGCTCTAGAAATGACACTTTCACATTTTCTTAATTTGTCACTGACCTTGGCTTTTAACAACGCAGGCGTTACTTCTTCATAATGAGTAATTCAGAGTTCGTGCCTCTTTGAAGTGTGTCTACTAGCCACCACTTTTCTTTCGATACAAATATGTTTGTGTGAGATCGTGAAAAAAATCCATCATTTCCTTTACCATGGGACTTGCTCATATGTCCTGCCCTCACCTTCTATTTATGGCTTGTGTCTTGTCAATCTGATCAGCTTCAATTTTTTCTTTATTTTATTATGTGCTTTGATGGTCGTCGGTTAGTTTGGTATCTTTAATGCCCAACTTTCAATTTCTGGCTTAATATTCCTTCTCGTTTTTGCTTCCTTCTAACACCTCATCCCTTGGCTTACATGTTATCTCATGTTGCCTCTTTTTCCAGCACATCTGCCTCATTGTTACCCTCTTGGTATATGTGACTTATTTGAAAGGCCTCAAATTTTCTTGTTAGTTGTTTGATACTTTACAATAGATGATTAAGTTTCCAATTCATAGCACTAACTCTCTGAATAGCGTTGATTGTGATAAGAGAATCCCCTTCCAAATGAATATGTTTTGCTCCTATCTCCAAACCCATCTGCAAACCAGTGGTTGTAGCTTTGAACTCTGCTTCATTGTTTGTGCACTTTCCCAGGGATATGGCTTTTTCTTCTAGGGTTATACCTCGCGCATCCCCGACAATACACCCTACCCCTCCTGCACTTGGGTTCCCATGAGAAACTCCATCAAAATTGATTTTATTCCAACCTTCTTCCGCACTTTCTAGACTGTTTCTTCCCCCTTGGACTTTTTTGTCTGTGGCACATCATTTCTACTGAGAAGTGGAGGCTTTAGGCCATCAATTACTTTCATTAAGTTGTCATCCCAATTTGTTAAAATTGTTTGCTTACCTGCTTTGCATCGGGCATCTTCATTGACTAGTTCTACTATGGCCCTTTCTATTTTCCGCCAAAGTCCTTAGCTCATCTCCTTCCCCTAGAAGATCCTTTTGTTTCTCTCCTTTCATATTTCCCATATCATTGTAGATGGGGTTATCTGCCATATTCCACCAAACACCGATTTCCTACCTCCTTGAGGCGACATTTTGAAGTAGGTTTCAAGGTCTACCGGTAAGGGACATTAAAGGTTTAATTTTCTCCTGACTTTGTTCCAACATTCATTGGCATATGGGTAGGCTAAGAGTAAATGGTTTATAGATTTTGCATTCTCTTTGCACATTATACATCATCCCATACCTTGAACACAAAAGTTGCTAATCTATCCTTAGTGAGAATTCTTTTCTGAATCGCCATCCATGCAAAGACTCCCGCTTTGGGAAGACATTTTTTTCCCCCACATCAGTTTGCATGGTCAGTCTTGTCTTTCCATGGCTAGTTCTTTAATTTTGTAGCCAAACTTCACTTTGTATGAGCCTGTGGATGATCCACACCATCTAATTTCATCCTTGTCATTTGAAGGGATGAAATGTTTGCTTTTGAGAATCATTGACTATGCATCTTTTTGTGCTTGTGGAGAATTGAGGGCTTGCAAATCATTCCAACTCTAGCTGGGGATTCCCTGACTATATGTTATCTTACCATAATTGGCAACCTTATACCCCCATACTTTGATCATTTTTTCTTTGATTTCTTCCAATCCTAGGGTGTCGTTGATGGGGGGATTCCCACCCCATGAGTCATTCTGAAAGGAAGCACTGTTACCATCTTTTACCTCCCAGGTTACATGTTTAGATATTATATCCCTGCATTCCAAAATGAAATTCCAAATTACAGAGCCTCTCGGTGGATTAATTGTGGTGAGAATTCTAGATGACTCATTCAAATCTAGGTATTTTCTTCTCAATATTATGAGCCACTTCTGTTCATTCTTTGTGTATAGGTCCCAAACCAAGGCTTGATTCATAAGTACTAACTGTTTTACCCCTACATCCTCAACTTCCTTTGGAGTGCACACCTTTTCCAAAGCCAACAATGGGAATTTGTCCTATTCCCCTATTCTACTCTAGAAAAATATCCTAAAAATTTGAGTCAAGGAGTCTTCCACTGTTTTTGGTAGTTTTAAACAAGACATCGAATACACTAGAATGGATGACAGTACTGAATTCACCATTAGTAGTCTTCCTAATGATGATATCCACTTGCCTTTATAGGTTCCCAATCTATTTTTGCAACTATTTATTAGGTTTTCCCAGTAGCAGTTTTTGTTTATCCCTACAAACAGAGGCATCCCCAAAAAACGCTAAGGGAGAGATGCCACTTTTAGATTTTGGATTTTGGCTAGATCCCTCTGTAGACTTGGTTGTGTTGAGAAAATGTATAGGAGTGAATTTGCTCCCCTAACGCAAATTCCCCTTTTACATTTCCTTGCCTTAGAAAACCAAATCCGAAGGCAAAATTCCACATCAACTAGTTGACTTCCTTCCACTTGGCATTTGTTTATTGTGTCGATAGAAGAATATTTATCAAGGATACCCACGCAAAGCGTAGACGTCCGTGTGGTGCGCTTATGTCCCTGACAGATTCCTACATCTGAAGCTGGCAGAGGCGTTACACTTCCCATTGGGGTCGGTTTGTGTGGTGTCAAAAATTGGACACTCTTGAGAAAAGAGAAAATTTCATGCTCAATTAGACCCACTTTTGAGTACCCCTGCATTATTCATCCTTCAAAACAAAATTTATAGGCCCCTAAGACCCATTATTTTTTATCTAGAGACCCGTTTCACTTGAGAAATCAATTAAATCTTGACAAACAACACTTAATTCACTAATATCCCAAAAACCCACCTTCAAAAACCACTAGTGGGACCCATTTTCCAGCTTGGGTGAATGAGTCCCTTTTGAGGGAAATTTCAATTTTGAGCAGGAATTTAATCAATTCAACTTAATTTTTCAATGGATGTCGACATCTTAGGTCTAAATAATGAGAAAATTAGGTGTTGATGCCTATAAATACTCATTTTGAGTCATTTTTCACATCTCTTAGAAAGCAAATTCTAAAGTCAAATCTTCCACAATAAGTTTCATTAGCAAAGTTAAAGTTTTAGGACAGAAAACTAGGGATTTTGTAGGTCTTGAAGCTCACTCTTCATTCAAAGATCCAACATTGCAAAGAGTTGATGATGGATTCCTATCATGAATCATGGAGAAATCTAGGTTGAGGAGATGCAACTAGCTATCAAATCACACCTAAAGACTTGTTTTCAAAGTGATTCCATCTTCCATTTTCTCTCTATCTTCATATTAAGGTTTGCATTTCATTTATCTTCCATTTTGTTGTGTTGTAGGATTTCCAGGGTTGAAGTCTTGCATCATTCAAATCACCTTTGCACATCTTATTCTAGCAAAATAGAATAGGGTTTTGACATACTTTAGATTTTCCTAGTCTTTAACACACTTAAGTCTACGATTTTATGTGGAATTTTGTCTATTCAAGGTTTGATTACCCAACCAGGGGTTTGACCAAGGAAAACCCCCCATTAGACAACCAATTTTAAGTTGTTTTGCAGGAATTTTTTGAGATCTCGATTTGGGTTTCCATCAAAAAGTGTTATACAAGTGTAGAACAAAGATTTGAATTTGCAGAAATTTGAAAGTGGATTGATTCACCATGGATGGAAAATGATTCCCTCATGAGGTGACTTTCAAATTTAGATGCAGATCCAAACACCCAATTTGTAGAAATTAGTTTCTGGGTAGAAAACCCTGTCTTGGGACTAATTCGCCCAGGGTGGAAAATGAGTCCTAGTCAACTAAAAAATTAGATTTACTAGATTTCCAGAGTGTTTTCCAGTCATCTTCAGCTTTACAGGTGCACACATTTTGAAATACAGGTTTTTGTTTAGTTTCATTTGCATTTTTGTTCATCTCTTTAAGCTTTTTGCAAACCTCGTTGTGTTTTCAAACATTGCACATTTAATTAGTTTTGCATTCATAATTAGTCAGTCTCATAACTTAATTGCACTTGGAGCATTGCATTTAGTCTTAATCACATAATACAATCATTTATTTGAGCTAACCACCACAATTTTTGTGTTCTATCTCTCTCCTTTTAGGTGAAAAACCCTAAGAGTGCAAGAGAAGTACATAGGACACCACAAAATTTTTGGTTCAGTTTGTAACATCCCTCTTCGACCAACCGACCCCAAATATGGAAAATTCTCTCCTTCCTCCTTCAAATTCTTCCATTCTTCATTCAACCCATCTCTTTTTACATCTTCTAAGCATTCAACTCATCCTTATTTGCATTCTCATCCTTCATTTTCACTCTCAACAGCACTCCAACACTCCATTGTAGCAACAATACTCCATCAACTCCATCAAGCAAGTGTGAAGCAAGCCATTGTAGAAGGGGCTTGAGGTTTTACAACACTTCCCTTCATCACATTCAAGGCTATGGTGATTGGTCAAGCTCCCTTTCTCCATCATTGGCTAGTGAGCTCTTGGTGGAGGTGATAACATTTTCACTCCTCTCCTTTACAATTTGGTTGAGTAGCTATATATTGTTTTGTAGTGTTATTTGTGTGCTTTCTTTCTTCACTTCTTTATCATATGTTTCTCTATCATTGCTATTTGGCTATCCGTGGAGGTGGAAACACCAAAATGGGGGTTTGACTAAGGCAAGCCACTATACAGCCCCAACAAATTTCCCCTCTTTCTTGTGTGTAGGTGGACGTGCATTTGAAGCTAGCTAGCGAACATACACTTTTGTGAGATTATTTTCATCACCTTGGTTCTAGTTTACTTACTTTATCATTTCAGTATTTACTTTGCATACTTTCTCATTCTATTCTTACCCTCTAGATTGTACTAGCCAGGTCATTAGTAGTTTTTTTTGGTAGTTTATCTATGTTCATCATTTTCGGGCCATACAGATTCTAGCGTGCCCAAGAGACGCTAGTGCACCACGCTAACATCCCAGAACTATGTTGTTGTCCTCAGACAAAGAGTTATTTGAGGTGCAAAACTAACTCCAAAAAGCTAGCTTGCCTAGCCCAAATTATAATTTGGGTCTGCAGAGTGATTGAAGGACTTTATAGTCCTCATCATTCTTATCCTTCGCATCAAACACCCCTTTAGAGTGAGGTAAGTTAGGGTATCCTTCCGCTCTTGGCTCTTTGCGACCTGGGGCCTTGACGTGGTTGGTCCCCCTCTCTTACATTTTTGGTGAACCCAACGTGAACCAACGTTTGTTCATTCGTTGGTGTTGAGGATTTTCCCCTTATACCTTATAATTATTGTGCCCTTGAGTGTTGTGAAGGTTTATGAACATCACAATCCAATCCACAACCTCCACGTATATCATTTGGAGAAGTGTACAACACCTTCTGATGGAAAGGACGAAGGTCACTACTAGTTTCTCTTCGAGCTTTTTTGTTGGATCCGTCATTGGTCTCGCCACACAAGAGCAGTTGTCGAGGGGCGAGGTAGGGGTCTTCAATGAGACTAACCATGTCCCCACTCCTCTTGCATCTCCTACACCCTCATCGGTGGATGAGTATGAGGTCATTCACATTCCTTCAGATTATATTTTTGTCCTTAGCAAAGGACTAGGTGACTTAGAGAATCACTTGGAAAAGGACCTGAAGATGGCTAGGGCCGCTAGGGTTATTAGCGAAATAAAATATATGGTTGGAATATCGAACAAGCATAGAACTCTTGGCTAGTCTCTCTAGTTTGAATGAAGCATGTGCTCCTCCAAACAATCATAACATTATACAAGGGGCCACTTTGAAAGATCATGAGAGACAGCTAGGAATGTTGATGCCTCCTATGTCTATGTACATGGTCGATGCCATCCCCTTGATCAACATCCCCCCTGCCTTCAAGAGATCTGAAACTATCAAGGAAAATAGAGTACCCTTGGGATTTAGCTTCACCCCTCTTGTCACCTCTAGCGGTGAAGGTTTTGGTGGGATGAGTGGTGGGGACTTTGGTAGTGGTGGTGGCTTTAGTGGCGAGAGTGGCATTGGTGGAGGCAGTTCTGGTGGAGATCATGGCGGTGGCTTCGGCAGAGGCCCTCATGGTGGTGGTGGCTCTGGCAGTGGCTCCAATGGTGGTCACATCGGTGGTTCTAGAAGTGACTCTGGTGGTGGTTCAGGAGGAGGTCCCTCTGGCCCTACATCTTCTAATGACCCTATTTTGAACACTCCTTTAGAATATGGGTAAGATGCAAAGCTAGCTAGTGAGTCTCTCCCAAATCTCTGCCCAGTCTATCTTTCAACCCTTTTTTTTGACATAGCCTGTTATCGGTAACAATATTAAACACTCCCTTCCCTCAAGAAATGGAAATTCTTAAGTTTGAGAAATATGGCGGCAAAGGGGACCCACAAACACATGTGTCCACCTTTAATGCCCTATGTACATATTTCTTCCATCATGATGCATTGATGGAAAAGCTATTCCCCCAATCTCTTAAGGATACAACACTTGAGTGGTACTGTTCCTTACCTGATAATTCCATTTTCTCATTTGATCAACTTTTAAATCAATTCCTATGATAGTTCCAAGCTAACATCAGACCAAAGATGACCTTTTCGGATCTCGTCAGTGCAAACAAGGTGATAATGAAAAGACTACTAATTTTATAGCGCAATACCAAGTGCTCTTTTCACAAATCTTGTATCCACTGCCCAATTTTGACATGCAAAAGGTGTTCATAAGGAACTTGCAAACACCTTGGCAAGAGAAGTTTTCCCTTATGAAATACCCTTCTTTCGTGCATTTGTGTGTTGCATTACGGGAGTATCAACAAACGATAGTTTAGTTCAAGGGATCCTCCCCACGATCTCGTTCAGAAGGAAATTCCATTGGATCGATCTCTGGGAAAGGTAAGTTTGTTGCGAATGTAGTAGCCACTACGATTGATAACGACCTCAAATGCAACTGAAAGTTTACAAAGTTATCAAAATCTTATTCTTCCATCTTGTAGAAGCTACTGAAGGATAAGATCATAACTCTGGAGAACCCTAAGCCTCTTAAAGAACCTTTCCCTAGTTGGTACGATTTGAATACCTTCTGTTAGTACCATTGAGTTAACGGACATGACACCCAATGTTGTATGCACCTGCGTCATGAGATGCAGAACCGCATCGAGGATGGTACTATCCATCTTGATGGAAGTAAAAAAAAAAATGAAAAAATTGGTGGCAAAAGCAAATAGTGAATTGAAAATATACACGGACCTATTTCCGTCACATTCTACCAACATGATTATCGATCCCTTTGATTCTACTACTTAGCTTGAGATGTATGTTAACATGGTCATAGTTACTTCTACTACACAACCTGCGCCCGGCTCCCCGAACATGACATTCACATCGTAGGACTTACCACTAAACAACAAGCCCTCTCCCCTCTACATTCCCACTTTCCTTAATGGCAACATTTTGACAGGGGTCTTAGTTAGCCTCGCAAGTCAAGTGAATGTCATTACTGAAGAGACATTGTGGCTTAATTCATTACATAGAAAAGAGTATGAAGAAACAAAATCTACCATTCATACATACGATGGCATTTTTCTAAAGTTATATGGCTCAATAACTGTCTATCCTAGTAGGACCTAGGGCTGTAGAGATAGTCTTTAAAGTTATCCCAAAGTCAGATCCATTCAAGATGAAGTTAGGCATACCTTGGCTAGCTTCCATGAATGGAATCGCCTTTGTTATCCACAAATGTTTAAAATTCTCCCATAAAGGTTCTATGCACACAGTGCATGACACTGGATACCAATCTTTGGTAGCGAATGGGGGATATTCATTAGACCACTTTTGGCCCTCTTTGATTTGTCTGCTTCCTCCAAGAATGGACCTAATTTACAAAAACTATCTGAAGTATAAGACTAGGGACAAGGGACAGTTGAAATTGGCCCTTCCAGTAGTACAACAGCCACTACCTCCCCTTGTCGAAAATGGAAAGAGAAGCTCCCCTGTCTTTGGGATGGATCTCCTCCTCTTTCTAGAGAAGAGTTTTGGATGAATATGCCTAGATTTTTTCCGCTAAGTCCGATGATACCACATTGGCACAAACCTAAGATCAAGATATCAGACTTCCCTACTAAACCGCCTAGACCTTGGTACTATTTGTATGGTAGAGGAAAAGGCCCCCATGGGGAATCTTCTATGTCTTAACCTCTGTGGCCTCCTACTGCTCTTGCTTCCAAGGCAATAAATGGGAAGAGGCCCATTGCCGAGGTGTTAGACCTGACTCCCGTTGCCAAGGTGTTAGACCTAACTCCCCCTGCTACTTCTAGACCCGCTCCTCCTGTTCCCATTCAAGAGTTTGTCCCTCTGCTAGAAGCAACTATGGTGGACACTCACATGGTTGAGTAGGATCCTTTTGTTCCTTCACAACCCTTGGCCTCTAGCTCAAAGAGTCATAGAAATTGCATTGCGCGCAAGCGCAAGCGCTAGTGAAAGGATCTCGTGGCTGAGCAGGCCATCTTATAGAGGAAGGAAGAGGAGATGGCCACCCCTGTGTTAGGGCCTTCTGCCACGCCCTCCTCTCTCCTCCCCTCTATTTTCATTCAACCAAGCTCTGCATCGTTTCTGGATTTCATTGTGAGTACGAATGCTCCTAACCCTAAAAAGGTGCAGGTGTTCATCACTCCTTCGTTGGAGCCACCTTTTTTATGTCCCTTCCAAATGTCCCACCTTTCCCAAAACCTGTAAATATGTTGAACGCTTCGGTGGTACCTGCTATGGTTTTCTCTTCCTCCTCTTCCTTCGCACCTCTTGCCTCGTCTATGGGCAGTTCATATCCCCTAATGAAGAAGAAGTTGGAGAGTAGTCCTTCCAGCAATAGAGGATGTAAAAGAAATCCATCTTCTCCAAAAGGTGGTCCTGCGCTGACTAGTTTTGTTTTAGTAACAGAACCAATCCCAGCTTCTCTTGTGTTTGTCACCGCTCCCAAGTCACTTGGTGGGCCTAGCAATGAACCTCAGGCACAACTTTCCCCATCCATTGAGGTACAACATGGAACTCCAGTGAAGTGCATGTTTAACTCTTTGGATGAAGTTTCAGCCTTGTCAATGATCTCCACGAAATCATTGACCATAGCTCCATAAGAGCCTAGCAGAGAAGACCTTGTGGGAACTTCTTCCTTAGCCCTTATTGTGGGAGGGTTGGAAGCTCCTCCTCTTAACATCCCACCACTGCAGGCTCGTCCTTCTACCCCCTATGATGACCTAGAGTGGGAAGTAGATGACCTCTTGGTTGACTAGTGTTAGGGGGAGGCCTCTTCTTTATCTCCAGATTAGATGTGTGTGTGTTGTTATGTGTTCCCCCATGATCGTGCTATGTGTGCTTGGATGAACCTTTTCACCCTTTTCGGTGCTTGGATATAAGCGTGATTTTTTGTTGTGAACCTTCTTCTCTTTGTATCATCATTCTTCCATGTTTGTGATTGATTTTTTGGCAAAATTGGGGACGATGCAAAGTGTTGGGGGCATTTAGGCTTCCCTTCCATGACCCAATTTTTTATTTTTACTGTCTTCTCGTTCATTCTTCACATGGTTTGATATAGTAGGGGGTTGATGACAACTCATTTTATATACTATTATTATGCTTACATAAATATTTATGAGCAATTCTGACCCCGAGATATTAGATCACCTCTATGCCCTTTGTTCGTGATGTCTTTATCTCTCTTATCTTTTCTTATCTTTCTCTTTTCTTTGCTTGAGTTGTCCCTCTCATGTGTGACAATGCCACTTCTATGATACTTTTATTTTCAAAAAATGCATTCGTTGCCAATGAATCTTTTCTTGAGAATCTTCAAAAACTTATTTTTAAAGAATCGCATTCTCAACTTGAAACCCTAACGAAACATGTTTCCTTCATCATGGGTTCGTAAAAAAAGAACTTAAGACCTTTTCTTCGAGGTGGGAGCAACTTTGACCTTCCCCTTGCAAGGGGGAATTTTCTCCCTTTCAAATTCCTTAATGAAGTGAACATCTTTTGAAAGGATTCCTTGATGATGAATTGATTCGAGAAAGAAACATCTCTTCCACACTTTCAAATAGTGCATCCCTTGAGTGGATCCCTTTCTTCACGCCAGGTTCCCAAGGGACCCCTTTGAAAGCTTTCCAATCTATTGATGGTCTACGTGATTGTCTACTTATTTTCCTACATGGCCGGTTTCGAATATGTTCTATATGTGGGTAAACATGTTGCTTTGTAGGTGCACCTATGAAGCCACTTTCTGACTTTGTGGAGTCCCTCTTCCTTGGGTTTCCTCCATGTGAGATATCTTGGGGGATACCTCCCTACAAGTTTGTTGGTCTGTAGGGCGCTTCTTCTAAGCTTCCTCCATACGAGAGATCTTGGGGGTCGCTCCCCTATAGGTTTGCAG
Organism: Sequoia sempervirens; assembly: GCA_007258455.2. NCBI lineage: Eukaryota > Viridiplantae > Streptophyta > Pinopsida > Cupressales > Cupressaceae > Sequoia > Sequoia sempervirens. The sequence goes on along the minus strand of VDFB02000003.1, from coordinate 451,112,029 downwards.
GCCTATAGGGTACTTTTTATGGGTTTCCTTTATGTGAGAGATCTTGGAGGACACCTTCCCTACCAGTCTGCGGGCTTGTAGGGCACTTCTTCTAGGTTTCCTTCATGCGAGAGATCTTGGAGGACACCTTCCCTACAAGTCTATGGATCTATAGGGCACTTTCTTCTAGGTTTCCTTCATGTGAGAGATCTTGGAGGACACCTTCCTTGCAAGCCTACAAGTCTGTAAGACACTTTTTTGGGGTTTCCTTCATGTGAGAGATCTTGGAGGACACCTTCCTTACAGGTCAGTGAGCTTGTGAGGCGCTTACCTCTTGGGCTTCCTTCATGTGAGAGATCTTGGGGGTCACCTCCTTGTAGTTCTACAGGCCTATAAGACGCTTTCAATCTATAGTTTCATAGTTCTACAAGGCTATGAATTCCTTTGCTTACCCTATGCTTTCGAGCTCGCCAGATTGTGGTATGCTTCCTCAATGGTTTAGGTATAAATTTCTAACCCTATCCACTCTTCGATCTACTTTCATAAAGCACTCATCAATATTCATGCTTGCTAAAGTGGGGGAAAAATGTATAGGAGTGAATTTGCACCCCTTACGCAAATTCCCCTTTTACACTTCCTCACCTTAGAAAACAAAATATGAAGGAAAAATTTCACATCAGTTGGTTGACTTCCTTCCACTTGGTGTCTGTCTGTTATGTCAGTAGAAGAATATTTGATGGGGGATGCCTGTGCGACACACAAATGTCCGCATATCGCACTTACGTCCCTGATGGATTCCTGTGTCTAAATTTGGCAAAGGTGTTACACTTCCCATTGGGGTCGGTTTGTAACGTCCCTCTTCGACCAACCGACCCTGAATATGGAAAATTCTCTCCTTCCTCCTTCAAATTATTCCATTCTTCATTCAACCCATCTCTTTTTGCATCTTCTAATCATTCAACTCATCCTTCTTTGCATTCCCAGCCTTCATTTTCACTCTCAACAACACTCCAACACTCCATTGCAGCAAAAATACTCCATCAACTCCGTCAAGCAAGTGTGAAGCAAGCCATTGCAGCAGGGGCTTGAGGTTTTGCAACACCTCCCTTCATCACAGTCAAGGTTGTGATGATTTCTCAAGCTCCCTTTCTCCATCATTGGTTAGTGAGCTTTTGGTGGAGTTGGTAATGTTTTCACTTCTCTCCTTTATGATTTGTTTGAGTAGCTATATATTGTTTTGTAGTGTTATTTGTGTGCTTTCTTTCTTTACTTCTTTATCATATATTTCTCTATTGTTGCTATTTGGTTGTCCATGAAGGTGGAAACACCAAAATAGGGGTCTGATTGAGGTAGGCCCCTATACAGCCCTAACAAATTTCCTCTCTTTCTTGTGTGTAGGTGGATGTGCATTTGGAGCTAGCTGGCGAACAAGCACTTTTGTGAGATTATTTTCGTCACCTTGGTTCTAGTTTACTTACTTTATCATTTTAGTATTTACTTTGCATACTTTCTCATTCTATTCTTACCCTCTAGATTGTACTAGCTAGGATGTTAGTAGGTTTTTTTAGTAGTTTCTCTGTGTTCATCATTTTTTGGACTTACGAATGCCAATGCATTGTGTTGATGTCCCTGAACTGCATTGTTTTCCTCATATAGAGAGTTGTATGAGGCGCAGAACCAACTCCAAAAAGCCAGCTCGCCTAGCCCAGATTATAATTTGGGTCTGTAGAGTGATTGAATGAATTTATAGGCCTCATCATTCTCGTTCTTCGCATCAAACACCCCTTTAGTGTGAGGTAAGTTAGGGCAGCCTTTCGCTCTTGGATCTTCGTGACCTAGGGCCTTGACGTGGTTGGTCCCTATCTCTTGTAGAAAGAAAATCTCTGAATTTCCCCAATTGATACTCTACCCTGAAGCTTTCCAATAGTCATCTAGAAAGTTCTTTATCACCCTTGCTTCCCTCTTGCTTGCTTCCCCAAATAACATGGTGTCTTCTACAAATTGTTGATGTGTAGTGGGTTCCAAGCCGTTTGCCACATGAACTCCTGTCCATTTCCCTTCCCTTCTTAGGTTTTGTATCACTCTTCCTAGCACCTCTACCATGATTATGAAAAGGAAGGGGGAGAGGGGGTCACCTTTCCTTAGTCCCCTTGTTGACGAAAAGAGCCCATGTGCTGATCCATTCACTAGTACTGAAAATTTGGCTGTTGAAACACAACTCTTGACCCAATTTATCGATTTTTCATCAAATCCAAACTTCCTCAGCACTTCCAGAAGGAACTGTTTGTCTACCATGCCATATGCTTTGAGAATGTCCAATTTTATCACCATACAAGCATCTTTATTCTTCTTGGTTGTATGTATGGTTTCATGTGCAATGATTATTCCTTTTGTGATCGACCTTCCTAGGGAAAAGCCACTCTGGTCTTCCAATATGACTTCATTTAGAACTCCCTTGAGTCTATTTGTTATGATTTTGGTGACCACCTTATACATCATGTTGCATAATGCAATTGGTTTGAAATCACTCATTGTATGCGGGTCTTTTTTCTTGGGAATTAGGGCTAGTAATGTATGATTTAATACCCCCAACATTGTCATTCTTCTTCTTGATTCTTCCACTGTTGCTACTAGATTGCTTCCTACTATATCCCAAAACTTTTGAAAGAAACCAGTCGGGAAGCCATCTGGCCCTGGGGCCTTGTCTGGGTTCTTTTGGAACAATATTTCCTTGACTTCATCCAAAGAGATTTTTTGATACAATCTTCTATTTTTCTCTTCATTTATGATTGATGGAATTGAGTTCAACAATCTTTCCCGTATTGCTCTATTTTCCTATTTTTCTTTATTTAGGATGGTTTCAAAGAATCTGACTACCTCCTTGTTTACTTCCTCTGAAGATTGAGTTGTTTCCCCATTTTCTTTCTTAATTTCTGATATTTTGTTTCTACTTCGGTTGTTGATTGTCGATTTGTGAAAGTATAAATGGTATTCCTATCTCCCTCTTTCAACCAAGTTTCTCTTGATTTCCACCGCCAAAAGCATTCTTCCCTCTTCAGAAGCTCTACGAATTCATCCTTCAGACATCTTTCATTCTCAAAATCAACTGCATCCATTCCTTTCTCTATCATGTGCTCATTCAAGGCTCTAATTTCTTTCTCTACTCTTTCTCTTTCCTAGAATATTTTTTTGAAATGGGTCTTGTTCCATTCTTTGAGTTTAGCTTTGATGAACCCCAACTTCTTGCTAATCTTGAAAAGCTCTGATTTGTCTCCAATTTTGATCCCATTCCACCATCTCTCTATTAGCTCTAGAAAATGTTCATCCCTCAACCACATATTTTCAAATTTGAATGGACTTCCCTTTGGGGGATCATCCCGGCCAAAGGAGAGCAATACTAGAAAATGGTCTAACCTTGTGAATGGGTAAAATTTGGGTTTCCTGCATGGCTGCTAACTCACCCCAGTCCCCCCAAAGCAGGAATCTATCCAACCTTTCAGCAATGTTGGTTAAACCCTTCCTTCTATTTGACCATGTGTAAGTCCCATTATTTGTTTGCAAAGCTACGAGTTGATTCTTGTCTACAAAATCTTGAAAATAACGTCGTATGGTTGTGATTCTTCCCAAGCCCCATTGCTTCTCTTCATTATTCAGGGTGGCATTAAAATCCCCTGCTACTATTCTCTCTCATTCCTCTGATTCTCCAATTCACTTGAAATTTTATCCCACACTTTTCTTTTTTCACAATGTCTATTGGGCCAAATACATTGATGATGAAGAAAAGTTCTTCCTTATCAACCCCTTGAACCTTATTAGCTGCCACTTGTCATCTTCTTTCACCACTTCACCTTCTATTGATAGAGGATTCCATATTACTCCCAGACCTCCAGATGCACCCACCGCCTCCTTTAATTGTCCTTTCCACGATCTCTGGTTGTTCATTCTTTTCTTTCCCTCTCCATTACTCCATTTGAACTCTTGAATTAGAACTATGTTAGCTTTTGACTAGTCAATTTGGTGTTTGACCATGCGCCATTTTTCAAGGGCATTGATGTCCCCTGACATTCCATGTAATGATCCTCATTTGTTCCTAGGAAGGAGGACATCCTTCCCAGCTCTCAATTTCCTTTGTCCTGCTGCATTGCCTGCAATTACTAACTTAGCTATATTCATCTTTTGGCCCCTTTTTATTTTCCTTTTTATGTTTGGTTTCCTTATTTTTGATTTAGATTGTTCAAGCATCCTCTCTTCAATCAGCTCTCCCTCATCTGCCTCTTCTAAGTCTTCTTCTACTTATGTGAATTGATCACTCTCTTCTTCCTCAAATTGTGAGTTATCTTCATCTTCCTCCATGATCTCTTCTTCTTCATTATTATTGATGCTCTGCCTGCCCTTTACTTCCTCACCTCCCACCTTTTGCATTCCCATTTATGGGTTGTGTGTTTCCTTGGCCAACTCTCTAAGTTGAATATTGATTTCTTTTTGTATTTCCTTTGCTTCGCCCAAAAGAATGTTAAGGTCTTTTTTTTCTTGTGAGGCTACATCCTTCGAAAGTTCTTGCACTGAGTGGAATTCCTCCCTCCTAGTCTGTGTTTCCCATTCAATCTTTCATTTCTTAGATCTTGACAATTCATTATGAGGTGGATCTTCTCAGGAATAGGCCAAGTCTCCTTGGGGTGTGCTATCTCCTATTTCTCCAAATTCCTTCTCACCTTCAATTTTTTCCAGTCTCCTATTTGAGACACCTTCTTGGATTAATTCTCTAAAAAGACACTTTCTTGGGCATGCATCTCCGCACACCTCTATTTCGTGTTGCCAACTTCCATATTTTGTTAGGATCTCTACATTTTTGTAAATTCCAACTCCCTCTACTATTTCTACCAAGATGTTGGCTTTCACACCATCTTTGCCATTTATAATGTCCTCATGATCTACTCCTAGACACACCCCTAGGGCATCCCCTATTCTCACTAAAGCCTCCACATTCCAAAATTTTGATGGAAGATCCACAAGTTTAATCCATGTAGGGATTTGTTTAATTGAGTAATTACAAGGATCAAATTTTTATTTCCAGTTTAGGCAATGAAAGCTATATCCATTCAGAAAGAGAGGCTTCCCATATACTATCTCCTGCTTCAAATTTTGATCTATACATTCTATGAGAAAGAAGGAATTTGGTAGTTGATGGATGCTTACCTGGTCTTTGAAATTATTTTTCCACCAAGCCTTGATCTCCTCTTTAGGGCATCCTAGGTCGTACCATTTGGCAAACAATGCTTTATCTGTCAGTCTAGTTACTCTTGATTCAATCACTTATGTTGGCATCAAATATAGCTTGCTTCCCCACGGCCTCGAGCTATCTTCCGCACCCAATCCCTTCCATTTGTTATGGAATTTCCTCATTTCGCTTTTCTTTTGTTCAACTCTTGATCTCTTGAATTCATCCTTCTTCCAAATTTAGGTCCTCCATTTTTTTGGTTCATTTTTCCTTCTTTCTCTAGATTAGGGTTTTCCAATCCTTTCATTCTGAGACTTTGCTAGTGCATTTCGGATTGTTGCTACCATTGTTTCTCCAGGTTGAATCCAATGCATTTCCATGGAGTCCATTTTCCCAGAACCACCCACACCTTGGGTCTCGCATGCTCTGATTTTGCTCTTTCCTTTGCCGCCCAGCTACCTTCCATCCTAGATCAGGAATCTTCGTCCAACCACCACCTTGGGTCCTCCTTCTCACTTGATTATAGTTTAGCATCACAAGGCCTTTCATTTTGCAATAATGTGGGTGGCATTTTCCCACCCAGACTCCATTTTCAAACACCCATTGCAGGATGTGTTTGGTTCACAATGACCTGCCATCTACTCCTGCATTCTCTCTTGGATGGCACTCCTCTTCGATATATCCCCAACGCCTCCCTTTCACTTCTCCTACAAATTTTTGCTCCAATTCACCAACTTGCGCCATTTTAACCATTGCTATTTCTATATTTTATCACAAACAATATATTTTTAATTGGTAAACAAACTAGAATGTTGTCAGAGCCAAAGGATGTGGTCACTCATTGGCAAAAGTTTGACATATCTTAAAATGGTATATTTATAACAATAAGACTAAAATATAGCTATAAAATTAGAAACTAAAATGATGAAATATGTACTTTTTTCTACATTAAAATAAATTTTCAATTTTCCAACCTCTACCTTGAAATATTAAAATTAGTATTACCTATAGAGGTATTATAATGCTAATGAGTCATAATGGACCTTAAAAAGGATCAAGCATTACCTTACCTTTAATTTAATGATGGTGGTATGTATATATCATTTTCAAGTGGAGAAGGATAAAAGAATATATTATTAAAATAAAAAAGGACAAATTTAACACATGGAGATCTATTACTAGCCTTTGCAACATTAAGAGGCAAAGTGAATTTGTTAATAAGGAATATGGATGGATGCTAATTGGAAGTACTTTGATATATTGTAAGTGGTGAATTTCTATTTAAAGACATTTTTAATGACTAAGTAATATTCTTTAGCATGAGGAAATATTGTTTTTACATTGTTTGAGTTTGAAAATTCATAAGGGAAAAGTCTACCACTAACTAGTAAAATACAAATTAGACAATTGTGTTAGAAACTATACTTTATATGAACAATTTAAAGTACTAACAAATATTGATTGTTATAATTATCGCATTGCAAATAAATGTTATGGTTGTTCATATATTTTTTTAAGGCTTCAATAACAACAATTATCAAATTACCTAAAATTATATTGAATATTACTATTATTCATAATAACAATCAAGTGTTATCTAATACATCACACACACATGAATTAAATATATTTAAAAACAAAATATTGTTAATAGATTCCAAATTTTATTATAAAAAATTTAAATATTAGAGAATAGTTATAGTATAATATTTATAATATGTATATAATTAATGAAGATGTTGACATAAAATTTTATTATTTTGTAAGAGAATATTTATTAGTATAATATTATTAGCATATATAATTAATAAAAATGTTGACATAAAATTTTATATTAATTTAGAAATAAGTTAATAATATAGAAAGCAAGCTTTTGAATTAAATTGTATTTATTTTTCTTGGATGATTTTGATTCTCACAATCAAAAAATTAATAATAAATATTTTTTAATGACTAACGTATAATTATCATTTATAAAATAATTTATACATATTAAAAAATAGATAAAAATAGTCATATTCAAAAAGTCCAAACAAAACACCAAAATATTAAAAAATTATCGTTATTATTTTCTAATTTAAATTCAAAATCGACATGTTGCATCCTATTATCTATCCATAATAAGAATACACATTTTATAATATGTGTTAATTAATTAAAATTCAAATAACAATGATAAAAATTAATACGAGAATAATCCTAAGAAGACTATCAGTATTCTCGTTTGCTCTTGACTTTTTAATTTATGTATTGGGAAAGGCTTTATCTAACCGTTGTGAGGGAAGCATTTAAGACGTATTATTATAAAGAAGGCAATCAAACTATATAGTGTGGAGTAAGGTGATGAGACCAACTCTTAAGCTTTTTTGTTGTTTCAAATTTTGGAGGAGATATAAAACAAATAGAGATAAAAAGATTGGCTACATGACAAGGTGAGAAATATTGTCCAACACCATTTGTTTGTTATATCATTTCCTTGAATCTACTTTTGCCATTGAATTTTATATAAAATGGTTTCTAAGGATTTGAACTTGGATCATTGTTGTGTCTTATTGGTTGCTATTTCTATATTTTATCACAAACAATATATTTTTAAGCTAGTAAAGAAACTAGTATGTTAATAGAGCACTTTTGGTAAGAGTTCGATACAATTTAATGCAAATTAGAGTTTTTCTTACAGTTCAAAAACGAAAAAATATTTTGCACATATTCTAATGAAATGTTCGACATTATGTTTCACTTTAACACAATTATTCAAGTCTCAGTTTTCATAAATGCCTCCAACACATAGTTGTGCTATGTTGTTGGTTCTCCTAGTTTTGTATGACTAGGTTCTATTGTACAAAATTGAGAGTCAATAGATAAATCAAAATGGTTATATTATAATGACATTATTTTAAATTAGTATTAACTTGAGAAAACTAACAGTATATATTTAATTCAACTATTTAAATTTTAAATGAAAAGATTTCAGGAAAAGAAATTACTACTTTTCCATCTAGCGCATCCCAAAATACTATATTTTTCACTTTTTAAAACTAGGGCAAGGATCAAGGATGGTAGTCCTCAACAAGATTAGGTGAAGTGCCCATTATGAGGTTTAGAGCCTCTACCACCAAGCCCAAATTAATTAATGCCTTTGAGGGCACAATGAGTTTCATGACACATGCCATTTTTCATAATTTTATTGCTCATAATCAAGCTTCAAATTCTTCAAAAAATACATTTCTAAGGATAAATAGTTTATTTTAATGAAAGTTTTTTGGGCACCCTATGGGTTTTCCCCAATTTCACCCAAGGTGCAACCCAAGCCTAATCATTTGACCTACATACATCTCAATACCTGCCTAGGCTAAATGGCTAGGCTATAGCCAAACCCATACAAAGAGCAAATACTAATTCAAATTGGTTTGAGTTCATTTAGGGCTCAATTTGACTTCTTTTGGTATGTAAGTTGATAGACAATTGTCAAATTCTAGAATTATGACACTTAAAGTAATAAATGGAAGGTTAGGATCAACTTATATGCAAACATGAGAAATTAAACACTAAAACAATACATCTAATAACATAAATAAAAATAAATGTCAAATTAAAAAGTAAAAGGAAAAAATATACATTTTTCTCCTCCTAAAGAAAATACATTTACCTTACCATACGCTTGTCTTCTTGATGATGGTATGTGGATATCATTTTGAAGTGGAGAATTATAAATGAATAGATTATGGAAAACAAAAAATACAAAGTTAATATGTGGAGAATTATTACTAACACCTATATGTTAAGTGTAATAAATTTACCAATAAAAAATATGAGCATGTATGAATTGAAAGTGCTTTAATATATTAAGAAGAAGATTTTTTTTTATAAAATAACATTATCTCAACAATTAAATAATTTTCTTTTAATATATAATAACTTTTCAATAATCAGCTTAATTTTTTTTTGAAAAAAAACCCTTCAATTAATTAGCAAAAAGATAATTAGAAAATAAAATAATTTTAAAAATAATATTATTATAAAAATTAAAAATTAAAAAATTAATATGTAAAAAAAATTATTAAATATATTTATCAATTAAAAATAGAAAGATATAGTGGGTGGTTGGGTGGGCTCCCCCCCCCTTCTTTTCTCTCTGCCGCAAAGGTGCCAGCTGGACGTTACGGTGGCAGAGTAGGAGGGCAAAGGGGGACATTGAAGGGTGTGAATAGGATGTTGGTCACGTGACCCAGGTGGCATTTTCCTTCCCTGAGCTTGAGGATGTCGTAGGCATTATTATCTGGAGTGTGTTTATTACGGTTCAAAAGTGGCACGTTTGGATGATCGTCATTTGTAAGGGTGGTGGCGGATTAGTACTTAGCAGTAATTGAGCAACGATGCTTAAGTGGGCTTTTTAATGTCTTTCATTCATCTGAGGTGCTTGTTTTGGCTTGAGGCAATTTTTGTTGCAGACTCTGTTTGCACTGGCGATGGCACTCATGACAAGGCGATCTCGCTTTGTCATTGAGGTATGTGTGGATGGAGTGGTGAAGTTTGGAGCAGAAACACCAATCTCTTTGAAATCGAAGGCTAGACAAGCCTCCTTCAGAGAAATTAAAGACCAATGTCTGAAGTGGATCCTCACAAACAAGGATCCCCTGGTCTTAGTGGCTACAAAAATTATCTTGGGAGCTGGCCATTTGGCCAATAAGGAATTCGGTAGAGACAAACTTCATATCTCTTCTCGGTTCCTGGCTTCTCTCCTAGATAATGAAGTGTCTAAGGCTGAGGCCAAATTGTTGTTGTTAAAGTTGTTTCGAAAGGATCTGGTGGGTGGTGTAGATGAGGTGTTGGGTTTTGTTGTGGAGGGCAGAGGTGTTCCAAGGCCGGGTGATTTTGCAATTATTTGGGGTTCGGATGAGGTGATGAAGTTATTCCCGTTCCTTTTGGATTTGAGTGGCCCAATGTTGAGCAAACACAAAATAGTGGCGGCGATGGCTATCAAATACCTGAAGAATTTCCTCGGCCTGCTAGAGGCAGATGGCAACGAGTGGGTTGAGGTCTTTGAAGAATTTGCTACCATTAACAATTTTCTGTGAGTTTCTTTTTAGTTAGTGATATGGTTGTTAAATGGGTTTCTTTCCCTGGGCTCTATGGCGTTCTAACTTTGCAAGGTTAGTAATATCGGCATGTTATTGGCCATTTTGTGTGTTTTGGGTGTATGGGGTTGGTCTGTGCACGATTGGGGCCGAACCTTCATGGCTTTTTTGGAGGGTTGTCGGCTTGGGTGGCTAGGTGGTGGGCTCTAGTGGGTGGGGTTTCTATTTTGGTAGGTTGTGGTAGGATGGGCTTCTTGTTTTGGCTTGTCCCCAGGGTGGATTTTGGTGTAGGTGGTTGGGTCGGATGTTGATGGTGTTTAATGGTGAAATCATTACCTACTTTAGCAGATGATTGTAAGTTTTTTTTTAATATAAAAATCAAAACTCTTGCGTATCAAAAAATAAAAATAAAAAAAATAGAAAGATATAAATATATGCAATTTTTTTTTAAAATAGAAAGGATAATTTTTCTGAAAATAATTATAATTTCGTAATGTAAAACAACTTTTCCCTCAAAAGCCCATCAACTAGGTAGGTTGAAAAAAAATGATTAACGAGAGGATGATCCCAAGAAGACAATCAATGTATTCAAGTTTTTACGCTAAAAGTCTTTATCTACGGTCGTGTGGTGAGTATTTGACACGTATTTGACACGTATTATTAGAAAGAAGGTGGTCGGTCAAGAACAAGGATATATTATATCTGTGGAGAAAGCTGATGAGACCATCTCGTTGTTGTTGGTAACAGCTCTTCTAAATTTTGGAGGTGAAAAAGCAGAGAGAGAATTAAGTAGATTGGCTTCATCACAAGGTGAGAAAAATTCTCCAACTGCAATCTACTATGAATTCTAGTTATCCAATATTTGTTTTGTAATCTAGCATTTTCTTTAGCTTGATCTGAAAAATCCTCAAATCTAAAAGCTCTGCATGGATATTTGCATTTCTCAATTGCCCATCGGATTAAGAATCAGGATCTTTCTGTGGGTGGTCCGAATAATTTCTGTGATTGCTCAATGAAACCTATGCAAGAACTTGTAGGGGAACAGATATTAGACTGCTGTTCAGTAGTTTTGTGTTTGTATGCATTTCAGAGGATGTAGTATTAAATTTTAATAATAAGGTTGCAAGCCTTTAATAATGCAATATTTTCTTATAAATGGTTTTACCAAGTGATTTCATGATAACACAAAAGGAGATCTGGAACTTTGGTATATGTTTCTTCACCCAGAAGATGAGGTAAAGAGAACTTGAATGCCTTAGGTTAAATCGGTCTGCAGTCTCTGCCAAAGTGCATCTAATTGCTGAAATGTCTATTCTCATGTTTTAAAATAAATTCTCCAAGCTTTGTTTTATTGCAGTGTTTCTTGGTGCATTGGGTGAACCCGGGGGACGCATCCTTGGGTTATACTGATTTATTGCCTTTGACCATGGAGTTCATAGTCGTTAGTCAGTATATCTAGAACAGTACTTCGCTTAAGTATTAGGTGGAGGCAGTTGGGCAGAAGCAATGAAGTAGTTGATAGACTCGATCCAAATTTAGGATATATAGTTTAATGTGTTAGAATCTTACCAAAAACTTTTTGAAACAAATGTATATTTGCAGCCATTCTGTTTTTTTTTTTTTTTATTGAGGAAATGCAATAAAAATTTACAAAAAGCAGTTGAACAAACTGCAGAGAAATTATACAAAGTCCAATACAATGAGCTGTACCCACAAAAACAATTCAAGCCATTCTGTTTTGAGCACCATGTATTAATGTGTTAGAATCTTACCAAAAACTTTTTGACCTTAAGTGGCATTTTCATTAGTAGGTGAATTCAATAGTCTAGGAGAGGAGCTGATCAATTTGGCAACTCTTAACTTAGGCCCAAGGGCTAGAAGTGTCCATCGATTCTTTAATCGATTGCATCCTATCACACCATGAGTGGAGAAACATTCCAGATATCACCTACTCGTAAAGACGTTAGATCCAGATTCACCTAGGTCAGTTTCCGCTTTCTTGCCAATAGGCCATTCTAGAAGATGTCGAAGTAGTCTGATTCATTTATAAAACCTTCTCTACCCAATTGTGGCAAACTTATTACTGGCCTTACGGAAGGAATGTGCTCAATGATTTCTTGCAATGCCTGAATGCACACTCAGAGCATATTCGATTCACTATGGAGGTATAAGAAAATCAACATCTTCCGTTCTGAAATATTGAATCACCTGTAACAGTGATGTGGTTCTCTCAACAAGTTTAGAGAAAAAAAACATACAGCTGTATACATCAGAACTGATTCTCA
>VDFB02000003.1:451043882-451099369 GCA_007258455.2 Sequoia sempervirens | reverse complement strand
AAACTTATATGGTTGAGTGGAGTAACATGAATTTACAATATGTGATGGTTTCTTGGCTAGGAGTCCTTGAAGGAATTCTAGAGTGAAAAATGTAAATGCTTTAGGTTTAGATGGATGATTAGGATTATGGCTTGAAGGATTAGGATTAGATGGTTGATTAGGATGAGGTAGATGATTAGAATTAAATGGAGGATTAGTATTATAGCTTGGAGGATTGTAGGACAAGGGATTTAGATCATAGGTGGAGGTTGTAAAGTCTAAACTAATGTATTGTAAACTTGGTATAATCTACACAATTCATAGATTCATCTAACTGAACAGTCCACTCAACATTGCAAAGACTCCATTAAAATGTCAACCCAAGGTTTGTAAACTTGTGATGGTGTTGAATTACATGTGCTTTATGTGATAGGGTGGAAATACTTGTTAGAAAATGAACAACAAACAAAAAGAGTGCAAAACAACAACTAAAAACACCCTGCACCTCAAGATTAGCCTAAAGATTAACTAAGCAAAGAAAAATGGAAGATTTCACCTTGTTGAGTTGTCTTTTGGTTGGCCCTTCGATCTTCAATGTTGTATGCTCCTTGGATGGCAAGAGATGCAAGCTATGATATGAGATGAGGATGGAAAGATGGGTGAAAATGGATGCGAGTATGAAAATTTGGCTAAGTATGGCTCAAGGAATTTTTTTGCAAGAGTTTGGCTAGCATGAATGATCTCTCCCAAAATGAGAGAAAAGAGGGGGTATTTATAAATAATTTTGGACTCTCTAGGGAAATGGACGGTTGAGATTGAACCACCAAGATCAAGATGTAGGGCTAAGGTGAGTTGAGAACTCACAAGCTCTCACATCTTGACATGTGGCATGTGAAGTGGCTTGTAAGAGATGATGTGCACATGAGGTGGAAAGAGAGTACATGACATGGAGGTACTACACAGTATCTTGGGATTGGAAAAGATCTCCTCATAAATGAGGTCCTTGTCCCCATGTGGGTGAGAGGACATGTGAGGAATTAAAAATTCCTCAAATATCCACATGGGAATGAGATTTTTTTTTAAATTTTTTTTGGAATGCATTGGGGGATTAAATGTGAATTAAAAATTCACATGGGGAAAGGGGTGCCTCAAAAAGGAGAAAGAATTTAATGGGGCTGGAATTATGAGCTACATTCCTATAAAATGGCATTGAGATTAGGCTTCTCGCCCCACCTCAAATGGGATTACTAAAAGCAATTCCCATTTAGACAAATTAATGACAAATTAGAGGCAAGTGGGAGATTGGGAAGAGCTCACATATGACTTGATGTGACAAGTCAAAGATCACATGGAGAAGAGAAAAAATAATTTAATATTCCATGGAAGGATAAAAGGAAAAAATTCCTTGAGAGATTGATTAGGCTAGTTAATGAAGGATTGGAGGAGGGTTAGGTGGCTAAGAGAGATTAGAGGCCAACTTGCAAAAGTTGGAGGATGTGACACATCCTAATCAAGAATTAGGCATGTGCACATCCCTAAGGATGAGATTAGGATAATAATTAGGATTAGATAAAAATGATGGAGGATGTGACATATAAGGAATTAAATAAATGTCATATTTATTTAATTCATTTGATGAAAAAGGGAAGGTATTTAATTATTTAACTAGATACCTTAAGGATTAGAAGAACTTTAGAGGATATTAATTAAATAATAGCGATATTACTTAATTAATGCAGATAAGGGAATGTTTAGATGAAAGGGGATAAATTTGGATAAATTAAGTGTCTACACCTTCAAAGACTCAAAACTACCCAGGTTATCCTATTCAAGATGTTCTACTTACTAAAAACTCATAGAATTGCAAAAGAGTAAAAGAAACAAACTAACGCTAATGGCTACAAGTGCTTACAACTTAACCTATAATTGAACTGCTGCTAATAAGATATTATTGTATCAACTTAAAACTGACCAAAACTAACAACTCAACTAATTTTAACCTCTAGAGTACTACTGGTCAACCATTATATGCATATCCATCAACATTCATTACCAATAAGTAAAGTATGAGGTTCTAGTTTAACTTGCATGTGGTTCATGAAATAATGATAAACATAAGCCAACTATTAAACAAAAATAAACAACTAGAAAATGAAGTGAAGAATAGTTACGCTGAGTAGCCTGCTCAAGTGGCTATTCTCACTTAACTGGAACCAAATCTAACTAACAGATTCTACTTGTCCATGTGAAATTGACTTCATTCATTACATATCATGAAAGATTACATAAGATCTTCTTCACAAATTGTATTCAATGAAAATCATTTTGAATATCCATCATGTCTTGAAACTAAAAATAATTGATGACGAAAGACCGAAAAACCAACTAACTTATCTAAGGACTCAACCATCGACTATATACAATCTTGAGGGAGTCTTCTTCTAAGCAAAAACTAACTGTGATCATTAACTTTCACTCCTAGATACTAGAGCATATAGTTAAGATTGAATTGTTCAAACCATAACTGAAAAGAAAGAAGAATCCAAATAGAACTTGAACTTGAACTGAAACTATGTAAGATAGGATTTCATGTAAAACACACAAACATTCATCAAAATTCTATTAGAAAAAGAGTTATTCTCTAGTGCTTATTAACTTGTTATAATGATGCACATTCAATCTCCAACAGATGTCTTCACACAGTAATTATCGCATTCAGCTTAATTTGGAACTCCCTTGTTTTGTTGTCCCAATCTTCCTTTTGTTGTGGGTTACAACTTCCAACTGCTAAGTGCTACAGTTCCTCCTTGGCTGCAAAAGGTTAATTTACAAAGCATGTGCACAAGACTAACTACCATAATTAAAACATAGAATTTCATCCACATTTCATGCATACTCACATATAAACCATGCAATACTATTATTTCATAACCATATTTCCATCATTATGATTTAGGTCCAAGTTTGCATAATAAGCATGAAAAGATAGCATAATATAGGAGTATTATCTAGAAGGTATATCTAAAAGTGTTTGAAAGTATGCCTAAAAGTAACAGAAAATAGGCTAATAAAGAACCTATTAGAGGTGATGGGGATGTTGTACAAAGATGAAGAGTGGGATGTGGATATGAGAGAAGATGGAGGTATGAACGTTGGGTGAGAGGGATATGTGGGTGAGGGACAAAAGGGAGACATGGATGGATTTCCCTTGTCAAAGGTATAATAAGTGAGACTAATAGATATGTGTGGAGGTGTGATGGGATAACTTGTGCTAGTGATTGTTTGGCCAAAAGAAATTTGATTGTGGATGGAAGCTTGGATACATTTTTCTATTGATGATAGCTTCGAGATGGTCCACAAGAATCCCATTATCATCATAGGGATCATATTCAAGTTGGCCAACAAGACTAGTGTCATCATCATCATAGGAATTTATGGTGTTTGGTTTACCCTTGATTATTGATTTTTCCTTGTTGGGGAAGGGTAAGGATTCATGATGTTGGATAGGATTGGGATGGATGAAAGTGGATTAGAAGAGATTGAATTAGGTGAATTTGATTAGATGGTTGGACAATATGGACGATTGGTTGACTAAAGCTCAAATTTTTTATTTCTCTAATTTGGGATAAGATGATTGGAGTAGATGAAGGATAGAGGTGATTGAGGAGTAGATTAGGATATGGTTGATGTAGTATTATAAAATGAATATTGATTAAAAATTTGATGGGGAATTTGGATTATGACTTAGAGTATAAGACTATATATGGCTAGATAATTAATTGAGATTTAGATGAAGTTGGATGTAAGTTTGGATTGAAATAAAGGTTTGACAAAGAGATGGTTTGTTGATAGAAGATGGATATGTTGGATTTAACTATGGGATATTGTTTGTAAGAGGGATTTTTTATATTTATTTTTTATGATGACGAAGATCAAGAGAATTAGAAGATGGATGAAATGATGATTGAGAAAGTTAGATTTTAATGTTGGAATGGGATGAAATTAGGATAATGGTTTAGAAGTGGAATAGGGATTTAGAATAATGATAACTAAGGGTGAATATGAAGGATAAAATTGGATTTGGATTGAATGGGGATATGATAGATTAGGATGTTGGATTTTGGGTGGGAGTTGGTTTGATGTTTTGGAATAGAGAATTGGATTAGAGAAATTTGGGGCGATTTGTATGGATTGGGAATTATATTGAGGGATGAATAAGGTATTTGGAGGAAAATATTAGATAGTTGATTCAAGATGAAGGTTTTCTTTCTTAAATAATATGATAATTTTAAAGCATTCCAAACAAATAAATTAGATCAAGAGGGATTTGGAATGATAGGTATGCACTATATTTGCATAAGAAGACACATCAAGAAATTACACAAACTTATACTATTCTTGTGGGAGTGACACCTAGTGTGGGACCATAATGAAAATTAATCCATTAATACTGTCTCCATATGATTGGATAGATAGGGGTAGTTGCATACACAACCTATCCTTTACCAAAGGTGGCCAAAGGAATTACATTGGTTAGCTCTATCTCACTGCATAGAAGCATATTATGAGTAACTTCAGGGGCTGATCCACTCCCCTTGTACCAAACTAATTTATGGTTGAAAGGTCTTAAGCTAGGATGAAAAAGGTTGCTAAGGAGTTCTCCAAATACCTCAAGGGTACATGATGACAAATCCATAGATGAAAGGGGAAAATTACAAATGGATAGGAGGAGAGGGTAAACCACTCTCCACCTTCACTTTCACAAGGTATAAAATTCTTGGGGGCTTAGCCAAGATTGACAAGATTCCACTTCCAAGAGGGCTATTTTTTTATTCAGCCTTGGCTCTTTATAATCCACCAAAACACAGGAGTTGAGGTCATCCCCTCAGATGATGAAATTATTAGGAAACCCCTATAAGGAATGATCCAATTGTTTTTAGTCACCCAAGATCGCATAATGCACAAAGGGAAAGTATACACACATTGGGTTCCTTTGGATAACAATGGAAAGAAAAGAGTAAGTGATATTTTGATCCTCATAATCACACAATGGTGTAAGAGGAAAGCATACACATCACTCACCTAAAGACATGGAAAATGATGTTCATTAATCCTTAGAAAATGAAGTGTGCAACTAAGACTAGTCAAATGATAATGCCTTAAGCAAACATAGCTGCAACAAAAATATGTTAAAGTAGTTTCACAAAAAAACATTGGACTATCAAAGATGGTTGCACTAAAAAAAAATAGGAATAAAAACTAAACCTACAAAATAAATTAGAAATTAACTTTTTCAAATAAAAAAAAGGACTTTACCAATTAATTCCTCATAATTTTCTAATAGTTTTCAAATTTTCTAAAATTGGATGTCATATTTAAAAGTTATAAGCATTTAAAGTATTAAAAAAGTATGAATTTCAAGTGATTTTAAGTAGATTTTGGTGCAAATTCTATAAAAATGACTCAATCCATTATGTAGATCTCTGAATCATCTTTTCAACAACTATAAGAAGTCAAAAATTTGATTAGTAAATCAAAAGCTATGCTATTTTTTGTAAAATGTGTTGATTTAGGTGCATAGACATTGATCTAGAATGTAGGTGCTAATCTATGAAGAGGAAGTGCTAATATGCAAATAAAAGTGCTAGTCTATGAATCAAAAGTGCTAAAAAATGTACAAAAGTGCTAATATGTGAGTAGAAACACAAAAACACAATGAAGAAGCATATATATGGAAAATACAGTGCAAAGGTGCAATTCTAGAAACATAAGTGCTAAAACATAGTTCAAAAGTGTAGATCTATAAATTCAAGTGTTGAAACACAATGTGGAAGCATTGTTTAGAACTTGGGATGATAAAAAATACAAAATCTCAAGAGAGACAAAGGGGTTAGAAGAACAAGTATGTCAAAATAAAGATATATTGCATACAAATGAAATAACTAAAATATGCATCAAATCAAGGACACTCAAACCAAATGCACATCCAAACCTCAAAATGAGCATCTGTGATGTTTTGATAGATGAATGTGGTTTCTCATAAAACCATCAACATGATAGTAAGATTGAGATGATAGATGATCAAATTGATAGTATAATAGTAGCATAAGATTAGAGAAAATGGAGTGGCATAATAATATGATAAGAATGGATGATAAAATGGGGTGAGATACTTCCAATTTATAGATTTTTTAAGGGGGGAATCAAGGGCCAAGATATATTGGTTGATGGATGGTTGAGATTGATTGAGGATTAGAGTTTGGGTTGAGAACTATCTTTGTAACAAGTTTCACACGAGGGATAAAGATGTAAAAT
Source organism: Sequoia sempervirens (assembly GCA_007258455.2). NCBI lineage: Eukaryota > Viridiplantae > Streptophyta > Pinopsida > Cupressales > Cupressaceae > Sequoia > Sequoia sempervirens. The sequence goes on along the minus strand of VDFB02000003.1, from coordinate 451,093,075 downwards.
ATAGTTTTGACTTTTGGATACTCACACATATGAGAGCAAGAGGAGGGGTAGACTACTTGTTACATGATGACAAGTCTAGATTGTGATCCATGTTAATGGATTTAATGACTAGGACTAAATGGACAAGGATTGATGATTGTGTGGATTTAAATATTATGGGAAATGGTAAGCGAATTAATTAGCCTATATCAATTAATTAAATAAGTACTAATTAATGGATTTCATTGGAGGATTTGGGGGATAAGGTTTATACTTAATAAAATAATGTAAATTATTTTTGTGTGTGTAAAATGTTAGTATCAAAATGACGTAAATAAAACACACCAATGCAACATTAAACCAAAGAAAGCAAGATAAATTGAATTCAAAGAAAACAAACAAAGCTTCTTTAGAGTCGTTCCATTGTCCTCTATCTCCAGTGATTCTCTTGAAGCTGCTGCTCTCAGATTGTGTAAGCAAAGCTTCTCAGAATGGCAACCTACAAAACGAGTATGCAAGGGGAGAGTATTTCTCTATCCTATATGCTGGTAGAGTGAAATGCTGATACATACATACACAGGGGCTGTATATTATGCACAAGGGCTATAAATTATAAAAGCTGTGATATGAAATGGATAGGCCATGATATGGGATGCTAAGCTATGCTATGCTATGCTATAATGCTATGGATGCTGGAAGACTGTGCTATGCAAATTGGCTATAGTTTTCTTGTCTGAAAGCTTCTATATTTTTCAGAGACCCAGTAGTCCTTTTTATAGCTTTTTGCAGGCAAGAGCCTGGCTGGCAAAGATCAATGGCTGTGAGATTGTTTGGTAAGTTTGAATGGTGAGAGATGGAGAGTTTGAGAGGAATATGGAGGATGTTGGGAGGTTGGAGAGAAGAATGGAGGATTGTCTTCAACCCACGGGAACAAGCTTGCACAGGAACAGAGAAATTAATTTTTTGTTTTGGAAGTTTGTTTCACGGTTGTTGAAGATAATCCAAAATAAATAAATTTATTTAATTTCATGTGAGTTTAATTTTTGATTTTAGGACTATAGAAGATTTAATTAAATATTTTGGAATATTTAATTGTAAATAGACTTTAGAAGAATTAATTAAATATTTTGAATATTTAATTATGAATGGAGTTTAGAGGATTAAATATTTGGAATATTTAATTGTGAATGGAATTTAGAGGAATTTTAGAAGAGAAGAATATTTAATCTTTATTTGAATAAAATATTCAAGTCAAGATTATGTGATAATTAATATAAATAAATCATAATGTTTATTTAATTAATTAAGAAATGGATAAGAAAAGTGATTAAATAAAATTATTTATTTAATCGAAATGAAAGAATGAACAATATAAATAAATTATTTAGATTTATTTATATGCAGATTGAATTCAAAGATTTAATTAAATATTAAAAATATTTAATTAATTACCAGACTATTGAGATGTGACCATTTTTAGGTATATACATTTTGCCCCTCTTTGAAGTGATGTGTTTTACGCATTGCTTCAAAGAATTTTGAAATTTACCCCAGACGTTGATTGTCGAATGATGATAGGTATATGCCCCCTCGGATGATGAATCGATAAGATTTCGATTTTTTTTTATTTTTATGAATTTTTAGATTTTTGATTTTTTTTGATTTTTATGATTTTTAAGATGTCGATTCATCGTTCGAAAATGATGATATGAAGAAATTGATGTGAAAAAGATGTGAGATGAAAATTGATGATCTAAATTGCCCCTGTTGTGATAAAATGTGATAAAATGCCCCAATTTTGCCTTTAAATAGGTTAAAAATGTCATTTTCCATTTTAACCTAGTAAAAATTGTAATTTTTGAGCTCTGGAGTGAGAAAGATGGCACTTCCAATCCACCAACACCATTTTGAGTGCATCCGACGACATCAGCGACCGATGCACTATGGACCCGTGGTATGTACCCAGTTAAACTTTTGTGATTTGAAAAATTTATGTTTAGGGCACGTTTCCCAATCTTTTTGTAGGTTTAAGCATTCTTTTAGCGCCCATTAGATTTTTTGTAGCGCCCATGATGTTTTTCTTAGCGCCTATGATGCTGTAGCGCCCATTAGACTTTTTGTAGCGCCCATCAGGTGTTTTGTAGCGCCCATGATCTTGTAGTGCCGAATAGGATTGATGTAGCGCCCATGATTGTTTTCATAGTGCCCATGATTTTGTAGTGCCCATTAAGGTTTATGTAGTGCCCATGATGATTTCCATAGTGCCCATGATTTGATGTTGTTTGGTGTGATCAATTTGTTCCCAAGGTTGTTGGAAAACAAATAGTAGCTGATAAATTTGCTTTTAAAGTTGTTAAAAACAAATAGTTGTTGATAAGTTTGCTTCTAAGGTTGTTAAAAACAAACAGGATTGTGATAAATTTGTTTTCCATGAAAATGAAAAACAAATAGGTTGATTTGATAAGTTTGCTTCTATTAAAGTTGTTAAAAACAAACAGGATTTGATAAATTTGTTTTCCATGAAAATGAAAAACAAATAGGTTGATTTGATAAGTTTGATTGATTTTATCTGATTTGATTGATGTGATTTGTCTTGATGATTTGATATTGATTTTGCCTTGACTTGATGATTCTTCCTATTGCAACAAGAGAGATTAGGCGTTTTGTAGTTACGGGAGACATTCTCGAGGACATGGAGTTTGATTCCACAGCTTGTGCAGACAGATCGAGATGTGATCGAGGCATGTGGATTGACCTCGTTGCTTGAGATGCCCGAGGTGCGTCTCAACAGAGGTCTATTGATAGCACTTGCAGAGAGGTGGCACAACGACACAAACACCTTTCACTTGGCGATAGGAGAGATTACCGTGACTCCTGAGGACGTGTACCGTTTCTTGAGGATCCTAGTGATGGGGGAGATAGTGAGGTTTGATGGCCGAGAGGCAGGAGGCACTGATGCTTTGAGGAGGATTTTCAGAGATGATCATATTGCTGGATATTTCATCCCATGGGGCGAGATTGCAGATTCATATGCGCCCTTGCCCTCTATACTTGCAGGCTTTATTGGAGGTGTGTTGTGCCCCGACCATAGGTTGAAGGGCTTTGCACTCGGATGGGGTCGTGTACTCGAGAGGATGGTGATGGAGGGCACATGTTATGCTTGGGGATCGTGCATGCTTGCACATTTGTATGATGAGCTACATCACATTGTATACAACGGAGGTTGTAGTTTTGCAGTTGGTTGTTCGATGTTACAAATATGGGCATGGGAGCATTTTTCTATCATGCGACCATTGACTCGAGGACAGCGGCCGGCTGGTCGGCCATACAAATTTAGATATGCAGATATCATTACTCAGCCGAGGCTGGGTAAATTAGATCATTGGTAGCATCTTCTAGATGATCTGGATACAGTTTGCTGGTGACCCTATGTAGATTATGAGGGATGGCCAGAGGATGCTAGGGAGATGCCCTATGTGTTTACTGCCAGATATCTTATTGGCCGGATGCCTGGGATTATTGAGAGGTTTCTTGTTGGTCGGGTGTGTCGACAGTTTGGTCGGCCTTAGGGTATGCCCATGGGTTCTGCTATTTATGCATGCCGACAGCAGGAGGTCACAGTGTGGGGTCCATGGATTTCATATGATGTAGTGGTGGCAGAGTTTACCAGTTTGGGAGCTCAGATGTGGGATTATAGACCTGATATTCTTGATAGAGGGATGACAACAGAGTATGGTCAGTATGTGTTGGATCATCATGCACCACGACTATTTGATCCTGATGAGCCTATCCCTATTATAGAGGAGAGACCACAGATAGGTGGTCATAGGTGACAGCGAGAGGTAGCTGTAGAGAGTGATGACTCTGAGGAGGATGATGATGAGTCAGATGATGATGGAGATAGTAGTGATGAGGAGAGTGGGGGTGACAGTAGTGGGGGTAGAGGTGGTGGTAGAGGTGGCAGAGGTGGCAGTAGAGGTGGACGACATATGAGACACACAACTCCGTCATCTTCTATAGATCCTGTAGTATCAGCTCCATCATCATTAGCAGATCCAACATCATCGAGTCAGATAGCGACCTTGCAGGGTAGGGTGCAGAGTTTGTAGAGTCAGTTATTACAGGAACATACCTTAGCTACACAGTTACAGGGACAACTGATAGTAGTGACAGTCGAGAGAGATACAACTAGACGATAGGGTGAGGAGGCCATGGCTCTAGCTGAGAGTCTGTAGAGAGTAGCAGGTGGTGGTATGGTGAGAGAGCTGACCAGAGCCATCCGGGAAGTAGAGTTCTATCGGATTAGATATCATGATGCAGTGCCACCTGAGGAGAGAGTGAGCTTTACAGAGTCTCAGTCTACACATAGTCGTTCTCGGGCTACTAGTAGGGGTGTATCACAGCCATTACCGCCAAGAGGATCATCAGGGGCAGGTGGAGCAGGTCCATCAGGTGTAGGTGGGACAGGTCCCAGACCAGCACCATCAGAGGATAGCACTGCATAGTGCTTTTTGCATGATGTTTTATCATTGCGAGACATTTGTATACACACTGATATGATCCCATTTTTGATGATGTTATGTCATACATAGTTGACATTTTTGTACATTTTGACATTCATTTTTGAGATATATGATATGCAATGATGATTCCTTATATGATGAATGTGTCTATTTTTCTATATGCATGATGTTTTATGCGATGGTTTCTCAATTTTATGCTTATGATGTATAGGTATGCATGATTTTAGATATGAAAATGCAAGTGCAATACTATGATATGATTACAATCTATTGATGAATGAATATGAAAATAAATGTGAAATGATGAATGCCTATGAATGTTTTGATTATGATGTATGATTTGTTTTTTATGATTTTCTGATGCAAATATGTATGAAAAATGTATGTAATGATGTTTTTGTGAATGTCAAAATGTACTCAGTCATTTTATTCAAAAAGATATGAAACATTTGATACTTTGCTAGCCTTTGGAAAAAAAAATCTATAAATGCAAAATGCAGATTCTAGAATGAATGTAATTTATACTAACCATGCATGGTATTCGTTCAATATTGCCATTTTGAGAGCTTATTTGTGCTTTTTGTGTCATCATAGAGCATTGAAATGTTGAAAATTAATACAAGCATCAAAGGGTATGTTAGCACTAGTGATGACCTGAGTATTGCTTTCATGAATTTTTGATATAGCAAGATAATACAAGCATCTAGGTATAATTGAACTGAGATGACCTGAGTATCGCTTGCATAAACAGACAAGAGTTAACCCGTTTCCTATGCAAATTCTGAAATGTCATCAATGATACGTAGTAGAGCATGTCTCACGACCAATTTGCATAGTACTAATGATTTCCTCGCAAACAACAGACAAAGAAAAATCATACTCATTCCTTGCTTTTCTAGTTTAGTACATCATTGAATTGCTCCAGAGATATGATAGAAAATCAACCAACAATTCAAATTTTGCCTAAAGTATTTCAAACATTATTCAGATTAAGATCATCCAACTTGGTTGTCAACATTAATGTTTGTGTTTTAATTAACATTGTTTTGACCATGTTGTTTGATGTTATTGGCATTGAGTGATCGTTATGATGTTGTGGTTGATTTGATGGGTCAATGTATGTTGTGTTTTGTGAAACTGTCATTTGTCCTTTTGTGATGTTCTAAAAGTTCGTTGCCCCTCTCTTGTTTAGTCTGTATTTCTGCCCCCAGTGTAAACACAACTTGAATATGATGGATATGTACAAATTTCATCAAGGCATGATGAAACACAAGGATTCCCATTGCATGATATGGATATGACAGATATGTACAAATGAAAGATACAGATAGATGATGCTGCAAAAGTGAATGCAAGACATACACTAATAGATAGAGGAGCCCATTTTGGTCACAAGTAGTGCCTATTTGCCAGGTTTTCACCACTTGTTTTTATTGCACTTTTCCAAGACCTTTTCAGATTTTTATGCATTTTTTCAGGACTTTTTCTGATTTTAATGGATTTTTTCAAGAATTTTTCTAATTTTTATGGATTTTTTAGTTTTGATGACTCAAACATAGAACTTATTCAAATGAATGCTATTGATTGGTTCTTCAAACAGGTCCCCTTCTGATGTGGATAACTGATATGCTCCAAAACCGTATGCTGTAATGATGAAAAATGGACCAAGCCAATTTGGTTCAAATTTTCCTTTCTTTTCTCTGTCTTGTTGATTCCATGGATTTTCTCTCAAGACTAAGTCACCCACTTGAAATGTCTGTGGTTTAACTTTGTGATTGTAGCTACGGGACATAACTTGTTGATAACCCTTCAAATGATCAACTGCATGTTGACATCTTTCATCTAACAGTTCTAGCTCTTGCAGATGAGATACTCGGTAGTCTTCATCATTTATCAATCCTTTGAGTGAGACCCTAAGTGAAGGTATTTCAACCTCTAATGGTAAGATCGCTTCTGCTCCATATACCAAGGCATATGGGGTAGCTCCTGTTGGTGTGCGAATGCTGGTTCTGTATGCCCATAAAGCTGGATTTAACTGGACATGCCAATCACGACTGGCATCATTTACCATCTTCTTCAAGATTGTTTTGTTTGAAGCTTTTGCTTGACCATTTCCTTATGGATAATAAGGTGTAGAAAACGTGTGTTGGATGTGAAATCTTTCACAGGGTTCATCAACATCCTGATTATTGAAAGGCCTCCCATTATTAGTGATGATAAAATTAGGAATTCCATATCAGTAGATAATGTAATTCAGGATAAATGAAGAGATTTTTTTACCAGTCACGGTCGTCAAAGGGACAACTTCGATCCATTTTGTAAAATATTCTGTAGCCGTTATGATAAATTTATGCCCATTTGATGATGAAGGATGAATTTTTCCAAAAAGATCTAGTCCCCATTGAGAAAAAGGCCGTGTCAGAGTGAAAGGCTGCGGTTCCTATGCAGGTGCATGAATAAGATTCCCATGGATCTGGCATTTAGAACACTTCTTGACAAAAGTAAAAGATTCTCTCTCCATGGTAGGCCAATAATATCCCATTCTAACAAGTTTCTTGGCTAAGGTTAAACCGCTTGAATGAGTTCTGCAAATACCACCATGAACCTCTTGTAAGGCTTTTTCAGATTTGTCATGTTCAAGACATCGAAGGAGTGTACCATCAAGACTACGTCGGTAAAGGATATCAGCAATCAAGATATAGCGGGATGATTAGCGTATGAAATTCCTTTTTTGGTTTCGGGATAAATCCAGAGGTAAGATGCTATCTTTCAGGTAGGTATAAATCTTGCCATATAAGGGTGAATCAGAATCGGTTAAATGGCATATGACTTGGGTCGCAGGATTATCATAGGCGGTAGAAAACAATTGTTCCACCAAGAATTTGTGTCGTTTTTGATTTTTTGATAATTGTAACAAGGAAGCAATCGTAGCCATTGCATTTGCAACTTTATTATCAATCCTTGGGATTTGTGAAAACTTGATTGCCACAAAATACTTTTTATAATCATCCACCATGTTCTTGTAAGGTAGCAACTTATCATCTTTAGTCTGATAATCATCATTGATTTGATTAATGACAAGTTGTGAATCACCATAGACTTGCAACTCTGTAATCCGCCAATCTAATGCTATCTTCATTCCTGTGAGCAATGCTTCATATTCAACCATGTTATTTGTGCAAGGAAACATCAACTGATATGATTTTGGAATGGTATGTCCTTTAGGTGTGACAAAAAGAATCCCTTCCCCCGAGCCTTGTTGCGTGTAGGATCCATCAAAGTACAATGTCCATGATTTCTTAATCGTTGCTGTGAAGACATTTGCATCAGGAAATTCAATGTGCATTGGGTTTTCTTCTTGTAAAGGTGCTTCAACCAACTGATCTGCAATGACCTATCCTTTTATAGCTCTTCGATCTACATAGTGGATGTCAAACTCACTTAAGATCATTACCCATTTTGCAAGTCTTCCTATTAAGGTGGCTTTGCTTAAGAGGTATTTTAATGGATCAATTTTAGTTATCAGCTTAACTGTATGAGCCAACATATAGTGTCGCAACTTTTGAGAAGCAAACACTATTGCTAGACAAGCTTTTTCAATGAAAGTATAGTTTAGTTCATGACTTGTTAAAGTTATGCTGATATAGTATATGGCCCTTTCTTTACCTGTAGAATCCTCTTGTGCTAGTAATGCTCCCAAAGATACTTTTGTTGCTGAAATATAAAGTATGAGTGGCTTTCCTGGAACTGGTGGATTCATGAGATATTGCTTGATCTAATTAAATGTGGCTTCACACTTTTCTTCCCATTTGAATGGGACATTTTTATGCAATAGATGTGTAAATGGTAAGCTTTTGTTTGCCAGTTGAGCTATAAACCTCCTGATGGATTGTAGGTGTCCTTGTAGTGATCGGAGCTGATTGATATTTCGTGGTGGCAGCATGTTCGTTATAGCTTGTACCTTTTCTGGATCAACCTCTATGCCCTTTTCTGAAACAATGTATCCTAGGAGTTTTCCAGATTTAACGTCGAAGACACATTTCTTTGGATTGAGTCGAACATTGAACTTCTCCATTTTGATAAAGATCTTTGACAAAATTTCAAGATGTCCTTCTCTTGTGTTGGATTTGGCAAGGAGCTCATCTACGTAATCTTCCATGAATGTATGCATCATATCATGAAAAATTGTTGTCATTGCTCATTGGTATGTGGCTCCTGCATTCTTTAACCCAAATGGCATTACGTTCCAGCAATAGGTACCCCAAGGGCATGTGAACATTGTTTTATCTTGATCCTCTGGTGCAATCTTTATCTAGTTGTATCCTGAAAACCCATCCATTAATGAATACATTGCATGGCCAACAGTTAAATCAATAATCATATCTATGTTTGGCAAAGGGAAGTCATCTTTGGGACATGCTTTATTCAAATCTCTAAAATCTATACAAATTCTAATCCTTCCGTCTGGCTTTGAAATAGGTACGATATTGGAGATCCATTCTGCATAGTCAATAGACCGAATGAATCCAACATCTAAAAGCTTCTTTAACTCTTCTTTAACCAATAATGCAACATGTGGATGCATTTTTCTGAGTTTCTACTTCACAGGTTTTTCCCTTGTGTTTATAGAGAGATGATGCATTATCAGATTAGGATCCAACCCTGGCATATTAGCATATGACCAAGCGAAGTCGATTTGATTCTCCTTCAAGAACTCTGTGAATTTCAATACTTCTTCCACTGTTAATGATGCTGCAAGTTGCAAAATTTTTGGCTACTCTACTGTACTTATGTTGATTGATTCTGTAGGCTCAATCAAAATGGAAGATCTTTCTTGATAATGGTTTGGAAGAGAGTCAAGTTTCTCATCTTTTAGTGCCTCAAAAAGGTTTTCACCGTCGGATTTGCTCTTTATTTTTCTCTTGTTGTGATCTACCACTGCCATTTTTTGGTTTTCACCGATAGATCCATCTTTTATTTCATTCATTTTGCAGCTAAGAGACTTGACACCCTCCCTAGCAAAATCTTGAGTATGAGATTCTTCGATAGAACAATTGTTTTCTTGACTAGATGAACAAAGGAAAATTATAATATCCTCATCATTATGGAACGTAGGGATATGGATAGGTGTGTCATTATCCCAATCAATAAGTTCTGGATAAACTAAAGGCATGGGATCATTAGGTTGGGTAAGGTCTTGAGCGGTCAAAGTCATGACTTGGTTGTCATTTTCATGAAGGACAAGGTCTATGATGGTATTCTCCTGCCGATTATCAATCTCGTTAAAATCTGAACCGTCCTCACTTGAGTCATGATCGTTTTGTAAAACATAATCAAGTGGAAGTCTTGAGCCCTCTCCTTGTAAGAACATGGGTGCAAATTTGTGTATAACATCCACCATTTTCTCTGTTAAGAATGTATCATCAGAGACATTATCCCATTTGTATTCATTGGAATCAGTGTCTGAACTATTCTGCAATTGAAAAACTAATCAATAAATTTTTTGTATAGTGACATCTTCTGAAATTGATTCTCCTTCATGAGTTTGTTGTGTTTGCTGTGAAGTTGACCCTTCTATATTTTTACCATATCCAAGTCTTGTTTTATCATTTGGATGTATTGAAATAGGTTGGATTGGCTCAATGATTCCTTCTTTTCTTTTTCCGATAGGACCATTTCCTTCATAGCCCATTCTTTTCATGATAGTATACCCTTTACCATATTGTTCAGTGGGTAATTTGATGTGCAAGAGAGATTCATCTTCATCTTTGTATGGCCAACTTAGGATGTCCCTATCTTTAGCTTCTTCCTCAGTGGTGTTAGCTTTAATGAATTGTCCATCAAATTTTGTGATTGGCACATAAGCTTGGGATGTAGAGGTTGTTGCGATCTTTTGATTTGATAGGGTTGGTTGACCATGTGACCTCAGAGAAGGAGGTAAGCTAGAAAGGGATAGCGAATATTCGCCTATTCCTTTATCTTTAAAATGTAGCTTGGTGTCAAGATTCTTTTTCAATTCTTGCAATTGGCCTTGTAGATTGGAAGAAGAAGCAATAAAAGCCTCCCTATTATGTGGCACAAAGACGTCTTGAGTTGCTCAGAGATTTGAACAAGTTTGGGTGCTATTGTAATTAGCTTGTATAGTTATTTCCTATCCATCATACAAAAACTTGAGGCATTGATGGTATGTTGATGGTATCGCTTGCATATCATGAATCCATGGGCGACCCAAAAGTATGTTATAGGAAAGATCTCGATCTAGAACCTGACAAAAGGTATTTTTCACAACAAGTCCCACTCTGTTAGGTAGCACTATTAGTCCTTTAGAAGCTCTCTCTTCATCATCATATGCCTTGATAGTTATTTGCCTTCGTGGATCAATGGAGTTTTCTGATATTCCTAAGGCATGTATTAGCTTTAAGGTACAAATGTTTAAACCGGCTCCTCCATCTATCAAGACACGTCTGATTCGGTGTTTATGGATCATGACTTCAAGATAAAGCGATGAATTATGTGGATGTTTCATGGAAGCATCATCTTTTTTGGAAAATGAAAGATAAGTGGGGAAGATAAGTGTCCCACCATAGCTTGAAATTTGTTTACATCCAGATCAGTGTCAACAGTTGTGTTTACGAGAGCTTCTTCTAAAATATTCTTGTGTATGGGGGATATTTTGAGAAGTTCAGGGATGGAGATTTGAGCTGATGTTTTTCTCAATTGATCAACTAGATTATAATGAGTTGGAGGAGAAATAGCTGCCTTAGATGAACTTCCTTTTAAAACAACCTTTGCTTGTCCCCTCATAGTCACATTGACTTGTTGATATTCTTGTTTTTCTTTGATTTTAATAACATTAACCCATTGATCATCTACATAGATGTGGCGGATTATGTTATCTTCAACGTTATTTATGCTTTTTGCTTTGGTATTTGATGTTTCCCCCTTTTGATAGTTTGGAAAAGGATCTTTGAATGCTTGATGATCGTCATTGGTATGATGTCCTTCAATTTTGATGGTGCCATTGTCAATTAAATCTTGTACTAGATTGCGCAAGGCTTGACAATTATTTGTTCTATGACCTTTACATCGATGATAATTGCAATAATACGAGTCATTCCATGATGGTGGTTTGACTTGTGGCTCAAAATCTCTTTGTGGTGGTAAGGTAATAACCTTATTATCAAGAAGCTCCTTGAGAGAAGACTCAAGAGATTGACCCAACGTGGTAAAATTCCGTCGATTTGAAAAGAATGGAGGTCTAGACGGATTTGATGTTTGGGTATTACCAAGATTGTTATTGAAATTAGCATGATTATCCTTGGTATTTTGATTGGTCATGCTTTCTTGATTGGATTTTTGTCCTTGTTGTTTGTTGTTTCCTTGTTGATTGTTTCCTTGTTGATTGTTTCGTGGAGCACTTGATAAGTTGAAGATATATGATCTTGTTCATAAATTGTTTGCATCCACTATACCATCATTGACAACATTTTTATTTCTATTCCAAAACCTTGTTTTATCATTTTGATTGGACGAACTCGGATTATCAAGTTTCATCACTCCTCTTTTAACCAAAGCCCCTTCAATGGTGATTGCATTCTCAATCAATTTTTCAAAGTTAGGAGGACAATGAAGACTAAGCCTGTAGCTTAACTCTTGATGTAGGCTATTGATGAAGATATCCATCTTTTCCTTTTCAGGAATAGGACGGGAATATCGTGCAAACAATCTTCTCCACCTTTGCAAAAATGTAGTGAAGGATTCTCCTACTTTTTGTTTCACTTTACAAAGATCAAGCATGGTTATCTGGTGTTGGATGTTGTAAGCATATTGTGATATAAACTGATTTATCAACTCCTCAAAGGTTTTGATGGGGGGAGTGATCTTAGAAAGCCACTCCATGGATTGTCCACCCAAACTTCGTGGAAACAATCGCATTAGGGAAGTATCTTCATAAGTGAATTCTAGACTCATATTTCGGAAATCTCTCACATGTTCAATAGGGTCAATTTTTCCATTGTACCTATCAAGTTTAGGTATTTCGCAATGTTTTGGAAAAGGGATCATTTGAAGACTCCTATCAAATGGATAAGGAGATATGTCATCCAAAACATATTTCTTTGTTACACCCCCTTGCATTTCCTTTATTTTCCCTTGTAATTCTTTTATCTGTTGAGTAAGGGCACTAAAGTCATTAGGAGGAGTTTCAGGATTCTGTTTAATCCCTTCTATGTCAAAATTAGAAGGTAACTTAGCTCCTTGATTAGCTAATGAAAGAAAGTATATTTCTTTGTTTCGTTCTAGAATTCTTTCTATAAGAGTATGGAATTGGGGATCTTGTTTTGCTTCTTGAAGCTTTTCCTTTGTTAACTCTTCAATATGAAATGGATTCTCTTATTTCTCACTATTATCACCCATTTTGCTTGTGGAAGTTCCTCTTTTGTCCTTTTCTATGTGCTTTCGAGATCTCGTGACAATAGGCATAAGATTTATTCCAAATTCTACTAACTTTTGATAAAAAAGAATGAGCTAGTGCAATGTTTGATGGATATGAAAGTCAAGATAGAATGAAGATTCTATGACTTGAAAGATTTCTAATCTTTAACTTGTGTTGTTCCCTAATTTGGAAGGATGAAAATCCTGTTGGCGGGAATTTAAGCAAAAGATCAAGAAAAGGATGATTTTGCACTTTATGAAATTTGATCATAGCTTCGTAAAAGGATGGGTTTGTGATAAAATGCCTAATGTAATTAAGTTCTCTATTGCAAAAATTGGTTGGGACAAGTAGAATATTCAATTGCAGGTTGGGGAATATAAGAAGAACAAATACGCTGACTGTGGTTGTGCCTTTGAGAAAGGGCTCTTCTTTGAAAGAAAGCTTGTGAGTATAATGGTTCTACAGCATAATCATCAGTGAAACCTCTAATAGAATCATGATATCGATGAATAAAGGTTCTATGTTTAAGAAAAAACCTTTCGGCTTTGGTACAAGAATTGTCTTTTCTTCAATAGTTTCTTGTAACTAAGTGGTTTCTTTGGCTTTTTGATTCGTTTGAGAATGGATTTCTTAACAAAAGTTGTGGATTTCCAATTTTGTAACATGGGAGTAATCAATGTGGTTGTAAGTTTTGGATGATCTTTACTGAATTAATGTATTGAAAACACATCAAGCAAGTTATAGAATAGTTGTTTTAAGTCCTATACTAAGCATCAAGTGTATAACCAAAATGTTTTTCAACAATTGTTTTCACAGGATTTTACACATGACAAATAGATCAAACAGACTCACTCTTAATACTCAAGTAGGTCATCATAATAATCAACAACCCACATCTTAAAATTACGTCGACTCACACAGCCGTGCCACCCCTGAAAGGGCACCCATGTTTTTTTTTTCTTTTCCAGGCGCGTACTCAGAGTGACAGAAGTGGATATTAGATCCCCTGAGCAAACGGTCCTTGGCAGTTATATGGTGAGTGTCTTGGGGGTAGATTCTTCCCTCCCCTGTACTGTGATTATTATGATGTTTGGAAACTGACAAGTTAGCCACTACACTAAGTTCGTAGAAAGGGTTTCCGTTCGGTGCGGCAAATGATATACTCCCTCGAGAGACCTCCCTACCTTTAGAACAAAGGCTTTGGGGATGGTTATCAATGCACACTACCATCAAAAGAGGGTTTCCCCATATTTGCTTTAAATTTTATAGTGGGGTGGAATAGCCTGGCTTTGGCTTGAACCCACTTGAGTTGTTCCTCTTGGGTGAGTACTTTTTCCCACAAGAGTAGGCTCTCCAAAAGGTTGTAATTAAAGCAGTAAATTTGCATGAAATTGAAAAGGCAAGTTTGGTATTTTGATCACCCAGTTAAGGGGAAAGCATAGACCTATTGCCACAGACAAAGCAAACAAATGTTCTTTTTAAAACCCAAATCACAATTGATCTACTCTAAGTGAAGATTTTGCTTCACAAAAGCAAAGTGTTCAATTTTAATTGCAAGATCATTGTGTAGTGACTACCCTAGATTGATTCATTTTAAAATCCATGTCTATCCTAGGATTGATTCATTTTGATTAAGTTCCTATCCTAGGATTGGTTCATTCCAATTAAGTTCCTACTGGCCGCGGTCGTGTCGGATCGAGTCAAATCTCTACCTACTTTACAAATTACAATTTGTAGATTCTGTAAAAAAAAAAGGTGCTAAAACAGACTTAAAGGGTGCTAAATAAAATAGCACTGTGAAATTACTAAAGGGCGCTATAACAGTGATAAAGAGCGCTATGTAATAGTGAAAGGGCACTGTGAAATGATGAACGAGCACTGCAAAATGATGAACAGGTGTTGCGAAATGATGAACGGGCGCTGCGAAATGATGAACGGACGCTGCAAAATGATGAATGGGCACTGCAAAATGATGAACAAGCACTATAACAGTGTTAAAGAGCGCTATGAAATAGTGAGCGGGTGTTGAAATGTGTTTAATGTGTTGTATCGCTCTTCTAGTCGTAACCTATCAGAAAAATCTACAAAAAGATGTTACAATTTGGGGCAAATGCCCCACAGTGGGTGCCAAAAATGTGTGTGTAAAATTTTAGTATCAAAATGAAGTAAATAAAACACACCAATGCAACATTAAACCAAAGAAAGCAAGATAAATTGAATTCAAAGAAAACAAACAAAGCTTCTTCAGAGTCGTTCCATTGTCCTCTATCTCCAGTGATTCTCTTGAAGCTGCTGCTCTCAAATTGTGTAAGCAAAGCTTCTCAGAATGGAAACCTGCAGAACGAGTATGCAAGGGGAGAGTATTTCTCTATCCTATATGCTGGTAGAGTGAAATGCTGATACAGACATACACAGGGGCTGTAGATTATGCACAGGGGCTGTAAATTATAAAAGCTATGATATGAAATGGATAGGCCATGATAGGGGATGCTAAGCTATGCTATGTTATGCTATAATGCTATGGATGCTAGAAGACTGTGCTATGCAAATTGGCTATAGTTTTCTTGTCTGAAAGCTTCTATATTTTTCAGAGACCCGGTAGTCCTTTTTATAGCTTTTTGTAGGCAAGAGCCTGGCTGGCAAAGATTAATGGCTGTGAGATTGTCTGGTAAGTTTGAATGGTGAGAGATGGAGAGGTTGAGAGGAATATGGAGGATGTTGGGAGGTTGGAGAGAAGAATGGAGGATTGTCTTCAACCCACGGGAACAAGCTTGCACAGGAACAGAGAAATTAATTTTTTGTTTTGGAAGTTTGTTTCACGGTTGTTGAAGATAATCCAAATTAAATAAATAAATTTATTTAATTTCATGTGAGTTTAATTTTTGATTTTAGGACTATAGAAGATTTAATTAAATATTTTGGAATATTTAATTGTAAATAGACTTTAGAAGAATTAATTAAATATTTTGAATATTTAATTATGAATGGAGTTTAGAGGATTAAATATTTGGAATATTTAATTGTGAATGGAATTTAGAGGAATTTTAGAAGAGAAGAATATTTAATCTTTATTTGAATAAAATATTCAAGCCAAGATTATGTGATAATTAATATAAATAAATCGTAATGTTTATTTAATTAATTAAGAAATGGATAAGAAAAGTGATTAAATAAACTTATTTATTTAATCAAAATGAAAGAATGAACAATATAAATAAATTATTTAGATTTATTTATATGCAGATTGAATTCAAAGATTTAATTAAATATTAAAAATATTTAATTAATTACCAGACTATTGAGATGTGACCATTTTTAGGTATATACAATTTTAATTAAAAGGTGAGGGTTAAAGATAAAAGGGTTAAATTAAAGGTAAATGATGGATTAAATAAATAATAAATATTTATTTAGTTGGCTAGGAATAAATATTTGGCTAGGATGAGGTAAAGTTCAATGTGGTCGAATATAAGAAAATTCAGGTGTCTATAGTTGGTATGAATATGAGAGATTAATTTTTTGTAATTGTTAGTATTGTAGAATCATGAGAATGTAATAGTATCATTGTGGTAGTAAGAAAGAGGTTGAGAAACTAAATTTGTTATTTTTTATTCATTATAATAAGAGGATTGGGAGTTATCTATGCCATTTCTCTTTGGAAATGTGATTATGCTATTGATGTAATTTAACAATAAATTAAATACGAGATATCTAAGTTGTGAATTTAATACTACAATGTGATAGTGTTATCCAAACAATAAGTGATGGTAGGATTTTAAGGATCAAATTTGTATAAGTAATTTTGATTGGGACATTATAGTGTTATTTGAGTTGATGATCTTTCCAACATGTGTTTCTAGTGTTAAACTTCACGTGTTAAGTTTTTAATGGGTAAGAGAACAAATTTGTGTCACATTTTTTACCAACTAAATAGTTTCGAGCGAAACAATTTCACCCTAAACAAATTTTGGGTGAAACAGTTTTGCTCAAAACTACATGGCCTATACGTGCCACATAAAGTTTTAGGTGAAACCCTTTCGCCTGAAACAACAATTTTTTTTCCCTTTGTCACTTTAAAATATGACTCAATTTGTATGTAAGTTTCAACTGAAATGGTTTCGAGCGAAAGGGTTTTTGTTGAAAGCTTTTCACCTAAAACTGTCTATGTGGCATCCTTGTTGGCATCCACCTCATCTTTTTTTTAGAAATTTATGAAACTTTCCACTTGGACATGATATTTCTTCAGTCATAATGATTTTTTTTCAAAAAACTAAAAATATCTTTTTGTAGAGCTCGAAGTCAAGAATCCAAATATATATATATATCTTTTAATATTTTGATTAGTTTTAATATATATTTTTAAAAAATTATGCAAGTAGGTTGTCAAAATAAAAAATGAGGTTGATTAGAAATTTTAAAAAATAATAAAACATATTAAAAAAATGAAAAATATATGGTGCACTAAAGGAGGGAATCCTCTCCAAAAGGGTATAATTTGTTTTTTGAAAAGGATAAAAGAATTAGACAATAGTTGATGTCAAATGAAAACTATAAAATTCTAGTACATTTGACTTTAACATGTTATTACGAGGAAAATATACATCAAAATTTTATATTTTATTTTTCCATGCACTAGATATTGAAGTTATCTATTTGGAAAAGAAATTCAGGGGAAAATAAAGTTTTTTATTTTTTTCTTAACATCAACTCAATGCCAACTTTTCCTAAAATTTTAAGAATTCAAAATTTGCTCTTAAGTTCACGAAAAAATATCATTTTTTAAGTTTTAAAAATTATAGGAATAAACTTTTTTTTTTAAAAAAAAGGGTAAAAAATTATTAATATCAAGAAATCACCAATACAAAGAGATTAGGGACCACAAAGGTATCCAAAGAAAAGAAGGAATACCAAACCATCACACCTTCAATCAAGACCTAAAACCACCGCCAAACCAACCACCATCCAACATCAACCAACCAAATCATCTAAAATAATCTTCTCTAAAACTTGTCAATAATCAGGGGATAACTACTCCCATTCCTCAATATGCCAATCACTAGCATGCTCAAAAGCCCATTTGGCCAAACATTTAGGAACCCTATTCCATTCTTGAGGGATGTGAGTAAAAGACACCACCTCTAGCATGGAACATAGATGTAAAATATGTTGAACAATCGAAGCAAGTTTCCAATTAACCCCCTCCTACTTCTGCTCATTCAAAAAATTAACAATGATTTGAGAGTCTAATTCACAGATAATATTATGCCACCAAGAGAACAAGCACACTCAATAGCCCAAAGAATCTCCAAACCCCCATAAGATTATTGGTTTTCTATCCTCTGTAAATGGAGAATAGGAAAATAATGGATCTAGAGCTATCTCTCCTAGCCTCACCAATCCTAGCAGGCCCAAGATTACCCCTAGAAGAACCGTCAGTGTTGATCTTCAAAACATCCACTAGAGGAGGGGACCATCTCCCAACCCTTTGAACCTTATTTTTGGCATGCCTACCCCTTTGAACAAAAAATCAATCAAAGGAAAAACTTCGTAGGCCCAATCTACGAACAATCTCATCATCACTTCTTTTCAAAGGAAAAGCCACTTCACATTTAGCTTACACCATCTCTTGAATCATACCAACAGTTCTTTGTCAAACTTGTTGGATTGTCAACTTTTCCCCACAAAAAATCTTGTGATTCCTCTCTAGCCATATTTTCCAAAGGATGGAAGCTGGGCCAATGCATCACACAATTTGAAAGAAAGAGGCTTGTGTTGGAGGTCTCCCTAGGCTACTCTGAAATTCAACTAGAGAAGAGGCATGAACACAAGGATGTTTCCAAATGCTCCACCAAAAATTCTAGATAAGCATAGAAAAAGGACAACAAAAGAACAAGTGAAGTGAATCCTCATTGAACCCACAAAGAACACAAATAGATGGGCCTTGGAATCCCATTTTTGAAGATTTTCCCAAGTCAAACTTTTGTTCCAGGCTAAGGTCCACAGGAAACAATTACACTTAGGCCAAGAGAACTTGTTCTAGACATTTTCCACCATGGAACTTCCAACCCACCATACTTTCGAGCAATCAACTCTTGGTACCCATTAGCAACTATGAAGACCCCCTTAGGATCTAGGCTCCAAGCCAGAATATCTCTTCCCCTGAGAGAGTTGCATTGTATACTTTCCAAAACATTTTAAAGCTCAACACAATCCTCCTCCAAGCCAACCACAGTTCACTCACTAAGAACCTTACATCTAGACACCTCCACATGCCCACAAAGGTAAAAAGTCTCGAAATCCACCACTTGAGACCACCCAACTGAGACCACCCAACCTCCAAGAAGCACTAACAAAGATATTTCAAATTAGGATATCTACTCATGATAGGGGAAAACCCATCCCAAGAGTCAAACCAGAAGAGAGCCTTAAATCCCCTATTACATATCCAAAACAAACCCTATTTGATTAGCTTAACACATTTTTTAAGTGTTTCCCAAATCGTAGAACCTTTACCCACAAGAGGATATCAGGGAACCTACTCCTTTGATATCCCACTTAGATACTTGTGAGAAATAATCCTAACCTAGACATGATCCCATTCCATAAACCATCTCTAATAGAGCTTGGAAGCTGACACCAAACCAGTCAAAGTAGACTACTGCAACTCGAGGCCACCAAATAGCTTTGGACTACACACAATATCCCACTTCACAAGGCTCCACTTAGAAGATGATAAACTACAAACCCATAAAAATTTCATAGCTAGAGCATCTAAATCCTTAATAAATCCAATGGGAGCCACTTGGAGCATACACCTATAATTGGGAAGAGCTTGCACCACTGAATTGAGAAGTTGAACTCGACTAGCGAAAGAGAGCTACCGATGAGTCCAATGGTTCACGCTTGCGTGAAACTTGTCCAAAATACTTCACCAATAGACCCTGGGGAGGGTACTAGAAGATATAGGAATTCCAAGATAAATCGAAGGTATAGAACCAATTTGAAACCTCAAAATACAAGCAATTCACTATTGAATGAGCTTCAAAGTGTTAAAAAAGAATATAGAAGATTTACCATCATTAATCATCTACCCAGAAGTAGTAAGATAAATGTCTAAATCCTTACACAAATTGGTGGCCTCTCTAACCTTGGCCATGCCCATCAAAGCAGTATCATCAAAAAATTATAGGTGAGACTGAGGAGGTAAACCATTTCCCCAAACCCAAACTTGGATAAGACTGTACACTACATTGCTCTTATTAAATCTTCCCAAACCTTCAGCCAAAAGAATGAATAAGGAGAAAGAGGATCCACTTGCTAAAGACCTCTGGAGGCCTTAAATAAGAAAGACAACTCCCCATTAATCAAAACCAGGAAGGAAGTGGTTGTGATGCAACTCATAACCCACACAACCCACTCCTTAGCAAAACCAAAAGCAATAATCACTTCTCGCAAAAAGGACCACTTAACTCTATCATAAGCCTTTTCCATATCCATCTTGATGAATATAGCTTTTTATTTTGAGATTTCCATGGAGTGGATAGTTCCAATAGCAATGGCCACACCATTCAAAATTTTGCTATCTACCACAAAGTGTCCTTGTTCCTCTAAAATAAGCCTACAAATCCACCACTTCAACCTCTTAGCAATTAACTTGGAAAGAATTTTATAAACCACACTACAAAGAGCAATGGATCAAAACAAACTCAACCTATATGCCCCATCATATTTAGGAATGAGAGAAAGAAAAGTGGAATTCATAGCTTGCAACATCTTCTTGTTCAAGACTCACAAACCACCTGTAAAAGATCCAGATTTATAAAGTCCCAAAACTCCTAGAAGAATTATATTGGAAATTTTTCAAGACTAGGGGCTTTCCCTTTCTTCATCTAAAAAATTGTAGCCTCCAACTCCTCCAAGGAAATTCAACCCAAGAGGTGCTCATTCATTTCCCTAGTAACCAAAGAAGGAATACAAGACAAAACACAACTTTCTTCCACCAACGTATCTAGAGAATCCTCCCTAAATAGAGAGGCAAAGCACTGCGAAGCTTCACTAGAAATATCTCCCAAAGAGGTTAACTGCACACCCCTATCATCCATAAGAATAGGGATCAAATTACCATGTCTCCTAGCCTTCATAGATTTGAAGAAGAAAGCAATACTTTTGTCCCCCTCCTGCAGCCATTCAACCCAAGCCTTATGTTTCCAATAAATCTCCTCATGCAATTCACAATCCTCTAGAACCTTCAAAGCCCTCACCTCCTCCTTGAGAGAGTCCTTAGAAAGGCCAAAATCCCTAGTTTTGCGGGTGACAACATCCAAACCAGCCTGAGTAACAACCTTAGCATGGAAGATGTTGCCGAAACATTGCCTATTCCACCTTTTGAGTTGG
Organism: Sequoia sempervirens; assembly: GCA_007258455.2. Classification (NCBI taxonomy): domain Eukaryota; kingdom Viridiplantae; phylum Streptophyta; class Pinopsida; order Cupressales; family Cupressaceae; genus Sequoia; species Sequoia sempervirens. Next base: position 451,071,745 of record VDFB02000003.1, on the reverse strand, counting down.
TACTTCACAAACTAAAGTTGCCTAGCAAAGGAATACATAGTGGTGCCAAAAGCAGGCCTACCCAAATGCCAACACTCAACAACATAGTCCTACAGAGAGGGATCCCACAACCACATAAGTTGAAACTCAAAAGAGGGAGAACGAGTAACATAGGCCAAAGAAGTGGATAACTTAATAAGCCAATGATTTGAACCCCTCCAGTCCAAAATATGAGAACAAATAGAGCAAGGTCCACCAATCTAGAAACAAGGAACCAAGAACCTTTCAAGCTTCTCAACAATATAGCCCTCCCCAATTCTCTTATTGTTCCAAGTAAATTGACCATTACTAAGCTTAATATCAACAAGGTTCAAGGTTGAAATATTATCATGAAGAAGGAAAGTAGAAGGATCTAACCTCAAAGTACCTCCCCACTTTTCATCTAGATCAATGATAGCATTAAAGTCACCATCAATAATCCAAGGAAAGAGAGGAGCATAACTCTGAACAAACCAAATATGAGACCACATGCGCTGCTTACCAAGCAAGTTAGTAGGAGCATAGATATTAGAGAGAAGAATAATTTCTCCAGTTTCTAGGCTCAAAGCAACCACTAAAATAGAAGACTTATAGGACATCCACCAAAGAGGGAAAATCTTCAATGGACTCCATAAACAAGCCAAACCCACTGCATTACCTTGGGCACCAATGCACTGACATTGACCCCGCTCCCAAAGTTTACACGTGCCAAAACACTCATATTCTCATCAAATAGCTTAGTTTCCTATAAGAAAATCCCATTAGGAGAATGATTTCTTGCCAATTCACGAACAACTTTTTATCGAGGGCCACTGTTCAAGCCCCTTATATTCCATGAGAGGATAATCATTTCTAAGGGTTGGAAAAGTGAAAATGAAGAGTCTTAATAGATCCTGACTTCACCAAAATATCTCCCATCAACTTAATTTTCTTCAAATCCTTCTTTTTTCCAACCTTAGAGGTCTTCTCAGGAGCCCCTTTCTTAGGATTCTTATGGTGAATCCCCAAAGAAGGAGAAGCCTTGTTTCCTTTTTCTGAGTTTGAGACCACCTTCTCCACCAAAGAAGAAATTTCCACCTTAATATTTTCTATAGGAATAGAGGCCTCAAGCATTGTTGAAATAACTAGACCAAGATTTGTATCCATTTGAATTAAACCAACTTCCATAGAACTTTGAAGATTGACAAAAGTGTTACCCCAAGAAACCACCTCCAAGACACCTTGATCTAGAGCCATCAACCCTGGATTCACCTCCTGCTAGCTAAGGTCATCCAACCCTTTTAAGCAATTAAAAGAATCACCTTCCTACCTCTCCTTAAAATTTCTCTTTTGTCCACGGTTCCTGTTACAAGGCTTAACAGGAATAAAACCCTCATTATCAATATCAACCCTAGGATATGAGCCTTGCTCTCATCTACCTTAAGAGGATTATGAGAGGGATGAGCTTGCTGAGACTCTAAACTTATGGAATTAGGACATCTTCTCTGCAAATGCCCATATTCACTGAACAATCGACATCGAAAAGGAAGGGTCTCATAATGAGCTGTTGCATCCAAAAAGACGTACCCACACAAATTTCTAGAGAGTCTAAAAGAGGGTTACTGAGAAAAATATCAACAAAAATGAAAGCAAAAGTCATTACCTTCCATCTTGAATTTGCTGAGAAGGGCCCACCAATTTCCCCAAAAGAAAAGCAACCATTTGAATGATAACATTTTGCCAATATTCAACTAGGAACCAAGGAAGACACACCCACACAAGAACCTGGTTTGGGAGCTCCTTAGATAGGTTGAAACCAGTATGCCAGGGCTTGATGAATAAGCCTATCTGGTTGTGAAAATAAGGTCCACCTTCAAACACTCTATTATGATCTGCCATGTAATTAAAAATGACCATAAAATAGGTATTATCCAACAACTTTACTTCCATTTTTCCCTTTGGATTCTAGGTTTGTAGAGCCCATGTCTCTAAAATAGGAAGTGAGACATGCATTCCCATGAATTTTCATATCAAGGCATGATTAGTAAAATACTCCACATCCTAAGTGATTGATTTTGGTTGAATCATTAGAACAAGCCTTTCTTTGCTCCTCTCCAAGCATCCGTTGATTTTCGGAATGCGAGGACCCCTAGATGGAGCTGTCCCATCCATCCCTACATCCTTGGACAAAAAGAAACTCTCAACCCCCCTCCTTGATGAAGAAGGAGAGTTAGCTTGCAAAGAAGCATAGAAATCCATTTTGAAAAGAAAAAATGGCTTCCTTGGAAGCTAAACCAAAAAACAACAGTGAGAGAGCATATTGAATCTACCACAAAACCCTTTAAAAAGTTGAATCTGGACCACAAGAAGCACCCAAGGAAGCTTAAGCAAAAGAAACAAAACCTCGATCACGTAAAAAACCTCTCCCCATGCATATCAACACTTCTCTCACCCTGTCTAAGCTCCCCGCAAGCATGCAAGAATGAGCGGTAGCATGCAGGCCACGACCAACTTGTCAAGGACCTGTAGAAGCTCTGCCATCTAAAAAATCATCACTCTCCCTCAATATTTTCCTCCTTATTCAACATCATTACAAGAATAAAATTCATCAAGAGTCCTACATTTCATTAGTTTACATCATTTTGAAATTCAAAACATAAAGACCACTTTTATGTGATCGAAATTGAGAATTTTTGTTTGTGTTGGCCGATTCCTTTATAAAAGTGTGATAGGTTTGTACTTTTACCCTAATGTAGTATAGAGACATAACAACTAGGTATCATCTAAGATAAATAAAAAAGTAAAGTAAGTTTTTAGAGAATCTAGAGCCAAATTTTGTTCCTTCAGAATATGTTGTAGAGCATAATAGTATGTCAAAAATGAAAAGGAGAATGAATATGGATGACAACCATGATGGTTTTTTCAAAATGATATTTGATTTTATGTTGAATATGATAAAACAATTAATCCATAAGATAGATAATCATATGACTGGGCCTAGATAATAGATTGGTGAAGGGATTGCTTCTATAGCCAATAATCCCAATGCCACTTAGAGCAACAACCAAAATCCTATCCTTATTTTAGCTACAATACCTACTTGGCCTACCTTGTTTAATAAGGACGTGGAGGTTCTAGAAAATGAAGCTCATAAATCATTGATTGATTATATTAGAGATTTTAATGCAAAGTATAGAGCCATCCTAGAAGAGATCCTGAGTGATATGTCACTTACCAATTTTATGAACATGAAGAAGGTCCAAAATGTCCTTATAATTGATCCTAGACTACAATATTTTAAAGATATGTGAAGAAAGCTTTAGGGAAGTTGACTCTTTATCTCTCTCTTTGATTGATCTAATAGATGCACAACTCATGTGTGGGTAGATAAGATTGAAAATACACATCTCTTAGACCTAAGACGAAGGATGAGAAAATCAATTTTTCTACCTTACATTGATAGGGTATCATTCATGAGTGATGGTACCCCAAATTTATCACCTAAGGTCACACAAATCCATCAAATCTTATGATGAACTTTGTAAACTATTGATTGAGAGGTTTAATTAGAAGGATCCTAAATTTTATTTCAAATATTTGACTCAACTCAAGAAATGCAGTTCAATGGAGAATTATGTAACACATATTTAGAATTTATTTGTAATGTTGCTAGACATCATGAAGAGAAGATTGATAGTGCTCTTCATCAAAGTGTTAGTTGAATCTCTTAAAGGACTAGTCAAATATTTTGAACCACCTACCCTACAATAGGCAACCAAGTAGGATTTGGTAGTAGAGGATTCTATGTCGAAGAATAAGTTTAATACTAATAGTTTCATTACAAATAAGAATTTTCATAAAAATGTACAACAAATCAAGAATTTCCCATCAAGGCTAGACAAAGATGTATTGGAAAATGATAGGTGCATTACATTGAGGTAAGGTATAAATATGAATTAGGGTTGAATGAACCAAAACCATAAAGTGAAGAACTCAAATTGGAGATTGGAGAAGAAGATAAACCAAAAGAGGAAGGATACATTTTGAGAGGCACCCTTGCTATGATTTTGGTACTCCAAGATACGATCCTTTTCACTTCTATGGGGTTCTATGAGGTCAAAGGGTGATTATGATCATTGACACCAGTGGTTCTCATGATTTCATAGATGAGGGACTGGTGGAAAAGCGAGGTCTCAAAATAAATAATTTCAAAGGGTCAATATAATGGTGGTTGATAGATTCACTAGCTAATGGACCCGAAAGATCTCTCAATTGAATTTGAATCTAGGAGGATATGATATGAAGGATGATTTTTACATTGTCAACAAAGGAGACATAGATATGGTCCTAGGTGTAGTGTCAAAAAATTTCACTCTTAACAATTTCACACTATGTTTTGGCCTCCTAAATTATTGAGTATAATTGACCCCCTAATGTCTTAAAATTATGTATTTCAGAGCTTATTTATACCATTTTTAATAAACTACAAGCATTGAATAAATGCACCCAGTTCATGTGTTACCCCCAACACTTAATGTCCTAGAAGTTTGAGCGAGGAACCATACACCCTTGGGTGTATGGCCCCCCCTTCTTATCTAGGAACCATTTTTTAGCATGTTGTTGGTGACATTTTAACATTCAAAATTCAAGTTTCAAGTGTTGACTTTTAGGATCTAATTTTTGAGAAATTGGATAAATGCCTATAAATATCTAGTTATTGTATCATTTAAAATCTAAGTGAAATAATTGAGCAAAGAGTATTGTCAATTGCACTATTGAGAAAGTCAAGAGAAATTTTTTAGAGTTCCATTGTAGCAATCCAAGATTCAAGCATCATGTCAAATTGTACGTGAGTTCATGTTGTCATTTTATCATTGTTTTATGAAGGCTAACCCTTTTTGTAGGTCTCCAAAGCATTCAAGCAAAGCAAGATCCAATACCTTGAGGTGATATGGATGACTTCAATCCTTCAAGGAAGCCATTCAAGGGTGATGAGTTGCAACACTTTGTGATTTCATCATTCCTTCCTTTCAATTATCATTTTCTATCATTGACATTGCCATTGTGGAAGTGGAAACACTTACACGGGGTTTGACTGAGGCAAGCCCCTAAATGGCCCAAAAATTCTTCTCTTTGTGAATGAGCAGATCTTAGGTTTGAAGAAGATTGAAGATAAGTTGTCCATTGTTGCATTTTTTGTCATACATCTTGTCAAGCCACAAAAACTTACCTACAAATTTATTTGATGACATTTCGATAATTTTGTAGGAAAAAAATAGAAGATTAGATCCAACACCAGAGGACCTTAAAAGTTGATTAGGGAACCCTTATAAAGAACCATATGCCCTTGGGAATATAGGTCCTTTTAGACACACTGAAATTAAGTTTTCTGAGTAGGTTTATTGTCCTCTGCACTTTCTAGATCTATCAAAAATTGACTATTTTTGTTTATTAGTTGTTGAGATATTGCATTTATCATATTAGGTCACATAGTCTAATTAGGTTAATCATTACAAATCATTTCCAATCCATTTCCATCTTTAATTAGATGTAGATTCAGGCTTGATTGGCTCACCTTCATGGTTGTAAGTCAATCTAATTACCTTGTTGATCTACATCTTAATATAACTTGGATAAAGGCCCCTTTCATCCCAGGATCTTTGCATTTAGGACCTAGGATCCCTTTTTTTATGTTACACTAGGTATCCAATGGCTACACTCTTTACGCGATATCAAACAAAACTTCCAAACAATTGAAGTTAAGTTCCAATTGATAGGGAAAGAAGTGATACTTTAGGGAATGAAAAACAAAGTACCAAGGATTATATATTCCAAAATAATGGAGGATTTTCCATCATGGGTAGCTCAGTGTTTGGTGACTATGATAAAACCTATTGATGGTTATAAAGTGTATCATATGGATGTATAGAAAATATTGGATAAGAAAATTAAGGTCTTTAACATCATTCCTCCAGGGAGATTGTTGCATGGAGGCTTTGAGAGTGTCATTGAGTTGGAAGAGGGCACTAATCCCATCATCACTACTCCCTACCACCACCCTAGGAGGCATAAGGAGGAGGTTGAAAGGGAAATAAATGGGATATTGGACCTAGGGCACATTAGGCCCATCTCAAGTCCTTTTTCCTCGTTTTTAATTTTGGTGATGATGAAAAATGACACAATGTAAATGTGCATTGAATATAAAGCATTAAAAAATAATATTATCAAAAACTAATACCCAATCCCTAGGATCAATGAATTGATAGACGAGCTTCACAAAGTAGTCTACTTTTCAAAAATAGCTGTTAAATTACGCTACCATCAAATTTGAGTTTGAGAGGAGGGAATTCACAAGATGATTTTTTAGTGTCGGGTGATCCCATAATAGTGGGTTACACTTTTTGGCCAAACTTGACATTGAACTGAACTTTTTTAACTAAATCTTCACTTTCAAACACCTATAGTTGCTAAATCACAAGGAATTTGAAGATGATGCAAACTAGTGATTTGTGACATTTTATCTAGAGTTTTTAACTATGATTTTAGAAAAATATTGGAATCAAATTGCATTTATTTTTCCATCTCCTTTGAAAACTAGTTTTTAATAGTAAACACCATTTTTAAAGAGTGATACTCACTGTATAACACACAATTTTCTTCTATGAAGGATAAAATTCTAAATTTTTCAAATTTAGATTTATAACTATGATATCTACCATGCTCATTTGGTTTCATAGTGTTTTATTGAATATTTTTTTCTTAATTAAGTTTTGAAGTCAAACCAATTACAATTTAGACATAGGTGGACCGTGTAACATATAACTTTTTTTGTATGTATCGAAATTCATTTTTTTTTGCTGGATCAAGGACATCAATACCAGGAAGTACATATTTTTCATTTTTTTTTGAAATCTACTATTTTTCCACATGTAGAACTGAGAGCTTGATTTTGGGTGAAAAACCTATGTTTAATTAAACTAAAAAAAACATAAATAAACCAAAATATATTAAAATTATACTTGATGAAAAGCTCATTTTGAGGACTATAATACTACAACTAGGTTTTCCAAGTTGATTCCATTTTCATCCTCAACCGAAGCTTCAAAACCAAATTTTTTGTAGAAAATTACACATGGAGGGGTGTTGTTGTTTTAATCAGAAATGCAAATTAATAGAAAATTCAACACAGTGAACAAAGAACACAAAATTTATCCTGGGAAAATCCTCTTGCTTGAGGGAGAAAAACCTATCCAAAATATCTCTCTTATTATTGAATTTAAAGGAGCAAAAATATGCTTACAATCTTGGCCACACATAAGGCCAATATAATACAATAAAGAATCACACCTCACTAGATGCAAATACACAATTATATGATCTCTCCTTAATGCCGATCTACTTTATGCAATAATATGATCTGTTGTAGATGCACAAACTCCTTGATAAGTGCAAAATGTCTCTTTAGAATAAAATAGATGATCAAATGAATGAGCATCTCCTTCCATATATACAAAGTAAGGTAGGCCTCTTCACAAGCAAGGTGACTCTTCACAAGGGTCAGCCTCATTTAAGAACCGAGGTGACTTTTCATCTTGGGTCGACCTTTAAAATATTATTTATATATCATTTATTATTTTGATTTTGAGAGAAGGATATCTCTCGTAGCTAAAACATCAACACTCCCTCTTAGCTAGGGAGGAATCCTTCCAGATATCCATGTTATGGAGTCTCTCAACATGACATCCAGAATGGCTACACCCATTTGAGAAAAATTTCATCACAAAGTCTCTCAACGTGATATCGTCATGGAGTCACTCAACATGACATCCACCATGGCTACTCCCATGTGTGGAAAGAAACATATGCACAAGTGTCCATCACATAGTCTCTCAACATGACGTCCACCATGGCTACTCCCATGTGTGGAAAAACACAAGTATAAAGGGTTCATCACAGAGTCTCTCAACGTGATGTCGACATGGAGTCTCTCAACATGATGTCCACCATGACTACTCCCATATGTGGAAAGAACCACATCTCCGTCTCAGAGATGGACAAGGGCTCGCACCTCATATTTCTTCGTCTCAAATAAATATACACTACAAGGGATTTCACCTCATACTTCTCCGTCACAGAGAAATATACACTAACAAGGGATTTCACCTCATACTTCTCCGTCATAGAGAAATATACACTAACAAGGGCTTTCACCTCATACTTCTCCGTCACAGAGAAATATACACTAACAAGGGCTTTCACCTCATACTTCTTCGTCACAGAGAAATATACACTAACAAGGGATTTCACCTCATACTTCTCCGTCATAGAGAAATATACATTACAACAGATCTTGATGATGATGTGACTCCCTCTGAAGCTCCAAGTACTTGCATCAACCTCTTGACCTCCTTGTCCAAGGTTGCCTCTGATGAATTGTTAGACTCCCTCTGAATGTTAATTCCTTCTCTTCGAAGAAACGTCTCTAGTTATGTGCCACCAACTTAGTCCCATGGCAGCAAGCTATGTCTTCATGTTTGTTCATTTCTTCAGCCTGCGTGTCTTCCTCATAGGATGCAACAAGCTCTTCCTCCCTTGAATTCCTTATGTAATCTTTCATCATCCTTTTGCTCCTTGATCTGTCCTGGAAGCATTTTAGAGAGATTAATAATAGTTCAAAACTATCCCAAAGAGAAATATCAATGCTAGGAGCATACATGATTCACTATTCCCAATGTTATTGCATGAATTATTATTAACTATAAAATTCATGATCATTATTCAAACATAAAATACTTATCTCTTTATGTTGGTCAATAGATGTAGTCAGGTGCTTGTCTTGCAGTCACTTCTCAGCTGTTAAATGTAAATGATAGAGTTCCTTGAAATCTCTAAAGCCTCAAATGTATACACCATAGGTAAATTTCCAAACTTTACACCAATGCGTAGAAGCTCATATGACTTGAAGAATGAACACTGTTTTTTTTTTTTTAAATTTTTTAAGGCCTGAGCATTCCATTAAACTCATATCCCATACGACACAAGAATGAGAGGAGATAACATAGAACCTACACACTGTCTTTAGCAAGAACCAAAACATAACTCCATTACAACCCACACATATCTTCAGAACAATGTCAAGAAACGAAAGTACCATCACATCCACTCACGCCAAAAACAACTCATGATTTTCCATATACAACCACACCACAGTCATATACTTCCATATTTGTTCTCACAGTGATATCTAAACCTGACTTGCTACCTTCAAATGCAATTCCTCCTAATATCTCTATATTGTTTTGTTGCTCCAATATTATAACAATATTTTATCATAGCTAAAGCTTCAAATATCAAACTCCTTGAAAGCACCTGAAGCTTAAAAATAAATTCAAATTCTTCCACACTTGGAAGTGATCTTAAATATGCAGTTGCTTATGATCAAATTTCCCTTGAACCCACTCTGATACCATGTTGTTTTAATCAAAAATGCAGATTAACAGAAAATTCAACACAGTGAACAAAGAACACATAATTTATCCTGGGGAAACCCTCCTCAAGGGAGAAAAACCCAACAAAAATATCTCTTATATATTGAATTTAAAGGAGCAAAAATTTGCTTACAATTTTGGCCACACACAAGGCCAATATAATACAATAAAGAATCGCACCTCACTTAGATGCAAATACACAATTATATGATCTCTCCTTAATGTCGATCTACTTTATGTAATATGATTTTTTGTAGATGCACAAACTCCTTGATAAGTGCAAAATGTCTCTTTAGAATAAAATCGATGATCAAATGAATGAGCATCTCCTTCCATATATACAAAGTAAGGTACCTCTTCACAAGCAAGGCAACTCTTCACAAGGGTCGGCCTCATTCAAGAACCAAGGTGACTTTCATCTTGGGTCGGCCTTTAAAATAATATTTATATATCATTTATTATTTCAATTTTGAGAGAAGGATATCTCTCGCAACTAAAACATCAACAAGGGGGAGAAGGGCGAAAAAGGGGGGTTCTAAATAACATTTAAAAAAGAAAAACCCATTAAAATGGGGTTCGTTAGAAACCCCCCTTCTAGTGAACCCTTTAAGGGGTTCTAGCAACCCCCATACACCCCCATTTTTTTTGAGCACCTAAGCAATTTTTGTTTGTTAATGTAATTGTAACCCACTTATGTGGGATCACCCTGACATCACCATAAGGATTATTATTTTTTTGTGATGCCATTTGATTTGATAAATGCCCTAGCGACCTTCCACTTAGACATGAATCAAAATTTCTATAGGCAATTGATGAATTTTTCCCTTGTCTTCTTTGATGAAATTTTGATCCAGAACAAGACATGAGAGGCACACATTTGACATATTGATGAGGTGCTAGGAATTATGGAAACACATTTTTTTTTTTTCAATGAAGTCAAAGTATGAAATTTTTATGACAACGATCTTATATTTGGGGTACACCATCCACTCAAATGGAGTGCAAGTGGATATGTATAATATTGAGGCAATTTAAGACTAGGCTCCCTCAAAGAACTTGACATAATTGTTAGGATTATTTGGACTTTGTAGTTACTATATATGATTTATGAAGGGGTTCTCTTAGTTGGATGCATGCTTAATCGATCTAAGAAATAATGGAACTTTTCCATGAAATGAGGTTGCACAATGAGCATTTGAAAATTGAAAGAAGTTATGAGCTCATGCCCCATGTTGGCTATTCCAAATTTCTCCCTTTCCTTCACTTTAGAATGTGATGCATTAGTAGAATAAATTGGAGTTGTGATTATGCATAATAAGCTCTTGATTTCTTTCAAGAGTGGAAAAATCATGGAGGTCGAAAGGTGATTCTCCATATGTGATAATAAAATTTTGGCTATCATACACAAATTAATCAAATTTAGGTAGTATTTGGTGGGTGGATGATTTATGGCCAGTTAGATCATAATAGTTAGAGGTATTTCCTCAATTAGAAGGATTTTAATGAGTGGTAGCAAAAGTGGGTAAACAAACTCCAAGCATATGAATTTGAAATTAAATATGTTAAATAAAAGAAAATGTTGTTGCTGATGCTTTATCTAAAAGGTCAAGTCTATTTTCAATATCTCACATATTTGATCATTGGAAGGTAGAAATCATAGTAGAAAATTTTAAGAATGTGTTTGCAATTAATGTTTTGGAAGGGAAGTTACTGGATGACAAGTACACAGTTTGCAACAAACTCATTCTCTACAAGGGAATAATCTATTTGGTGCTAGAATCAAGGATGAAAGGAAATATTTTCAGGGAAGTTCATGACAGTCCCTTGGTAGGCCACACTAGGTATTTCAAGACCTACAAGTAGATTAGGGAGAGATTTACTATGAAAGGAATCAAGGATGATGTCCTTAGTCATATTAAAGAATGCACTACTTTTCAAAAGAATAAAATAGAACAAACAGTCCCAACAGGTCTTTTACAACTCCTATTTCAAAGTAAAACTAGGGGAGTGTTTTAATGGAATTCAAATTTTCCAAGGTAAGAACTACATATATGTTTTTGTAGAAAGACTCACAAAGTATGCAAATTTATTTGCCATTTCTTTAGACTTTAAGGTGACACAATTTGTTAACCTATTCTTTAAGGAATTATTGAAGCTCCGTGGACTACCAAAGAGCATCGTGAGTGATAGAGATAATTATTTCATGAGTTTGTTTTGGAATGAATTTGGTAGGAACCAAGCTCACACCTAACATTAGCTACCACCAATAAATATATGGACAAACTAAGATTGTGAACAAATGGGTAGAAGGTTATTTGAGAAATTATGTTGTTGATTAGTAGAGGACATGGATCAAATGGTTCCATTGGGGGGAGCACTGTTAGAACACCACATATCACACGTCAATCAAGGTGCCACCATGATCCATGAATTTGTATGAATATGAACCTTGAAGATTTATTGATTTCATTTTAGTGCATAGCAAGGTTTCAAGGGTGAGTGATTTATTAAAAAAAGGCAAAAAATTATGAAGTAACTCAAGAATAATCTCCAGTAGGCTTAAAATCAACATGACGTGTATGCAAACTACCATAGGGTTGAGAGGAAATTTGAGGTTGGAGACATGGTTTTGGTAATATTGTAACATACAAGCAATATTCTTTGAAGGGAAGCATATTTGAAAAGCTCAAGTCACATTTTTATAGACCTTACATAATTTTGACAAGGATTGGTAAAGTTGCCTATGAGTTGGAGTTGCTAAAAGAAAGTAAGATTCATAATGTCTTTCATGTGTCTTATCTCGACTTGGAGTGCTTGGAAAACATATAGTACCTTCAGATGAGTTACCTTCGATTGACAAAGAAGGAAAGTTGATTTTGATTCTTGAAGTAGTTGTAGTTGTGAGAGATAGGAAGTTGAGAAACGTAAGCACCAAGGAGTATTTGATTTGGTGGAAAGATCTCCTTGTGAAGGATGTAACATGGGAAATACCTCATATTTTGGAACATTCAAACTTGCAATTGCTCGAGGATAAGTAATTTTGAGTGGGGCGGACTTGTCATGTCCCATTTCTAGTTAATCTAGTTCTATACATATTAAGTCTATTCTTGTGTCTAACATACTCTTGTTTATTACATGTTTTTCGTTTTTCAGTATGTACTTCCTTGCCAAATCCACTTTTCCCTTCTTTCTATTGGAGTTTCAAACTTATCCATCCTATCATGTCTTCCATCCTTCCCTTGCTCTGTTGCTATATTTGTTGGAATTTTAGACCTATTTTTACTAGCATTCCTGTTGTTTGACCCTTGATGCCCCAACTTGTAGTATGAGTCTTGTGGTATCTTTGACCCTTGATCCTCGATATTCCTGCCTTTGTTCCTATTTGCTTTCCAACTTCCTAATATGCATAATAATGCTATCATTGGTTTATTTTTGGTGCCATAACTTTCAAAGTGGAATCTTTCCTACCCATAATCTATTCAAATTTGAAGCTGTGGGTTACTTTGTGGTCTACCTATTATTGTTTTGATGGATATAAATGAGTAAATGCATCCTTTTGGGATCACCATCTACACTTTACACAATTTTTTCCCTTGGAAATCATTTTGAGCACTTATGTTTAAACAAGGAGAGCACATGATGCAAACCCTATTAATTTTAAAAGGGTGGTCTCATATGGAGTTCACATTTGAGCTTCATTGAATGTGGATTTTTGTTGCATTATATTGACTTGATTTGCTATTACTATTGTATGAATATGATGGATTATTTTTGTTGTCATTGCAAAATCATTTGAATTTAATACAATTGAATTATTGTAAGAACAAAGAGAGGGAAATTACATTTATTTATTTGATATTCATTATAATAAGAAGATTGGGCATTATCTATGTCATTTGTTGTTTAGAAATGTGATGATATTGTTGATGTGTAAACAATAAATTAAATTTGAGTTGTCTAAGTTATAATTTTAATACTAGGATATGATACTATTTTTATCCAATAATAAGTATTAGTAGGGGTTGAAGGATTATATTTGCTTAACTATATTGATTGGGACATTACAAAGAATAATAATCCTAGCTTAATGAACTCCTCAATAGTGTTTATCAACACTACCTTTTCAAATGCATATTCCAAAAATTAAGGTGAATATATTTATGACAAGTTGTTCAATGTAATTTAGATCCTTATGCAAAGTTTATGTCCATGTTAGGGTTTAGATACCCATCCACATATTTGATCCAAATTCATCTCCACATACATAGAACTTAACCATAACCAACATTTAAAAACAATAGTTCAAATTTTGTCATATTGCTTCCAATTTATCCAAAAATGAATAATTTTGAATTAAAATTTAAAAATTATAATCAAAATAATAAAGAACACCTCTAAATTAAATTAATAACATTATAAATTTACCATATTCATAAAACCTAATTATAATAAAAATAAATAAATTTATTTCTTTGAAAATTTAAAACGAAATTATTTTTATTAAAATTAAATTCGATTTAAAATAATTTCAATAACATCAGAAGTTCGTTCTATTGTTTACCAATTAATGTATGGGAGATTAGGAGATCAAAATAAAAGCCAAAATTAAAAATTAAAAATTAATTTTTTAGCTCTGTATTTTTTAATCATTTAAAAAGAATGCGATTAAAAATTATCTTTAAGGGTTAGGGTTTCCGATCGATTTGAGACTTATCGAAGATGGAAAAGAATGGGGGATTTAGGGTTTGTATTGCTGTTAGGGTTTAGAATGGATATTTGTAAAATTTGACGTTCCTGCAGGCGTGTTTTGCCCCTCGGGAGCCTTCAAAAGGGTCTTGGAATACAATTTCATTATGTGATGGTCTTCTCATTTTGTTGTTGTTCATTCGGTTTATATCTCTGTTTCTTGGAGGAAGTCTGCAAATTTCATAATGCGAAATTCCTTTATACAACAGAGTATATTAAAGTCGAGATATCGTTTCGGTTGCCCCGCATAAGCATGGGCGATTCGATTGTTGCTCGACAACATGTAAGAACCTTTCTGCCAGGGTTTTTCCCTAATGCTTATGTTGGGCGTTTTAATTAGTGTTGAAGAATTATCCTTTGCCATGGCTTATTATTCGTTTGATGTGGTGTAAATCATTCAGATTCCTAGCAGTAACTTCATTCCTCCTTTCTTTGGTTTAGCGTTATATTATATTTTATCACCTGGTTAAGAAATTTTATGGTTTTTCGTTTCAAATAGCCATTTACGTAAATGTTGGTGCAGTAAAACTTTATTAGTCTCGGATCTCGAAGGTACTGTTTTGATCTCTGCTCTTTAGATACTCTGAGATGGAGCTGACATTATATTGCAGATTGCTTTAATCTTAGGAATAAACTGTTATGAAACCCTATGTTAAGTTAAAAGAGTGAAAATTAAAATAAAATTCGGACACTCCCTGGCTTGATTCTCAAATGCTGTGAATCTTTTGCGGGTCCCTTACCGTTTCACAAATATTCTCAGGAATGCGCTTGCAACCATAGTAAAGCTTGTAAAGAGGGGGTGGAAATGGAGGAAATAAAATTTATTATGTTTAGAACTATCCCTTTTAAAGATAATGGGGAAAAATAAAATGGATACTGTAATAAAAAGTTTGAATATTTTGCGAGTCTTTTACTTCTGCAACCATTGCAGAGATTGTAAAGGAGATGGGGGATCAGTAGAAATAAAATTTACCGCGTATAGGATTATCGATAGGATCTGTCCTTTTTAAAAAGGATGATCTGATAAATTAGAAGTGAAACAAATAAATTTTCGAAATTAGATTTAAGAGGGGTGGAATAAAGCTGGGAAGGTTTCGACTTCGTTTTAAAAAGCTTTGGATCTTTTGTGGATGTCTTGTAACCATTGTAAAGCTTGTAATGGAGATTGAAGATCACCGAGGAAATGAAATTTATCAATCTTCAAAATTATTGATATAAAAGCTTATTTTTGCTTTTAACGAGTTTAAATGTTTCCTTAGTAAGGAAATAAAATTTATCAATCTTCAAAATTATTGATATAAAAGCTTATTTTTGCTTTTAACAGTTTAAATGTTTTCTGAGTAGTTTTGGGGCTCCTCTGTGTCATGGTTTGGTTGGTTCAGTGTTTCCTACAGATCTTGATCAAATTTCTGTTATATTTTTTACTGCTGTAGCAGTCTTTACTACTAATGTTTTGTGGCTGTAAGTTTCTTTTGCAGTTTATTACTGCACTCTCCTTCCTTGTAACAATCTTTACTAGTAATGTTTTGTGGCTGTAAGTTTCTGTTGTATTTTTTACTGCTGTAGCCGTCTTTACTACTAATGTTTTGTGGCTGTAAGTTTCTTTTGCAGTTCATTACTGCACTCTCCCTCCTTGTAACAATCATTATTATCACTAAAAATAAAATAAAATATGGATCCCCTGCAACCATTGTAAGGCTTGTAAATACCCACCACTATAGCGAAATAATCTTTTAGTATAGGAATATATTAATATAAATCTGTTAATTTTGATGGAGGAGCAATCAAAAAGATTGTTCTATTATTAACTAAAGTTAAAACATCTCCTCAATAGTTCTTAGATAGCTCTGTGTACATGTGGATGGGTGGAAGAGTATTAAAATGGAAGTATTGGTACAATACACATTGTCCTTTTTGTCTTTAGAGTAGTAAAATGTATTTTTATTATAGTTCTTAGGTAGCCTTCTATATACTTTACTAAATGGATGTATTAGTGAGCCATGGACCGTCTTAGAATAATGATTTTTTGGAAAATATAAGTGTTCAGCTAGCCTTCTACATGGACAAAGAATAGAAGTATTAGCATGTCATGCATCTTTTCCTTTTCCTCTTTAGAGGAATTCCCCTTTGTAAAATTATTCTCATTCTCACTGCAGCCTTCTATATAAATAGATAGGTGGAAGAGTACCCTTTGTAAAATGTATTCTACATGGACAAAGAATAGAAGTATTAGCATGTCATGCATCTTTGCCTTTTCCTCTTTAGAGGAATTCCCCTTTGTAAAATTATTCTCATTCTCACTGCAGCCTTCTATATAAATAGATAGGTGGAAGAGTACCCTTTGTAAAATGTATTCTCAATGTAGTCTTTTATATAAATAGATAGGTGGAAGAGTAACACAATGAAAGTACTAGCATGTGATGTACACGGACCTTTCTGTCTTTAAAGTAATGACCCTTTAAACTTTTTGAACTTGAAAGATTAAGATGTGGAAGCAAAAAGAGGAAACATAAACACAATGTATGAACATTTTTAATTCAACATTCTTACATAAGTGTAAATGTCCACAAAGGAAGCAAAGCTATCCAAGTACACATGATATCCACTTTGAAGAGGTGACAACAATCTGCCTAGCAAAAATACTATATAATTGTAAATTGAAATCTCTAATGAACTATTGTATTTGCTTGTTATATCTTGGGCAAACTCAAGATTAGTCTTTATGTTCATATTAGCTTTTAAATGAAAAAATATATGGGGTAAGGAGAAAAACAGTCAAATGGCAATATCTTAAATTGCAGAAACAAATAGTGAAGTGGAGTGGGGAGCACTTCTAGTAGGTTTGATTTTGGCATATTTGGAAAGTATTCAACATTTATAGGTTGATTTTGACATATTTGGAAGGTAGTAAGAATTTATAGGTTAATTTTGACATTTGGAAGAAAATCAAAATTTATAGATTAAAGATGATTCTATGATAGTCATTAACTTTTCAAAGGATTCTATGATAGTCATTAACTTTTCAAAGGAAAGACAAACATCCAAATTGAAAATATTTGACCATACTAAAGGAAGCATTAGGCTTGAGCAAACATTTGATTTCATACCCTTTTCTCATTGCCATAGATAGCAAATTAAGGTAGTAGATATGTTGGGAATGAATAAATGAATGAATTAAACTTACCAACTTTATTTTTTATTTTTATTGGAAGTGTTGATGTTCAAGATTAGGATAACTTTATTAAAAATATTGAAAATAATTGATCTCTATGTTTGATTGGGTTTGATAGGTATAGCGGCTTTTATTTGTTGGTGTATGTGAAGGAAGTGCTCTTGGCTAAGTTGGTAGTTTTTGCAAAATGTATTCTTTTGATTTGAACATTTATTGGGATAGCTTTGTTCAAATTATTGAAATTAATTTATTTTTGTGGATAATTGGTTTTTAAAGTTTAATGGTTATTAATTCTTCTTTTCTTTGCTAGTGTATAGGAAGGGAGGGATGCCATTGGCTAATTTAGCAATTCATGCCAAATGGATCCTTTTAATTAATTTTATGATGATTATTTATCATTTTTTGGCATGTGATTTAGGTTTTGATTGTTATTTCTTTCACTAATTTGCTTTCCTTACATTCATTCTTAGCTAATGTTCCATTTTGTATTTGCAAGGAGTTAGTGATCTAATGTGTTTCTTTCATTGTATTTGTTTATGTGCTATTGTGTTGGCTTCTATGATTTGTTAGTCTCCTTTGATTTCTTATTGGGTGGAGTGTTTAGCTTAGGGCTTGTTATCATGGCTAGTAAATGGTTAGGCTCAACTTGTGATCCCCTTCATCAAGGGGGTGTTTTTGACCAAATATTGAAGAAAATATTAAATTGTGCTAGCTCGACGATGATGAATGTGGTAAAAAGTGTATTGGGTTTAGATGGGCTTGAAGATAATGATTCTTTTTAGAACATGACATGCATTCTTGTGGATTCTAAGAACTTTAGTAGGTGTAGTATGGGTGGTGGTGATCCATAGATTGATAGCTTCTCTATAAGTGCTAGATGGCAACATGGTGGAAACGACCAAATAGAGATTGAATTTGGGAATTTGTAAGTAAACAATGAAATTGAGGGTCTTTATGATATTCATTGGTAATTGTAGGATGCATTTTTGGTAGTTAATAGATTTTTGTAAAGGCTTGTGATTGGTCATGAAATCTTAGTGATATAGTTGGGCTAGACAACATTCTTGTATTGCAATTTGTGAGGGCAAATTAATAGTTGTTTTTGTTTTGGGAGTTTATAATCAAGTTAGGATAATGATTCATTTTAGAACATGACATCCATTCTTGTGGATTCTAAGAACTTTAGTAGGTGTAGTGTGGGTGGTGGTGATCCATATATTGATAGCTTCTCGATAAGTGCTAGATCGCAACAGGGTAGAAACACTTTGACCAAATAAAGATTGAATTTGGGAATTTGTAAGTAAACAATGAAATTGAGGGTCTTTATGATATTCATTGGGAATTGTAGGATGCATTTTTGGTAGTTAATAGATTTTTGTAAAGGCTTGTGATTGGTCATGAAATCTTAGTGATATAGTTTGATGGGCTAGACAACATTCTTGTATTGCAATTTGTGAAGGCAAATTAATAGTTGTTTTTGTTTTGGGAGTTTACAATCAAGTTAGGATAATGATTATTTTTAGAACATGACATCCATTCTTGTGGATTCTAAGAACTTTAGTAGGTGTAGTGTGGGTGGTGGTGATCCATATATTGATAGCTTCTCAATAAGTGCTAGATGGCAACATGGTAGAAACACTTTGACCAAATAAAGATTGAATTTGGGAATCGGGAATTGTAGGATGTTATTTTGGTAGTTAATAGATTTTTGTAAAGGCTTGTGATTGGTCATGAAATCTTAGTGATGTAGTTTGATGGGCTTGTGAAGACAAATTAATAGTTGTTTTTGTTTCAGGAGTTTACAATCAAGTTATAATAATTGTTACTAAGGTAGCCCATTGGGGGATCTCTTAACTCTTGTGATGTTATGCTTGTTTTATTCAAGTTTTTTTTTTGCCATGCTTGCTAGTTTTTGTGGCCTAACATCTCTCCTCCTAGATGACTACATATCCACATATATACATTATACATTATACATATATATGTATATGTATGTATATATGTATATGTATTTGTATATGCATATGTATATGTATATGTATATGTATGCATATATATATATGTATATACACATATATGTAGCATGTATGTGTATATATATATATTTACACACACACATACATACATATATATGTATATATATACATACATACATGCATATATGCATATGTGCATATATATACATAGGTATATGTATTTTTGCACATATACATATACATATACATATACATTTACATACATACATACATATACATACATATACATATACATATACATGCGTACATACATACATATACATACATATACCCAAATTATACACATACATATACATATACATACATACACATACATACATACATATACATATATATACATACATATACATATACATATATACATATACATATATATATATATACATACATACATACATGTATACACATATACATATATAATATATAATATGTATATATGCATGTACATATATACACATATATATATATATATACATATATACACACATATATATACATACACATATATATATATATATATATATACACATATATATACATGCATATATATATATATATATACATGTATATATATATACATATATATAATTGACATATATATATATACATATATATATATAATATATATATATATATATATATATATATATACATACATGTATATATATATAATATGTATATATATATATATAGCGTATGTATACATATATACTGCATACATACATATATATATACATATATATATACATACATATACGTATACATATATACATATATATATATAGTATGTATATATATATATATGTACACATACACACATATATATGATGATGTATATACATATACATACATGCATACATATATGAAGTGAGTACATACATACACATACATATATTCTATATATATATATGCATGTATATACATATACATACATACATACATATATGTATACACATATACATATATATAATATATAATACATATGTATATTATATGTATGTATACATATATACATATATACACACATACATATACATATACATATACATATGCATACACACACATATCTATACATAAATATATATACATATATACCATTAAATTTTAACTTTAATCATAAAAAGTTTCACAACACATTAGCAACAACAATGAAAACAATGCACACAAGACAACACCAAATTTATGTGGAAAATGTATATGTTATTTAAACATATATTTGTACGTATCTATATATATATATGTATAAATATATATTTAAATAACATATACACTATATATAAATACATAGGCGCACACACATACATGTATAGATCGATTGATAAATAATCCATATATATCTATATATATGTTGAACACACAAGTATACTGAGAGGAGTATATTATTAAATTATAATTTTAATCATAAAAAATTTCACAACACATTAGCAACAACAATGAAAGCAATGCACACAAGACAACACCAAATTTATGTGGAAACCCAAAAGGGAAAAACCACGGTGAAAAGAGTTGCTTGGATCTACTGCTCAAATCCAACCTCACGAGCAAAAATTAGATATTACAATTGATTTGCAGTCACCAACCTACTGAAGACACTAATCCCCAAAACAACCTAATAGGCTTCAACCTAAGAGAGCCACCAATATCACAAACTGAACACCAACTCAAAGAATAGGATGCACTAACGTCGCATCAATTGTGACACCAATCACAAAATATAATAAAGATTATTACAGTGCATAGACAAATCTCTGTCATAAACCTTACAAAGTGAACTTGCAATTCTGTTTTGTCAATTTGATAGCCTCACATTCATACTTTGCTCTCCTTCACATAAACCGACTCTGCACTAAAAGATAAGTCATGAATAGCTCGGACAAATCACTCATACATGTATAGTCATAGTTCTGTATTGTTCATTACACCTTCAAAATTCGGAAACCATATGCTTAAATACCAATCTAGGATGACAGACAATATTGCAATGTTGGCCTAAACCAAAAATTAGATTCGTTAGTGAAGGATAAGTCGACCTATGAAAAATATTTCATATCGCTACCTTGTTGGCTCGTGCAAAGGAAAAATTCAAACTAGGAACTGGTCGTAGACATATTTGAATTTGAGCCGTCGATCTTCAATCTTCATAGGTAAAATGGATGGTGTAAGTTTAGATCAAGATGCCATTGATAAATGAATATTTGCGAGCAATAAGAGTACAAATACCATTTTGAAAAGTCTTTCGACATACGTCATCATGGAAAAGCATCACCATTTCGCAGACTCGTAACAATCGTTGAAAATTCTTGGACATGTGTAGACATTTCGTGCTTCCGCATGACCTCTCTTCCTTCTTTCTCTTCTTATGGACTCGTGGAAGACCACCACACATCACCATTCGGTGCTTCTGTGCGACCTCCTCTCTCCCTTCTTTCTCTTCTTGCAGAATCGCCTTCTCTCTCTTCATGTAGACTCATGGAAGACAACCACTTGTCATCATTCCATGCTTCCGCACAACCAGAAATTAGGCCTGCCATTACCACTGCGGGTGAGTAGAAATGTGACACCTATCCCATCGACGTCATCCATTTCTCCCCTAAAGTATTAACTTTAGACTTAGGAAAAACTATTTTAGAATCGAGGCAAGTGGTATAGGGGGTTGGTAAACTAATTATGCCTAGGGGCATAAGATGTAACTTAACCCACTGAAAACTACCTAGTGCAATTCAATGATGAATTGGAACATACAATGCACACCCATACAAAATACTTAGGGTTTAGAAGAATTAGGGATAAAACCCTAACATGAGCATGAAACTCTAACTCTAATGTAGTCCAGAGAGAACCAAACTGTAATAATTCCATACAAAAACTCTCCTAGGCCATGAATAGACTAGAACAAGCAAGAATCACTTATAATACATAACTTTGGCATTTATGACAACAATTTTCCCATTTGACATCAATGACAACAATTTGTAACAATCTCCCCCTTTGTCTTTGATGGCAACATTGAATTCCTAAATTCTCTCCGCCTTTCCTGTAACTCTCCCTATTCAGATTTCCAAATCTTCCTATAACTCTCCCCCTTTGACATCAATGGCAAGGAATTATGACAGTATCACATTACTCCTCCTTTGTTCAACAGTATTGACAATAACAACTCTCTGCAACACCCCCCCTAAGGGAAATACTCTAGGGGTAGAGTAAAGAAGTACTCCTAAATCTATGATCCATTTGATTGTTCACTGAAAGGAACGAGTTGTTACTCCTAGCTTTTGTCTGAGATACTCAAAAGTCTCCTCGGGTAGAGGTATTGTAAAGTTATCTGCAATCTGATCTTGACTAACCACATATTCTAATTTGACCTCCTGATTTGCAATCTTTTCTCTCAAAAAATGATGTTTGATTGATATGTGCTTTGTCCTTGAATGCATCACTGAATTCTTTGAAATGTTAATTGCACTTGTATTATCACAAAGAATGGAAATAGATTCATTGTACTCAAATTTTATATCCTTCAATGTATGTTTCATCCAAAGCACTTAAGTACAACATGATGCTACAACAATGTATTATGCTTTTGCTGTAGATAGATATACTAAATTTTGTTTCTTGTTTAGCCATGACACAAGTGTCTCCAAGAAAAATGCTCCACCACCAATACTCTTTCTCTCATCAACACTTATTGCCCAATCAACGTTTGTGTAAACTGCTAGAGAAAAATCATCACCTCTGGGATACAACTAACCATAGTCAATAGTGTTCTTCAAATATCTAAAAATTCTCTTTACTGCCTTCACATGTGTTTCTTTAGGTGCTACTTGAAATCTTGCAACCATACATACATCTTGCATAATGTCAATTTTGGATACAGTTTGACTTGCTTCAGGGGACTCATCATCCTTGCTTAGCTTACATCCTATCACCATTGGTGTACTAATTGGCTTGCAATCTTCCATCTTGAACTTTTCAACATCTCCTTGACATACTTGGTTTGTGATATGAAAATGCCTTTATCTGACTAAGCAATTTGTAAACCAAGAAAAAATGACAATTTACCAAGCATAGACATCTCAAATTCCTTTTGCATCTCTTTTGCAAAATCTTTGCACATATTTTCATTACTACCACCAAAAATAATATCATCAACATAGACAATAACTATCAATTGATATTCACCTTCTGTCTTGATGTAAAGATTGCTATTTGCAATCCCTCTTTTGAATCCTTCTTGTTGCAGGTACTTGTCCAATCTAGAATACCAAGCCCTAAGAACTTGTTTAAGTCCATATAATACCTTTTTCAATTTGCAAACATAATCCCCATTCTCAGATAGCTGAAATCCTTTAGATTGCTCAATATACACTTCCTCTTCAAGATTTCTATTTAGAAAAGCTGATTTGACATCCATCTAATATACTTTGAAATACTTATAGACTGAGTATGCCAAGAACATCCTAATTGCTTCTAATCTGGCCATAGGAGAAAAAGTTTCTTCAAAATCAATACCTTCTTCCTGAGCATATCCTTTGCAAACTAATATTTCCTTATTTCTCATTGTTGTGCAAGCCAACCAATCTTGATCAATATTTATTTTGGCAAATCACATTCAAGAGTAAGATAATATGGCCAATAGGATTATGTTTAGGTTTAGCTTATATTTCTATAAATAAGGGTGTCACCCTTTCATAGTTTCAAGAGTAAGGAATATTAAAAATGAGTGAATATGAGATTTAACTAGTTTATCCCCATTTAAGGAACTCATTTAGGAGCTTAGTTGAAGAGCTTAATTATGTAATATAATTATGTTTTTTTTGTTGTTGTTATTTGAATATAATTTTGTAGCATATTGGTTTGTATTCAACATCATTTGTTGACATATATAACCTTGGGTTCTTTTCTAAGTAGCTGATGTTTGTATGTTTTTGTGGCATGGCATGAGAAACCCTACCCACTTTCACTTTTTTAAGTCTTGGAAACAACAATATTTCAACATTTTCAATTGCACAATGAAAACATTAATGTACACTATATGCAATCATCTCTTGGATGAGGAGATCAAGGACCATACAAAATGAGAATGGATATATGGCTTTCCCTCTTTGCAACTCCTCTCCCTTTGGTCTAGGATGATCGAGGAGTAGAAAGAGGTTGATGAGGATATGATTAGTGGGAGAGGACTCCCCTAAGAAACACATTCCCACATTAAGGCATCTATGCACTTGACATAAAGGTTGAGGACCTTGATCAACTCCCCCAATAAACACATTCCCACATTAAGGCATTTATGCACTTGCCATGAAGGTTGAGGAGATTGATCAAGGGCCTATATATACTAGCCAAACCTCTCTTCTATATCTTCAAAACCCAAGCCAAACAAATTTCTCTTCTATCTATTTATTGACCGTGAACTCAACCTAGTATTATCACAACCCTCTATCATTCACCCCCTTGTCGAACATGATTGTGATAAGGAGATTCCTGTCTTACCTTAAGCTAAGTTGGCCAAGTGAAAATATGATGATGAAAAATTATGACTAGGTGAAAACATGATGAAGAAAAATGGAAACAAGTTGGGTGAATGACCAATAATATAATGCCTAAAGCAGGCCAGATTACCAATTTACAAAAAAAAGCATACTTTTCTAATTAGAAGAAGTAGTAATCTCTTTGGCATGACAAGTACTTTGAGAATTATTTACTTAGTTAAGTTAGCATGATGAATGGGGAACAAACACACACCACACCATAAGATAAAAGAGTAGGCCTCACTACATCTCTCTGTGGACCTTTTCTTGTAGCTTTATTGCATTTTCAGATGGTTAAGTATTTCTACAGTTGCATGTGCCTTCCATCTAAAATTTACCTTATTGTTTTTTCTTTCCTCGTTAAGATTTGTCTTGCACTCTTATCTCTATTGTTGTTGGTTTAAGTCTCATCACTTTGGTCATTCCCAGATCTTGATATTTTCTTTTTTTGTGATTAACCTACATTATCATTTAATGAATAACCTTGTATCATTGTTGATTTATTTGTGCAACTTAAAATATTCTGTCAGTTCGACTGTAGAGATATGCCCATGATTGCCAAGAAATCAATATCTAGTTGGCCTCTCACCTGATGCATGCAAAGTCAAGATTAAATAAAATCTCATGGCTCACACTTCTGAAAACAAAAAACATAGCAAACTTTGTAAATGCAAGCCCAATGGTCTGTACTTAATAACTTTGTCATTACAATCAAATCCTTTATCCAAATCACTTCATGACATCTACTGATTACATTTCCCATTATTGTCATTCTGAATCATTATTGCTTGCATGATTCTTGCAGATGCCGCTAGGATCTTATACATCTAGTTTTGTTGTAATGGAATTTTTAGATTCTTGTATTGGATAATTTAAAGCTATTGAACGAATTTGTTATCAAGTGACAACAATCTGCTCCTAAAAGGTGGAAAACACACTAAAAAATAGGAAAGTCATAAATGACTTGGGTGTATTTTATTTAAGAGGGCAACAATAGAGGTTTGGAACCCTGGTTTACATAGCATAAAATTTGATAAAAAAATTAATGAAACTTCCAATCCTGCTAGCAAGTCCAGAGACAGCAACAGCATTTATAACTTTGGTCCAGACCAATTTGTGGGAAATCAAGAAACTTTGTGTGAGATTGATAAACTTGACTGTTACAAACCAACCTGAAGTGGGAGTGTTGTTGCTCAAACTAGATTAAACCATGATGAAATTCTCTCATTAATTTTTAGTTAGCTTGACGAATTGATCCTGAACACACTACTTGATAATTCCCAAATACCAAAAAGGTTTGTTCAAACTTCAAAATGATTTTTTCAGTATCAACTATCAACCGCACACTTCTAACACGAGATGGATGTGCAGACTGTAACTGAAATTGGGGACTTGTGCCAGCTTCTGGCCAGTAGCATCTATGAACTTTTAGGCATGATAGATGCTACTTGGTAAGTTTGCTTTTCACCTAAGCCTTCTGGCATAATTAGTATTAATTGATATGTATTCACAAATGAACTGTGCCATGGTACCAGTCATTACATTAGTTGAAACACGTTTTCCTTCCTCGTCGGTATACATACAAAAATAAATCTAGAGGTAAGAGCTAATACAATGCCAAAGTGAAGTTTCATATACTACGTACATAATTATGGGATTATTCCCTATCGATTTTTTCTTTTACTTTTTAGTTTTATTTAGCCCGGAAAATAAGGAAAACTAGTTCAACTTGTAGAAATTGTTCAAAACAAATAACAGACACACTGTATCTAAATAAATCCTTGGCGACATGAAAATAAATGATACATAGTACATACAAACAAATTTAAATATACTGACAAAATTACACCATATTTTATTCTAACAACATTCTTCCATGCCTGTCTCTACAGGAACTGTTGTCTGTCTTTTTACACTAAAACAAAATCCCATATTCCTTGAAAGAGAAGGTAACTTCTAGCTTCAAACTTTAATCAAATAATATACAATTTTTTTGAGATAGACTATCAAAATGTCTTAAATTATCCACCAAACATTGTTGATCATGGGTCTTCTTAATATATTTGCAATGCAATGTCTATGAAGAACAATATTGACTCCAAAAAGATACAATGAGAACTGTCTAATTAGGTTTCATATTTTCACCAACCAAAATGCTGTCTTTCAGTGGCTGGAGATTATCTTCTACCATAACCTCCTTGAATGTTTCAGTAACATGCTCCACAGAATGAAGACTAGAGACATTGTTTTCTTCTGTGGGCCTCTGAATCTCTTCAGCTTCATTAAGTCCTTGCAAGAGTACTTTTTTCTTTTCAAGTATTTTTGCCAGCTTAGCATCCAACTTCACTAGTTTTTTCTTTATCTTCTCTACATTATTTACTTCTCCACTCTCTTCATCTTTATCTTTCTTTTTATCCTTTCCCTCCCCTTTCTCTTTCTCTTTTTTACTCTTCTTTTCCTTGTTCTTTTCTTTTATCTCTTCAATACCTTGATCATTGTCAATATCTTTCTTCTCATTATCATTTTCCTCATCTATCCCTTTCTCCTTGCTCTTTTCTCTTATGTTTTTATCACCCTTATCATCATCCTTATCTTTCTTCTTTTCCTTGCTTTTGTCCTTACTTTTCATCTTTTCTTTGTCTTTCTTTTTCTCTTTGCTTTTGTCCTCATTTTCCTTGTCTTTCTTTTTCTCTTTGCTTTTGTCCTCATTTTCCTTGTCTTTCTTTTTCCCTATGCTTTCATCCTTGCATTCTTTATTTTCCTTGTCTTTCTTTTTCTCCTTGCTTTTGTCCTCATCTTTATTCTTTTCCTTTTCTTTCTTTTTATCCTTATCTTCATCATTATCTTTATTTTCCTTGACTTTCTTTTTTTCCTTGCTTTTGTCCTCATCGTTATTATT
>VDFB02000003.1:450998030-451043782 GCA_007258455.2 Sequoia sempervirens | reverse complement strand
TCTAGATTGTACTAGCTAGGATGTTAGTAGGTTTTTTTAGTAGTTTCTCTGTGTTCATCATTTTTTGGACTTACGAATGCCAATGCATTGTGTTGATGTCCCTGAACTGCATTGTTTTCCTCATATAGAGAGTTGTATGAGGCGCAGAACCAACTCCAAAAAGCCAGCTCGCCTAGCCCAGATTATAATTTGGGTCTGTAGAGTGATTGAATGAATTTATAGGCCTCATCATTCTCGTTCTTCGCATCAAACACCCCTTTAGTGTGAGGTAAGTTAGGGCAGCCTTTCGCTCTTGGATCTTCGTGACCTAGGGCCTTGACGTGGTTGGTCCCTATCTCTTGTAGAAAGAAAATCTCTGAATTTCCCCAATTGATACTCTACCCTGAAGCTTTCCAATAGTCATCTAGAAAGTTCTTTATCACCCTTGCTTCCCTCTTGCTTGCTTCCCCAAATAACATGGTGTCTTCTACAAATTGTTGATGTGTAGTGGGTTCCAAGCCGTTTGCCACATGAACTCCTGTCCATTTCCCTTCCCTTCTTAGGTTTTGTATCACTCTTCCTAGCACCTCTACCATGATTATGAAAAGGAAGGGGGAGAGGGGGTCACCTTTCCTTAGTCCCCTTGTTGACGAAAAGAGCCCATGTGCTGATCCATTCACTAGTACTGAAAATTTGGCTGTTGAAACACAACTCTTGACCCAATTTATCGATTTTTCATCAAATCCAAACTTCCTCAGCACTTCCAGAAGGAACTGTTTGTCTACCATGCCATATGCTTTGAGAATGTCCAATTTTATCACCATACAAGCATCTTTATTCTTCTTGGTTGTATGTATGGTTTCATGTGCAATGATTATTCCTTTTGTGATCGACCTTCCTAGGGAAAAGCCACTCTGGTCTTCCAATATGACTTCATTTAGAACTCCCTTGAGTCTATTTGTTATGATTTTGGTGACCACCTTATACATCATGTTGCATAATGCAATTGGTTTGAAATCACTCATTGTATGCGGGTCTTTTTTCTTGGGAATTAGGGCTAGTAATGTATGATTTAATACCCCCAACATTGTCATTCTTCTTCTTGATTCTTCCACTGTTGCTACTAGATTGCTTCCTACTATATCCCAAAACTTTTGAAAGAAACCAGTCGGGAAGCCATCTGGCCCTGGGGCCTTGTCTGGGTTCTTTTGGAACAATATTTCCTTGACTTCATCCAAAGAGATTTTTTGATACAATCTTCTATTTTTCTCTTCATTTATGATTGATGGAATTGAGTTCAACAATCTTTCCCGTATTGCTCTATTTTCCTATTTTTCTTTATTTAGGATGGTTTCAAAGAATCTGACTACCTCCTTGTTTACTTCCTCTGAAGATTGAGTTGTTTCCCCATTTTCTTTCTTAATTTCTGATATTTTGTTTCTACTTCGGTTGTTGATTGTCGATTTGTGAAAGTATAAATGGTATTCCTATCTCCCTCTTTCAACCAAGTTTCTCTTGATTTCCACCGCCAAAAGCATTCTTCCCTCTTCAGAAGCTCTACGAATTCATCCTTCAGACATCTTTCATTCTCAAAATCAACTGCATCCATTCCTTTCTCTATCATGTGCTCATTCAAGGCTCTAATTTCTTTCTCTACTCTTTCTCTTTCCTAGAATATTTTTTTGAAATGGGTCTTGTTCCATTCTTTGAGTTTAGCTTTGATGAACCCCAACTTCTTGCTAATCTTGAAAAGCTCTGATTTGTCTCCAATTTTGATCCCATTCCACCATCTCTCTATTAGCTCTAGAAAATGTTCATCCCTCAACCACATATTTTCAAATTTGAATGGACTTCCCTTTGGGGGATCATCCCGGCCAAAGGAGAGCAATACTAGAAAATGGTCTAACCTTGTGAATGGGTAAAATTTGGGTTTCCTGCATGGCTGCTAACTCACCCCAGTCCCCCCAAAGCAGGAATCTATCCAACCTTTCAGCAATGTTGGTTAAACCCTTCCTTCTATTTGACCATGTGTAAGTCCCATTATTTGTTTGCAAAGCTACGAGTTGATTCTTGTCTACAAAATCTTGAAAATAACGTCGTATGGTTGTGATTCTTCCCAAGCCCCATTGCTTCTCTTCATTATTCAGGGTGGCATTAAAATCCCCTGCTACTATTCTCTCTCATTCCTCTGATTCTCCAATTCACTTGAAATTTTATCCCACACTTTTCTTTTTTCACAATGTCTATTGGGCCAAATACATTGATGATGAAGAAAAGTTCTTCCTTATCAACCCCTTGAACCTTATTAGCTGCCACTTGTCATCTTCTTTCACCACTTCACCTTCTATTGATAGAGGATTCCATATTACTCCCAGACCTCCAGATGCACCCACCGCCTCCTTTAATTGTCCTTTCCACGATCTCTGGTTGTTCATTCTTTTCTTTCCCTCTCCATTACTCCATTTGAACTCTTGAATTAGAACTATGTTAGCTTTTGACTAGTCAATTTGGTGTTTGACCATGCGCCATTTTTCAAGGGCATTGATGTCCCCTGACATTCCATGTAATGATCCTCATTTGTTCCTAGGAAGGAGGACATCCTTCCCAGCTCTCAATTTCCTTTGTCCTGCTGCATTGCCTGCAATTACTAACTTAGCTATATTCATCTTTTGGCCCCTTTTTATTTTCCTTTTTATGTTTGGTTTCCTTATTTTTGATTTAGATTGTTCAAGCATCCTCTCTTCAATCAGCTCTCCCTCATCTGCCTCTTCTAAGTCTTCTTCTACTTATGTGAATTGATCACTCTCTTCTTCCTCAAATTGTGAGTTATCTTCATCTTCCTCCATGATCTCTTCTTCTTCATTATTATTGATGCTCTGCCTCCCCTTTACTTCCTCACCTCCCACCTTTTGCGTTCCCATTTCTGGGTTGTGTGTTTCCTTGGCCAACTCTTTGAGTTGAATATTGATTTCTTTTTGTATTTCCTTTGCTTCGCCCAAAAGAATGTTAAGGTCTTGTTTTTCTTGCGAGGCTGCATCCTTCGAAAGTTCTTGCACCGAGTGGAATTCCTCCCTCCTAGTCTGTGTTTCCCATTCAATCTTTCATTTCTTAGATCTTGACAATTCATTATGAGGTGGATCTTCTCAGGAATAGGCCAAGTCTCCTTGGGGTGTGCTATCTCCTATTTCTCCAAATTCCTTCTCACCTTCAATTTTTTCCAGTCTCCTATTTGAGACACCTTCTTGGATTAATTCTCTAAAAAGACACTTTCTTGGGCATGCATCTCCGCACACCTCTATTTCGTGTTGCCAACTTCCATATTTTGTTAGGATCTCTACATTTTTGTAAATTCCAACTCCCTCTACTATTTCTACCAAGATGTTGGCTTTCACACCATCTTTGCCATTTATAATGTCCTCATGATCTACTCCTAGACACACCCCTAGGGCATCCCCTATTCTCACTAAAGCCTCCACATTCCAAAATTTTGATGGAAGATCCACAAGTTTAATCCATGTAGGGATTTGTTTAATTGAGTAATTACAAGGATCAAATTTTTATTTCCAGTTTAGGCAATGAAAGCTATATCCATTCAGAAAGAGAGGCTTCCCATATACTATCTCCTGCTTCAAATTTTGATCTATACATTCTATGAGAAAGAAGGAATTTGGTAGTTGATGGATGCTTACCTGGTCTTTGAAATTATTTTTCCACCAAGCCTTGATCTCCTCTTTAGGGCATCCTAGGTCGTACCATTTGGCAAACAATGCTTTATCTGTCAGTCTAGTTACTCTTGATTCAATCACTTATGTTGGCATCAAATATAGCTTGCTTCCCCACGGCCTCGAGCTATCTTCCGCACCCAATCCCTTCCATTTGTTATGGAATTTCCTCATTTCGCTTTTCTTTTGTTCAACTCTTGATCTCTTGAATTCATCCTTCTTCCAAATTTAGGTCCTCCATTTTTTTGGTTCATTTTTCCTTCTTTCTCTAGATTAGGGTTTTCCAATCCTTTCATTCTGAGACTTTGCTAGTGCATTTCGGATTGTTGCTACCATTGTTTCTCCAGGTTGAATCCAATGCATTTCCATGGAGTCCATTTTCCCAGAACCACCCACACCTTGGGTCTCGCATGCTCTGATTTTGCTCTTTCCTTTGCCGCCCAGCTACCTTCCATCCTAGATCAGGAATCTTCGTCCAACCACCACCTTGGGTCCTCCTTCTCACTTGATTATAGTTTAGCATCACAAGGCCTTTCATTTTGCAATAATGTGGGTGGCATTTTCCCACCCAGACTCCATTTTCAAACACCCATTGCAGGATGTGTTTGGTTCACAATGACCTGCCATCTACTCCTGCATTCTCTCTTGGATGGCACTCCTCTTCGATATATCCCCAACGCCTCCCTTTCACTTCTCCTACAAATTTTTGCTCCAATTCACCAACTTGCGCCATTTTAACCATTGCTATTTCTATATTTTATCACAAACAATATATTTTTAATTGGTAAACAAACTAGAATGTTGTCAGAGCCAAAGGATGTGGTCACTCATTGGCAAAAGTTTGACATATCTTAAAATGGTATATTTATAACAATAAGACTAAAATATAGCTATAAAATTAGAAACTAAAATGATGAAATATGTACTTTTTTCTACATTAAAATAAATTTTCAATTTTCCAACCTCTACCTTGAAATATTAAAATTAGTATTACCTATAGAGGTATTATAATGCTAATGAGTCATAATGGACCTTAAAAAGGATCAAGCATTACCTTACCTTTAATTTAATGATGGTGGTATGTATATATCATTTTCAAGTGGAGAAGGATAAAAGAATATATTATTAAAATAAAAAAGGACAAATTTAACACATGGAGATCTATTACTAGCCTTTGCAACATTAAGAGGCAAAGTGAATTTGTTAATAAGGAATATGGATGGATGCTAATTGGAAGTACTTTGATATATTGTAAGTGGTGAATTTCTATTTAAAGACATTTTTAATGACTAAGTAATATTCTTTAGCATGAGGAAATATTGTTTTTACATTGTTTGAGTTTGAAAATTCATAAGGGAAAAGTCTACCACTAACTAGTAAAATACAAATTAGACAATTGTGTTAGAAACTATACTTTATATGAACAATTTAAAGTACTAACAAATATTGATTGTTATAATTATCGCATTGCAAATAAATGTTATGGTTGTTCATATATTTTTTTAAGGCTTCAATAACAACAATTATCAAATTACCTAAAATTATATTGAATATTACTATTATTCATAATAACAATCAAGTGTTATCTAATACATCACACACACATGAATTAAATATATTTAAAAACAAAATATTGTTAATAGATTCCAAATTTTATTATAAAAAATTTAAATATTAGAGAATAGTTATAGTATAATATTTATAATATGTATATAATTAATGAAGATGTTGACATAAAATTTTATTATTTTGTAAGAGAATATTTATTAGTATAATATTATTAGCATATATAATTAATAAAAATGTTGACATAAAATTTTATATTAATTTAGAAATAAGTTAATAATATAGAAAGCAAGCTTTTGAATTAAATTGTATTTATTTTTCTTGGATGATTTTGATTCTCACAATCAAAAAATTAATAATAAATATTTTTTAATGACTAACGTATAATTATCATTTATAAAATAATTTATACATATTAAAAAATAGATAAAAATAGTCATATTCAAAAAGTCCAAACAAAACACCAAAATATTAAAAAATTATCGTTATTATTTTCTAATTTAAATTCAAAATCGACATGTTGCATCCTATTATCTATCCATAATAAGAATACACATTTTATAATATGTGTTAATTAATTAAAATTCAAATAACAATGATAAAAATTAATACGAGAATAATCCTAAGAAGACTATCAGTATTCTCGTTTGCTCTTGACTTTTTAATTTATGTATTGGGAAAGGCTTTATCTAACCGTTGTGAGGGAAGCATTTAAGACGTATTATTATAAAGAAGGCAATCAAACTATATAGTGTGGAGTAAGGTGATGAGACCAACTCTTAAGCTTTTTTGTTGTTTCAAATTTTGGAGGAGATATAAAACAAATAGAGATAAAAAGATTGGCTACATGACAAGGTGAGAAATATTGTCCAACACCATTTGTTTGTTATATCATTTCCTTGAATCTACTTTTGCCATTGAATTTTATATAAAATGGTTTCTAAGGATTTGAACTTGGATCATTGTTGTGTCTTATTGGTTGCTATTTCTATATTTTATCACAAACAATATATTTTTAAGCTAGTAAAGAAACTAGTATGTTAATAGAGCACTTTTGGTAAGAGTTCGATACAATTTAATGCAAATTAGAGTTTTTCTTACAGTTCAAAAACGAAAAAATATTTTGCACATATTCTAATGAAATGTTCGACATTATGTTTCACTTTAACACAATTATTCAAGTCTCAGTTTTCATAAATGCCTCCAACACATAGTTGTGCTATGTTGTTGGTTCTCCTAGTTTTGTATGACTAGGTTCTATTGTACAAAATTGAGAGTCAATAGATAAATCAAAATGGTTATATTATAATGACATTATTTTAAATTAGTATTAACTTGAGAAAACTAACAGTATATATTTAATTCAACTATTTAAATTTTAAATGAAAAGATTTCAGGAAAAGAAATTACTACTTTTCCATCTAGCGCATCCCAAAATACTATATTTTTCACTTTTTAAAACTAGGGCAAGGATCAAGGATGGTAGTCCTCAACAAGATTAGGTGAAGTGCCCATTATGAGGTTTAGAGCCTCTACCACCAAGCCCAAATTAATTAATGCCTTTGAGGGCACAATGAGTTTCATGACACATGCCATTTTTCATAATTTTATTGCTCATAATCAAGCTTCAAATTCTTCAAAAAATACATTTCTAAGGATAAATAGTTTATTTTAATGAAAGTTTTTTGGGCACCCTATGGGTTTTCCCCAATTTCACCCAAGGTGCAACCCAAGCCTAATCATTTGACCTACATACATCTCAATACCTGCCTAGGCTAAATGGCTAGGCTATAGCCAAACCCATACAAAGAGCAAATACTAATTCAAATTGGTTTGAGTTCATTTAGGGCTCAATTTGACTTCTTTTGGTATGTAAGTTGATAGACAATTGTCAAATTCTAGAATTATGACACTTAAAGTAATAAATGGAAGGTTAGGATCAACTTATATGCAAACATGAGAAATTAAACACTAAAACAATACATCTAATAACATAAATAAAAATAAATGTCAAATTAAAAAGTAAAAGGAAAAAATATACATTTTTCTCCTCCTAAAGAAAATACATTTACCTTACCATACGCTTGTCTTCTTGATGATGGTATGTGGATATCATTTTGAAGTGGAGAATTATAAATGAATAGATTATGGAAAACAAAAAATACAAAGTTAATATGTGGAGAATTATTACTAACACCTATATGTTAAGTGTAATAAATTTACCAATAAAAAATATGAGCATGTATGAATTGAAAGTGCTTTAATATATTAAGAAGAAGATTTTTTTTTATAAAATAACATTATCTCAACAATTAAATAATTTTCTTTTAATATATAATAACTTTTCAATAATCAGCTTAATTTTTTTTTGAAAAAAAACCCTTCAATTAATTAGCAAAAAGATAATTAGAAAATAAAATAATTTTAAAAATAATATTATTATAAAAATTAAAAATTAAAAAATTAATATGTAAAAAAAATTATTAAATATATTTATCAATTAAAAATAGAAAGATATAGTGGGTGGTTGGGTGGGCTCCCCCCCCCTTCTTTTCTCTCTGCCGCAAAGGTGCCAGCTGGACGTTACGGTGGCAGAGTAGGAGGGCAAAGGGGGACATTGAAGGGTGTGAATAGGATGTTGGTCACGTGACCCAGGTGGCATTTTCCTTCCCTGAGCTTGAGGATGTCGTAGGCATTATTATCTGGAGTGTGTTTATTACGGTTCAAAAGTGGCACGTTTGGATGATCGTCATTTGTAAGGGTGGTGGCGGATTAGTACTTAGCAGTAATTGAGCAACGATGCTTAAGTGGGCTTTTTAATGTCTTTCATTCATCTGAGGTGCTTGTTTTGGCTTGAGGCAATTTTTGTTGCAGACTCTGTTTGCACTGGCGATGGCACTCATGACAAGGCGATCTCGCTTTGTCATTGAGGTATGTGTGGATGGAGTGGTGAAGTTTGGAGCAGAAACACCAATCTCTTTGAAATCGAAGGCTAGACAAGCCTCCTTCAGAGAAATTAAAGACCAATGTCTGAAGTGGATCCTCACAAACAAGGATCCCCTGGTCTTAGTGGCTACAAAAATTATCTTGGGAGCTGGCCATTTGGCCAATAAGGAATTCGGTAGAGACAAACTTCATATCTCTTCTCGGTTCCTGGCTTCTCTCCTAGATAATGAAGTGTCTAAGGCTGAGGCCAAATTGTTGTTGTTAAAGTTGTTTCGAAAGGATCTGGTGGGTGGTGTAGATGAGGTGTTGGGTTTTGTTGTGGAGGGCAGAGGTGTTCCAAGGCCGGGTGATTTTGCAATTATTTGGGGTTCGGATGAGGTGATGAAGTTATTCCCGTTCCTTTTGGATTTGAGTGGCCCAATGTTGAGCAAACACAAAATAGTGGCGGCGATGGCTATCAAATACCTGAAGAATTTCCTCGGCCTGCTAGAGGCAGATGGCAACGAGTGGGTTGAGGTCTTTGAAGAATTTGCTACCATTAACAATTTTCTGTGAGTTTCTTTTTAGTTAGTGATATGGTTGTTAAATGGGTTTCTTTCCCTGGGCTCTATGGCGTTCTAACTTTGCAAGGTTAGTAATATCGGCATGTTATTGGCCATTTTGTGTGTTTTGGGTGTATGGGGTTGGTCTGTGCACGATTGGGGCCGAACCTTCATGGCTTTTTTGGAGGGTTGTCGGCTTGGGTGGCTAGGTGGTGGGCTCTAGTGGGTGGGGTTTCTATTTTGGTAGGTTGTGGTAGGATGGGCTTCTTGTTTTGGCTTGTCCCCAGGGTGGATTTTGGTGTAGGTGGTTGGGTCGGATGTTGATGGTGTTTAATGGTGAAATCATTACCTACTTTAGCAGATGATTGTAAGTTTTTTTTTAATATAAAAATCAAAACTCTTGCGTATCAAAAAATAAAAATAAAAAAAATAGAAAGATATAAATATATGCAATTTTTTTTTAAAATAGAAAGGATAATTTTTCTGAAAATAATTATAATTTCGTAATGTAAAACAACTTTTCCCTCAAAAGCCCATCAACTAGGTAGGTTGAAAAAAAATGATTAACGAGAGGATGATCCCAAGAAGACAATCAATGTATTCAAGTTTTTACGCTAAAAGTCTTTATCTACGGTCGTGTGGTGAGTATTTGACACGTATTTGACACGTATTATTAGAAAGAAGGTGGTCGGTCAAGAACAAGGATATATTATATCTGTGGAGAAAGCTGATGAGACCATCTCGTTGTTGTTGGTAACAGCTCTTCTAAATTTTGGAGGTGAAAAAGCAGAGAGAGAATTAAGTAGATTGGCTTCATCACAAGGTGCGAAAAATTCTCCAACTACAATCTACTATGAATTCTAGTTATCCAATATTTGTTTTGTAATCTAGCATTTTCTTTAGCTTGATCTGAAAAATCCTCAAATCTAAAAGCTCTGCATGGATATTTGCATTTCTCAATTGCCCATCGGATTAAGAATCAGGATCTTTCTGTGGGTGGTCCGAATAATTTCTGTGATTGCTCAATGAAAACTATGCAAGAACTTGTAGGGGAACAGATATTAGACTGCTGTTCAGTAGTTTTGTGTTTGTATGCATTTCAGAGGATGTAGTATTAAATTTTAATAATAAGGTTGCAAGCCTTTAATAATGCAATATTTTCTTATAAATGGTTTTACCAATTGATTTCATGATAACACAAAAGGAGATCTGGAACTTTGGTATATGTTTCTTCACCCAGAAGATGAGGTAAAGAGAACTTGAATGCCTTAGGTTAAATCGGTCTGCAGTCTCTGCCAAAGTGCATCTAATTGCTGAAATGTCTATTCTCATGTTTTAAAATAAATTCTCCAAGCTTTGTTTTATTGCAGTGTTTCTTGGTGCATTGGGTGAACCCGGGGGACGCATCCTTGGGTTATACTGATTTATTGCCTTTGACCATGGAGTTCATAGTCGTTAGTCAGTATATCTAGAACAGTACTTCGCTTAAGTATTAGGTGGAGGCAGTTGGGCAGAAGCAATGAAGTAGTTGATAGACTCGATCCAAATTTAGGATATATAGTTTAATGTGTTAGAATCTTACCAAAAACTTTTTGAAACAAATGTATATTTGCAGCCATTCTGTTTTTTTATTTATTTATTGAGGAAATGCAATAAAAATTTACAAAAAGCAGTTGAACAAACTGCAGAGAAATTATACAAAGTCCAATACAATGAGCTGTACCCACAAAAACAATTCAAGCCATTCTGTTTTGAGCACCATGTATTAATGTGTTAGAATCTTACCAAAAACTTTTTGACCTTAAGTGGCATTTTCATTAGTAGGTGAATTCAATAGTCTAGGAGAGGAGCTGATCAATTTGGCAACTCTTAACTTAGGCCCAAGGGCTAGAAGTGTCCATCGATTCTTTAATCGATTGCATCCTATCACACCATGAGTGGAGAAACATTCCAGATATCACCTACTCGTAAAGACGTTAGATCCAGATTCACCTAGGTCAGTTTCCGCTTTCTTGCCAATAGGCCATTCTAGAAGATGTCGAAGTAGTCTGATTCATTTATAAAACCTTCTCTACCCAATTGTTGCAAACTTATTACTGGCCTTACGGAAGGAATGTGCTCAATGATTTCTTGCAATGCCTGAATGCACACTCAGAGCATATTCGATTCACTATGGAGGTATAAGAAAATCAACATCTTCCGTTCTGAAATATTGAATCACCTGTAACAGTGATGTGGTTCTCTCAACAAGTTTAGAGAAAAAAAACATACAGCTGTATACATCAGAACTGATTCTCACCACCATCTGTCTCAGAATGCAGGGGTTATGGATATTCTGTCTATTACAGCTGTTAGAATCTTTAACCCTGATCACCTCAAGAAAAAAAAGAAACAACCACAAAAATTCATCAAGCGAAATAGTTATTGTGATTGACAAATTAAGAAATCCTCAGACAACGCCAAAAGAGGAATAAGAGTTGCTACATCTGAAACTGATATGAGTAATTGGAAATCTGACATACCATACATACAATGTATCACAAACAAGATTGCCAATACTTAGAACTGACGAAGCTTATTAAAAACTCACAGAACTCTTAGAAACAGCCTGAGAAGTGCCAAGGATCCTATTAATGCTACACGTACAAAAGGGATTTATGAAATCCCTTGCTCATGGCATTCTCTATATCGGTGAGACCAGACACTGTTATTAAACTAGTAAGGAACATGCATCAGATATCTAATGCAATAGGGTGAAGCTCTTAGCAAACATGGATTCGGTTACTGAGGAAATTGAGAAGAGACAACAAATATTAATAGGGGTGATGATTGGAAACTTAGTTAATCTTGGAAGCCACTTATCACAAACTTTGTCTTAACCTAGATCAACCTTGTCATAATTAAACTATTGTGCCTTTACTTTTCCTTATTATTTTAGGTACTTCCCTTCCCCCCAAGATATTCTTAGTCTACCTCTTTCCTTGTCATTGTTAAGATTTTTATTTATGGGGATGTTAGTTTTATCTCTTGAAAGCAATGACTTCAAGAATTCCTATGATGATGGATCCAGAAGTGGTGCCATAAACATTGGATTAAATATTTTTATGCTGTTCAACATAGAAGAATTACTTAATGAAACTGAAAGTGAAAAGAAACTAATCTTTATTTTTTATAGATAAGTGAGGGAATCTATTGGGGCCCTCTGTCAAACAAAAAAACTCTTAGATACAATTAAAACAACCAAAATGCAGAACATCCAACCAGCATAACTAAACCTGCCTAAAAGCAACTAGAGACCTAGAAACCTCCAACCAAGAGTTACTCTAAAACTAACAAAATACAAACCCCCGAAGGAAAGGGGATACAAAATTAAGCATGCTTTGAAGTCAACCTCCTCCCCTTATGGTAAAGAAGGGCCACCATAGTCAACAGAGAGTCATCAGCGATTGCATCCCTAGCTTCTAGCCACAATCTTTCTGCTTCTGATTTCCTACCTATGCACTTCTTCTGAGAAGGGGCTGAGAGTGCCTCCTGAATCAACAGAGAAAGACAACCCAAGCTATCACCCAACTCCTGAGCCTAAGAGAGAGTTTGAAACTCAAGGTTCTCAGCTTTGCAATTCATATTTTGCAACAGTTATCTCCTCAGCTGCCTCTAGACTATCATTCACAAACAAAAACTTAGAGCCCTTGAGAGGAAAATACCTGCCATTAGTAATCCCTTCTTGTAGTTTTTACTTTCCAGACTTATGCCCACGATTGCTTTTGGGCCCACAATTTGCCTTTGCTTTCTGAGATATGGTAATAAATTCTCTGGACAGCAAAGGGTCTGCCTCCCCTCCTTAGATTATTTAGAGTCCATAATATTGTCATCACTAATCAGAGAATCAGCATCACAAGGTGAAGCCATCTCAGCCACCTTCATAGTCTTCAGAATATCTGACTTCCTGTTGAAGTTTTTTATCCTTTGCTGTCATGAAACATCCATGATTCCTCCTTAAAAAATATGCATCTGGAGTGCCTGCCTTCTTGATCCAATGTTGGAGCCAAACCACATGGGAACCCAGTGAATGAGAAGAGGTACACAATCAGGGATCCTGTGACCAAGCTGATTGCATCTGAAAAATTTGAACGGTGAACCTTCATAGTTCACATTCTAAGTCTGCAATCCTTGCACTGACAGGATTGCAAAAAGCATGAAACACTGGTTTAGAAATATCTGCAATAATGCAAACCCACACAAAACTGTTATGGAAGCTTTCATCCTTATAGTCAAATTTTACAAGGACACCAAGCTGCTTGACAAGTAATTTGACAAAAATAGAAGTTTTGGGACCACAACTAAATTTATAGAAATGAATCCAAAGGGGAACCATTGCAATGATTACTTGTTTTGGGTTGAATAAGGGACTCCATAAGTACATATTGTTACCTATAGGTATATTATGTATCATATCACTTCAAATTTTGTCTTCCTCGGTGTTCAATCTTTTATTTTTCGCCTAAGTCTAAAGTTTTTTCCTTTATTTTAGTCTCGGTCGTGTTGACGTGGTTTTTGAGACCGCACCAACACAGAATAAAGTCTCCCAACGGACGCTCTATCCTCTCTTGAACAAAGTATTCAGCATGCTAAGATTGCGAGTAAGATCATGCTTTCAACTCCAAGGTTCCTTAAGTGCGAATAGGCTCAGTTTGGCTTGATGTGATATTGCTGGTATGTCAAGGGGACTTACACAATTGTTCGGCAGTTGACAGTAGACAGCAGACAAAGGGCTTTCGTGTAGTTCAAATGATTTGGCAGGTGAGCACGGGATTCCTAATACTAATCGGAAATGTGCGGAAAGTAAAGGGGGTTTAGGGCCTAAGAAACTAACATTCTATTCTAAATGCAGGATATGTGGAGCTTTATTTCAATAGACTTCAACCGGATTTCACCTAGCCTCCGTCGGACAGCCTCAGTAAAATCGGTGCAATCTTCAAGGGAAATAGCAAAAGATGTTCAAGTTATGACTTAACATACATACACCATCAGAACGACGCATATAAGTATGTAAACCACAACCGAAGTTAAACACAAAATAATCTCCAGTCGACCACGCAAGGCGGACTTATCATCAACAAGCCGCTAGTGGTATGGAATAAAGCGAAGTTATCTCAATAAAACACCACACATCAAAGTAAGCTACTTGCATGAATTTAAACTACTTGGATACGAAAGGAAGAAGAAACCTTGCTAGCATTTCATGACAAGACGAATTCCATCATCAATGAAAAGATCTATTATCATAAAATGTGTTACACAGCAATCTCCTCAAAAGTTTTCAAAGGGAAAACTTTCTCTCTTCTCCAAATTATGCAAAAATGCTCTACAATGCTACACTACTCACTCTAATACTAATACTCTCTCAATGTCTACTATTCCAATGTCCAATCTAATTCTAATTTTCTAATTTCTTACAAATGAGGGGGACTCCCCCTTTATATAGCTAGCCAAGTCCCAAAAGACGGCTAGGGTTACAATCAATA
This sequence comes from Sequoia sempervirens, assembly GCA_007258455.2. Lineage (NCBI taxonomy): Eukaryota > Viridiplantae > Streptophyta > Pinopsida > Cupressales > Cupressaceae > Sequoia > Sequoia sempervirens. The sequence continues at coordinate 451,029,502 of VDFB02000003.1, read as the reverse complement.
GAGTGGCCAGAGTCGTGCCACCTCATCCCTAAACAATATTGCCCTAAAAACCGCCACAAAGGAGAGTGGGGTAATAAATGCGCTATAATGTCCACCATCATCCTTCTAGAAGATTTCGTTTGTAGACGCGTTCACACTGTTCTCGATCTTCTTTCTTGGTGTTGTTCTTTGATTTCTTCCACTTGAGGGTCTTCATCTTCGTCACTTTGAGTTATGCTAAGTCTCAACACTTAGCCATTTTCTTGCAAATTTTCCTCCTTCGAGATTGTAACTCATCTTCATCGTGCTTCCACTTCAAGTCATCGTGCTCTGGCCTCAACATTTCTCCTGCAAAACAAGCAAGGAGAGGGGTATTAGAATACTTCATGATATAAACTTAACTTACTTACCTGATTTTCATGCTTTGATCTCCAAGCGTTCATCGCCAACTTTGTGTTCAAGTTCATGCCTTAGATAAACTTCATCTTTGAGAAATTCATTTCACCTGCTGGAGCTCTGATAACCTCGATTTTATTCATTTCTGGCTTAAGTAGACTATCTTCACAGAGGACTGAAGCAAATTCACCTAGGCAGTTCCTTTCAAATTCATCGTCTGGAGGATTGCACCTTGAAAATACATTTTCTTCACACTTGCCTTAGAAAATTTTTAAAATTTCCCTTAGGAAATTCATCAACCTAATGCCCACTCAAAATCTTCATCCCAGAATCCTCGACAAACTGCAGAAGACCTTGAAATCAACTCCTCATCGGCAATCTTCGATACCCAGAAGAAAATTTTCTCCAGAAGCGTCGAACCCATGGGTACCCAACGAGCGGGTTCATTTGATTTTCTTGAATTTTGAACCTTAGAAAATTATTTCCCTGTGAAATTTATTCTTGTTTTTTTTGTGAAGATTTCTTGTTGCTCTGACTTGGAAAATTTGTATCAATTCTGTGCAGCTGGCAATCACTGACTTCATCTCGGGCAACTCTGTTCACGCTTCAGGAAAATTCCATCACCTCTCCAGACTTAGGCATTTTCTAGAGGAAGGAAATATTTTGTGCCTTAGAAAAAAAAAAAAAATTTAATCACTTCGAAAATTTTGCCTTAGAAAATTTTATATTCAACTCGATCAACTTGGCCTGTGAAAATACCAACTTCACTAAAGAAAATTTTTATGAAGGCGCCCGGCACATTTTATTTTTCTAGCCACCGTTTTGTATTTCACTTCCACACTTGAAATATTTCATCACTCATCTTTTACACTTGCCAAAAGACTCCACTTCCAACGCCTTAGAGAAATATTTTCAACATATTGCATTTTCAATGCCTAGGAAGTTTGTTTTAACTTCACACTTCACTCCACACTCTAGGCGCATAATACACTTAGCATTTTATTCTCACACTTCACATGCTTCAGAAAAATTTTCTAACACCTTACCACTCATCACCTTCAATGCCTAGCACTTTTTATTTCACCACCACACTTACTCTTTACTTGGCGCATATTAACATGTGTGAAGGATAAAACCACGCCCAACATCTTGTTCTCACACTCCACACGCCTTTAGGAAAATTCTCCAACATCCACCACCTTGAGCGCATTTAGCACTTGAAGAGGGATGACGCCTAGCCTTTATCAAGCTTTCACCACGCCTCGAGGCATTTCACCTCATTCACCAGCTTCATTTACTTTTTACACCCCAACTTGGGCGCATTTTGGGGTGAGAGGAGGATAAAGCCTCTTGACTTGTTGAATTTCTTGGTTTTGGGCGCATTTTACTAGTGGAGGAGGATATTTTTTTTATACTTAGAAATTTTTGAGCTCCAGCTTTTCCTTGAGGGCGCATTTTGGCATGTGTGGAGGATGTAACATGTTGACTTTTCTTTGACCACTCCAGCTTTGGGCGCATTTTACCTCTGGTGAAGGATGAAACTCCATACTTAGAATTTTTTTTGTGCTTGGCATATACTTGAAGGCGCATTTGGGCTAGGCAGAAGGATGAAAAGGCGTTGACCTTCTTTGACTTTCCCCAGTTTAGGCGCACTTTGGCTTGTGTGAAGGACGAGCCCAACACTTAAAGAAATTTCATGACCTCCAGCTGAGATGGGCGCATTTTCAAGGAAGTGAAGGATGAAGTTCCAGACTTAGCCATTTTCCTCGTCCTTGCCAGCTTCTCATACCCTGCTATTTATAGTAAACCTTCTCATTTTTGCACTTCTGAAGATTGGATCAACTTCAAATTTTGAACGTAGCACCCTCATAGCTCTATTGTCCTTTCGACACTACCATTTTTAATCACCCTGCTACTTTTAGCCTGTTTCTGAAGGTGGTTTACTATAAATAGTAACCTCTCGTTTCTGATAGCTCCATTGCTCCGATTGATTTGAAATTTTAATGAGGCGCTCCTGCGACCGGCTGTCTGGCCCGATTTACTATTTTTAGCACGTTTTCAATTTGACTTACTATAAATAGTAAGTGCTGGATTGACGAAATTTCACCGGCCGGATGCTTTGAAGAATGTAGCGATGTGATTGGTTTACACCCGGTTGAAGATTTTGACTTTTTGATGCCTATTTTTAGGCTCTGAAGGCTGGAAACCTAATTTGCATTGCATGCGTATCAGAAAAGATCTCTGTTTGCCTTCGTTTCTGCGACACTGCGATTGGCTCGTGAATCTGAACTGCTGGGAAGCGGCTGCCGGGACACACCTGCTAAAAATAGCAAGTTCCTTACTGAGTGAGAATCTCCATTTGCATGTCACACCATCGCGAAGCTCTCGAAAAACCATCCCGGGGAATCGCGGAGCATGCGAAACCTCGACATGCAAACCCTAAAAATAGCCTCGGAAGGCTGAATCCTAAAAGTGGTCGTCTCGTCTTGCATGTTATATCATCGCGAAGGTCTCGAAAAACCCAGAAGGAATATCTCAACATGCAAAGAAAAACTTTGCATGTGAGCCCTGAAATTTGCTCCGGAAGCCAGACTGCTAAAAATAGTAAGTCGTCTGTTTTCGCTCAAATTTTGCACGCGAGCAATCTGATATACTTTGAATGCAGTGTGATGATCGGAATCTCAAAATAGCTGGCAAATTGCCTTGAATTTCACACTTACTAAAAATAGTAAGTACCTCAGAATCTGATGAAAATTTGTCGGAAGCCTGTTGGAAGCATACTGACAAGAACGTTAAGCTCAAATTTTAAGTTATTCACCTCGTTTGACTTCAAATTGGCTGGAAAGACTCAAACCATAATTTCAGACTTGGCCAAATTCATGTTGAAGCTTGCAGACGGGAACGTCCCCAGAAAGTAGACCATCAGAAAAGAGACAGACAGAGAGAGAGAGACCAAAAACCAAAGCCAAAATGACCAGAATGGAGCAAAAATTAGGGGTCCCCATCTTGAATGGGGCGATGTGTGAAAAAGGTCACAACATCTGGCATCCCCACGGGAAAGTGTTGAAAAACACTTTAAGAATTGAACTTTGATTAAATCTTCCTCGAACCATCATACAGGAAAGACACTTACTCAAAAGGGGAGAAGAATCCGATATTGGATCAAAACACTTTCATCTAAAACCTTGTGAGTGTGTGCATGCATTCCATCTCTAAACCATTTCGACTTCCGGAATCGGCCGCAGCAGGCTATATAAATATCTTGACTTCAAAAGCATCCTGGACATTGCCTCGCTGCCAGTCAGGCGTCCATAGCCCCGACGAGGTTATCGCTACAATTCTCACGAATATTGCTCCACTGCCGGCCGGGCGTCTATAACCCCGGTGGAGTTACTCGTATGTTCCCAAAACCAATATTTTCATAGTATTTCTTTCATTGTTATTTTCTTTCTCTCATTTTTCAGATATTCTTTTAAGCACATTTTCTTTTCTTTCTTTTGATTTCCGTCAATTCCTCAATTGGCTGACAGGCAATGAAGCCTCCAATGGGTTTGAGAATTGCAGTGGCGCTAAAGCAAGATGTAAGATTTTCACCTGCTGAGACTTCTCCCAAGAAACCAAAATGACTCAGAGTGGAGATAGGTAAGATTTTTAAGGTCTTTAGACTCGTGTGTTGAGACACAATAACGGATTAACCTCCCGAGACGAGTTCAATCAAAACTGGATGATAACAAGAGGAAAACAACCTTAGTCCTTTTCAAAGATTTATGCAAATTCCAGCGGAAAGAAACCACGTTGTGGGAGTTAAAACCATCATCACCCCCATCGCAATGGGAAAACCCTAAAATCCTTGTCCATTCCAAACCAAAACCACTTGAGCGGACAACTCAAGGGACGGAAACACCAAACCAAAAACCCAAAGGGCAACAAACCAAAACGAGCCGAAAAGCAAAAGGAAAGCAAACAAACGGGAAAGCAAATCTAATCTAACTATATTACAAAGATAGGCTCTCAGAGAGAACCTAGGGTTGGAAATAATGCCTGAGGAATCTCCCATCACCTGGCAACAGGATATCCCCTCTTGTTCTTGTTCGTAACTTAAATGCATCACTTCCCAGGATCTCAGGACCTTGACCAGGGTCCAACCATGATTTGTCGATCCATCCGTTCGTAACCTTTTGATATTCAGCCATACCTTCCAAAGCCTCATCTCCTTTCGCCTCCAAGTGCGTCGACTGAGATAGCCTTGTTTGAATCTGGTCTTCTTTCTTATGGACTTCTCCACATTCTTCTTCTAAAGTGACTTGTTGAACCATCTTTGTAACTTGCTTCGAGGCTATCTTACTCATGGCACCTATGTTCTCTGAATGGAAAGCCTCGTGCATTCTATTTGATAAATCTTTGATGGAGGTATTTTCTATATCTTGCTTTACATCTTTCAACACAGAATCTCTAAACATCCCTTCATTCTCATTCCTACTTGGATCATTTTCAATCAACACTCCGGTGGAGGTAGGCGTATCTTCTAAAAACTTCTCTCCCTCCGAGCTTTGCAGTGTGAGAACTTCTTTCTTAATAGGCTTGTATGTACCCAAATCAGTTTCCATGAATAAAACATCACTATTTTCACCACATTCTGTAATCATTAATTTGAGCCGCGGTGTACTTTCAATTTTTATCTGATTTGGAACTCCCTTCCAAGGCAACCACATGTGGGAGAAGTCAGTCGCGATGTATCCATTTAGCTTTCTGGACCAATCTCTGCTCAATAGCATGCCATAACCATCCGGTATATCCACAACTGATATGTCGATGCGACTCTGAATTCTGGGATCCGCCGCTAGCTGCATATGAATACCATTTAATTCCCCTACAACTGGAACTTCAGTCTTATCCAGCTGAGTCACTTTCTTGTTGGTCTGGAGCGGAATTATACCCAACGCCTGACATACCTTCAAAGGCATGACATTACTTGATGCACCGGAATCAATCAAACAATTGTGTAGTAACTTTCCAAAAATTCTAACTGAGACCAGAAACGGGGCTGGCTCACCCCTCCCCTAATAAAATACCACTGGCTTCTTCCTTTCATCTACTGAAGCATTCTTCTTTTCATCCTTTTTGTCCACTAAAGCTTGATTGTCTTGAACAACCTGTCTTGGATTTTGCGTTTGCTCTTGTTTTTGCTTCTGCTCCATAGGAATATTGAACTGTTTCCTTTTATCTTCGATCCATGACCTTTCAGGAGTGTTTGAAGAACCTTGTATCATACCTACGAAATTTTGAGGTTGTTGTGGAGCTTCCCAAGTGTCAAATGGAGCGTGAGGCACCTCTTCTACCATATTTGCACTCTGCACAGGACGAGACTGTGTGTTCACAGGAGGATTCCTTGATGGACTAGATATTTCTTGGGAAGTATTCTTCACAATGGGCGTTTCATACACACTTTTCAGAATCGTATCTCTGATCTCTGAAACCTTCATTAATTCATGTAAGGGGAGACTAACTTTCATCCTTTTGAATTCTTCTAACACATAGGAGCCAAGCCTTTTCACGTCCTCTCTAGGAAGACTCTCTTTTGGTCTCTGCTCGGCTTGATGATTTGGCTGCTGAATAACTTGTTGTCCTCCTCCGCCTTGCATTGCATTCTGCCGCCTGTACTCTGGAGAATCTCTAGGTAAACCTGGATTATTGCTTGCGTTGGGATGTGGCGGAGTTGTAAAATTATTAGGAGGTATTGATGATGTAAGTGGCTCTTTCTGATGATAATTCCTCTGATACACTTTAGGAGCTTCACCTCTAGTAGTTTGGAAAGCTTGTACCTCTCCTCCTCCTACCAAGACGCTGTTGTTGAGAGGCGGAAAAATATAACCATCCCTATAAAGAGACTCTTCCGGTGATGCATATGTGGCGTGAACTTCTGACAGTACTTGAAACTCTGGCATCCCCATGGGAGCGTTTGATGAAGCTGATGGAAATTGATGATTGACTAGTGGGGGTGTGTAACTTTGAAACTCAGGCTGGAAATTGCAATCTTCTATCATCAGTGCCTGATCATATCTGGGTGTTGGGACTAATTCATATCCTGTGATTGGGGGACTTTCTGTGGCCCCTGTATTACTTGCTTCACTTTTGAGAATACCAGCCACAACTTGGAATTCGTGGCACTGAAGTTCAGAGTGCTGGTTCGTGTTATGTAACCTACACCATCTTGACGAGGCAGTTTCGGCCATATAAATTCTATCCGTAGGACGGTTTTTGGGAGGTGGCGGATTGTCCAATGGCGATGGGACACCTCCATTGTTGGGCCCAGTATTCCAGGACCTCTTTTGAAATCCTTGATTGTTATTTCTATACCCATGACTGTTTTCATGACTATATCCTTGATGGGTATCTTGATGACTTGGAGGATTATGCTGATATCCTCGGTTAGCACCTTGGTGTGCCTGATAATTTCGTGGCATAGCTTGTGTCTGATTATTTTGACTTTTGAGGTGAGTCACCTCAGCTGACAGCCTCTTCACTTGTTCTATTAAATCTTTTATCTCATCTTTCTCTATTGGTGGCACTGTGTTCTGGAGATAAACAGGTTGTGTGACTTGCGTCTGGGACAAAGGCACCCCAAGATGGAGAACTAACTGACTTGATGGTGCTTGAACTTGATAAGCTGGCTGTGGGATCGCATTTAGCGCCGGAACTTGTTGATTCCATGTTGGGCTGAACATTGGCATTTGATTGTTTGTCGTAGCCAGGCCGGTGTAGAGTACAGGCCCAGTTATATTCTGTCCTAAACCTTGACTAACTTCAACAGCTTTAGCGTAAGCTTGATTTATATCTGCTGGAGTGGGGTGAGATCTTACGAACATTGCAGTCAAAGGATCAAGTGCTGAATAGTAGCTTTCTCGAGCGTCATCAATGACATAAGGAGTGCGTAACCTATTGAGGGCCTTTTGGAATCTGTTGTTGAATGCATGAATGGGCTCTTTGTCTTGTCTTCTCACTTCTGCAAATTGACGATAAAGCTCTACAGGGGTGGCTGGTATACCAAACTTTCCGATGAAGGCCTCCTTCATCTGCTCCCATGTCCTTATAGACCCCACTGGTAGGTGAATAAACCAAAAATGAGCCTCTTCTCCCAAAGAATATGGGAATAGGCGGCAAGCCACGTCTGCATATCCAATCTGCCTATTGCGTAGGTGACCTTCAAACATCTTGATATGGTCCTCGGCCGTGTAGTTAACATCATTGGCAATGAACTTAGGACAAAAATTTTCAGGATTCTTTGGCATCTCGTGGTAGTCTTGAAACTCTAGCGGAGATGGGTTAGTAACCAACCATGTAGCACCGTTTGGAGCGGGTTGACCTCCTTGCTGACCTCCTGGTTGACCTCCTGGTTGAGCCATTGCTTGAATTGGTAGTCGCCTTTGATACACAATCACTTGGGCTGATTGTTGTACAACAGCTTGAACTTGTTTCAGCTGAGCAAACCTCGAAGCACTAGGTGGAGTTCTGAACAAATTTGAAATTTCTTCTCCGCTTTCTTCGCTTGATTGAACTTCTTTGTTTGATAAAAATTCTTCACTTGACTTGACTTCTTTGCTTGAATGAACTTCTTTCTTCTTTCTTGATCTTGTAGGTAGCTCTAACTCCACAAAATCTTTATATGAACTGGGCGTAGACCTCAAGATTCTCTTCAACTTGTCTGGCGAAAACGAACTGATACGATCCAGGATGTAGCTGCTTGTTCAACTCTGAGAGAACACCATCTTGACTTTTGATAATTTTCTCCAATAGAACTTTTGTACTTCAGACCCTTTCTACTTCAACACAACTGTATGCTATCGCTGTTATTCGCGTTCGCCCTCCTTCTAGCGCCAATTCTGTTGACGTGCTAGGAGGAGAGGCAAGCATAAAATGAATTGTTTCGAACCAATGTGTTCTTTCCTCGTTCAGCCCTCCTTCTAGCGCCAATTCTGTTGACGTGCTAGAGGAGAGGCAAGCATAAAATGAATGATAACTGAAGCAACGTGTTCTTTCCTCGTTCAGCCCTCCTTCTAGCGCCAATTCTGTTGACGTGCTAGGAGGAGAGGCAAGCATAAAATGAATGATAACTGAAGCAACGTGTTCTTTCCTCTTTCAGCCCTCCTAGCGCCAATTCTGTTGACGTGGTTTTTGAGACCGCACCAACACAGAATAAAGTCTCCCAACGGACGCTCTATCCTCTCTTGAACAAAGTATTCAGCATGCTAAGATTGCGAGTAAGATCATGCTTTCAACTCCAAGGTTCCTTAAGTGCGAATAGGCTCAGTTTGGCTTGATGTGATATTGCTGGTATGTCAAGGGGACTTACACAATTGTTCGGCGGTTGACAGCAGACAGCGGACTAAGGGCTTTCGTGTAGTTCAAATGATTTGGCAGGTGAGCACGGGATTCCTAATACTAATCGGAAATGTGCGGAAAGTAAAGGGGGTTTAGGGCCTAAGAAACTAACATTCTATTCTAAATGCAGGATATGTGGAGCTTTATTTCAATAGACTTCAACCGGATTTCACCTAGCCTCCGTCGAACAGCCTCAGTAAAATCGGTGCAATCTTCAAGGGAAACAGCGAAAGATGTTCAAGTTATGACTTAACATACATACACCATCAGAACGACACATATAAGTATGTAAACCACAACCGAAGTTAAACACAAAATAATCTCCAGTCGACCACGCAAGGCGGACTTATCATCAACAAGCCGCTAGTGGTATGGAATAAAGCGAAGTTATCTCAATAAAACACCACACATCAAAGTAAGCTACTTGCATGAATTTAACTACTTGGATACGAAAGGAAGAAGAAACCTTGCTAGCATTTCATGACAAGACGAATTCCATCATCAATGAAAAGATCTATTATCATAAAATGTGTTACACAACAATCTCCTCAAAAGTTTTCAAAGGGAAAACTTTCTCTCTTCTCCAAATTATGCAAAAATGCTCTACAATGCTACACTACTAACTCTAATACTAATACTCTCTCAATGTCTACTATTCCAATGTCTAATCTAATTCTAATTTTCTAATGCCTTACAAATGAGGGGGACTCCCCCTTTTATAGCTAGCCAAGTCCCAAAAGACGGCTAGGGTTACAATCAATAGAGTGGCCAGAATCGTGCCACCTCAGCCCTAAACAATATTGCCCTAAAAACCGCCACAAAGGAGAGTGGGGTAATAAATGCGCTATAATGTCCACCATCATCCTTCTAGAAGATTCCATTTGTAGACGCGTTCACACTGTTCTCGATCTTCTTTCTTGGCGTTGTTCTTTGATTTCTTCCACTTGAGGGTCTTCATCTTCGTCACTTTGAGTTATGCTAAGTCTCAACACTTAGCCATTTTCTTGCAAATTTTCCTCCTTCGAGATTGTAACTCATCTTCATCGTGCTTCCACTTCAAGTCATCGTGCTCTGGCCTCAACATTTCTCCTGCAAAACAAGCAAGGAGAGGGGTATTAGAATACTTCATGATATAAACTTAACTTACTTACCTGATTTTCATGCTTTGATCTCCAAGCGTTCATCGCCAACTTTGTGTTCAAGTTCATGCCTTAGATAAACTTCATCTTTGAGAAATTCATTTCACCTGCTGGAGCTCTGATAACCTCGATTTTATTCATTTCTGGCTTAAGTAGACTATCTTCACAGAGGACTGAAGCAAATTCACCTAGGCAGTTCCTTTCAAATTCATCGTCTGGAGGATTGCACCTTGAAAATACATTTTCTTCACACTTGCCTTAGAAAATTTTTAAAATTTCCCTTAGGAAATTCATCAACCTAATGCCCACTCAAAATCTTCATCCCAGAATCCTCGACAAACTGCAGAAGACCTTGAAATCAACTCCTCATCGGCAATCTTCGATACCCAGAAGAAAATTTTCTCCAGAACGCGTCGAACCCATGGGTACCCAACGAACGGGTTCATTTGATTTTCTTGATTTTTGAACCTTAGAAAATTATTTCCCTGTGAAATTTATTCTTGTTTTTTTTGTGAAGATTTCTTGTTGCTCTGACTTGGAAAATTTGTATCAATTCTGTGCAGCTGGCAATCACTGACTTCATCTCAGGCAACTTTGTTCACGCTTTAGGAAAATTCCATCACCTCTCCAGACTTAGGCATTTTCTAGAGGAAGGAAATATTTTGTGCCTTAGAAATTTATTTTTTTTTTGAATCACTTCGAAAATTTTGCCTTAGAAAATTTTATATTCAACTCGATCAACTTGGCCTGTGAAAATACCAACTTCACTAAAGAAAATTTTTATGAAGGCACCCGGCACATTTTATTTTTCTAGCCACCGTTTTATATTTCACTTCCACACTTGAAATATTTCATCACTCATCTTTTACACTTGCCAGAAGACTCCACTTCCAACGCCTTAGAGAAATATTTTCAACATATTGCATTTTCAATGCCTAGGAAGTTTGTTTTAACTTCACACTTCACTCCACACTCTAGGCGCATAATACACTTAGCATTTTATTCTCACACTTCACATGCTTCAGAAAAATTTTCTAACACCTTACCACTCATCACCTTCAACGCCTAGCACTTTTTATTTCACCACCACACTTACTCTTTACTTGGCGCATATTAACATGTGTGAAGGATAAAACCACGCCCAACATCTTGTTCTCACACTCCACACGCCTTTAGGAAAATTCTCCAACATCCACCACCTTGAGCGCATTTAGCACTTGAAGAGGGATGACGCCTAGCCTTTATCAAGCTTTCACCACGCCTCGAGGCATTTCACCTCATTCACCAGCTTCATTTACTTTTTACACCCCAACTTGGGCGCATTTTGGGGTGAGAGGAGGATAAAGCCTCTTGACTTGTTGACTTTCTTGGTTTTGGGCGCATTTTACTAGTGGAGGAGGATATTTTTTTTATACTTAGAAATTTTTGAGCTCCAGCTTTTCCTTGAGGGCGCATTTTGGCATGTGTGGAGGATGTAACATGTTGACTTTTCTTTGACCACTCTAGCTTTGGGCGCATTTTACCTCTGGTGAAGGATGAAACTCCATACTTAGAATTTTTTTTGTGCTTGGCATATACTTGAAGGCGCATTTGGGCTAGGCAGAAGGATGAAAAGGCGTTGACCTTCTTTGACTTTCCCCAGTTTAGGCGCACTTTGGCCTGTGTGAAGGACGATCCCAACACTTAAAGAAATTTCATGACCTCCAGCTGAGATGGGCGCATTTTCAAGGAAGTGAAGGATGAAGTTCCAGACTTAGCCATTTTCCTCGTCCTTGCCAGCTTCTCATACCCTGCTATTTATAGTAAACCTTCTCATTTTTGCACTTCTGAAGATTGGATCAACTTGAAATTTTGAACGTAGCACCCTCATAGCTCTATTGTCGTGTCGACACTGCCATTTTTAATCACCCTGCTACTTTTAGCCTGTTTCTGAAGGTGGTTTACTATAAATAGTGACCTCTCGTTTCTGATAGCTCCATTGCTCCGATTGATTTGAAATTTTAATGAGGCGCTCCTCACCACGCAACCTGTTGGCTGACACTGACGCATGCAACTGATTTACTATTTTTAGCACGTTTCCAATTTGACTTACTATAAATAGTAAGTGCTCCGTTTGACTTGAAATTTCACCAGCAGATAGCCTGAAGAACGCTGATCGCGGTGGTTTACACCGGTTTCAAAGATTTTGACTTTTGATGCCTATTTTTAGGCTCAAGTTGGAAACCCTAATTTGCATTGCATACAAATGATCTCTTTTTTCGTTTACATTGTGATCACTGCGATTCTGAAATGTCAGCGGCTAGGGACACACCTGCTAAAAATAGCAAGTTCCTTACTGAGTGAGAATCTCCATTTGCATGTCACACCATCGCGAAGCTCTCGAAAACCCATCAGGAATCACCTGACATGCAAAAGAAACCTCGACATGCAAACCCTAAAAATAGCCTCGGAAGGCTGAATCCTAAAAGTGGTCGCCTCGTCTTGCATGTTATATCATCGCGAAGGTCTCGAAAAACCCGAAGGAATATCCCAACATGCAAAGAAAACTTTTGCATGTGAGCCCTGAAATTTGCTCCGGAAGCCGGACTGCTAAAAATAGTAAGTCGTCCGGTTTCGCTCAAATTTTGCACGCGAGCAATCTGATATACTTTGAATGCAGTGTGATGATCGGAATCTCAAAATAGCTGGCAAATTCTTGAATTTCACACTTACTAAAAATAGTAAGTACCTCGGAATCTGATGAAAATTTGTCGGAAGCCTGCTGGAAGCATACTGACAAGAACGTTAAGCTCAAATTTCAAGTTATTCACCTCGTTTGACTTCAAATTGGCTGGAAAGACTCAAACCCTAATTTCAGACTTGGCCAAATTCATGTTGAAGCTTGCAGACGGGAATGTCCCCAGAAAGTAGACCATCAGAAAAGAGACAGACAGAGAGAGAGAGACCAAAAACCAAAGCCAAAATGACCAGAATGGAGCAAAAATTAGGGGTCCCCATCTTGAATGGGGTGATGTGTGAAAAAGGTCACAACAGGTCGCGGGTTCCTCTAAAGTTCCTAACCTCTTGTCACGCATTTTATGAGTTTTGAAATCTAAGTCGTTGGCGCTATGTGTTTTTAACTTTGTCGTTAGGTTTTTGTTTTCCCTAACTTCTCGATAGCCTGACTTGTCTTTAAGTTGCATCAAGTGAGTCAGTTTATTGTGAAGTCAGGGAGTTAGAGGTTTTCATAACTTCGTAACTCCTGACTTTAGGTTGTGAAGTTCCAGTTTTCCGCGACAAGGTAATATGTTGTGCGGCCGCATGTTTCAAGGCGTCGCCAATGCATTTAATGAGGCATACGGTACAACTTGGAGATGTCATATCAAGGGTTTTGTAAGGCACACAAATCTTAGGGTTTGATTTACCAAGGATTTAAACAAAGCGCCATATTAATTCATCACCAAAAGCATGTCCTATGATTTGCACAACTTAAGGTGGTGAAAATTTATTTGGTCAAGCTTGCAATAGCACCCCTATCACCTACAATTATTTCTTCAGGCGTGCAAGTGTTTTTCTGTGTACTGTGAACTCATGCAGTCTGGAATAAAAAACCGTTGGCTCGACGTGAGAGACACTGAGTTGGGATCGTTTAAGTTGGAAGAATTTTGGGTGCGCCTAGAAAGTGATAAGAGGACTGCTATTGACGCAAAGTTATTGGAAAGTGGATTAGCTCACGCTAGGGGTTTTCCAGAAGACATTCTCAGTGTGAACTTAATAGGTGCATGTGCAAGAAGATACATTCCAGAGAAATAGGAAATCAAAGCCATGGACGGGACCGTTGTTGCTAGAATTTCCCCTGGAACTGTTTCTCACACACTAAGGATTCCTGAGAGAGCTCCCATGAAGGATATGTCTGTCGCAACAGCTAGTGAATTCTTCAAATTCAATGAAAATTGGTGCAAGAATTCTATGGCCAAAGGGTGGTTGAAATAAAAAAAAAGAGGTAAGTCACAGCTACCCGCTAAACTCAAAAGAATGCATTTCAAAGGAGAAATTGCAAATACTATTGCTTTGTTGCATCATATTGTTGGGAATGCACAAATTGAGTCCTTCGAGGACTGGATGTGTCAATTTATTTTGGATGTCTATGATGAAAATGTACACATTAATTGGGCCAAGATAATTTGCTTCCATTTAAATGAACAATTGGTCAATTTTCAGAAAACAACTACTTTCCATTTGTGTTCTTGTTTAACATATGTTATAGCTACTCAGAGGTCATTTTGGCCGAGATTGAAACCACAAATTTTCCCAACTTCCGGCATGCCTGTGTATAAGTGCTACCCGTAGTTCACTAAGCAGGCCGGAATGGGAGATTTTTCCCTTGTTAATGATGCATTTTTAATGGAAGCTGTAAGGAAGTTAGATGGGAATCCTGAAGTGCGTTTTTCTACTGAATCAATGTCTCTGGTGTCAGAATTTGGAAGTTTTTATATTCAGTCTGATAGATTTTCCTATTTGAGGATAGGTGGTTTTGAAAAAGCCCCACTGAAATTACCCAGATATCCTGAAGATTTGCTAGTGTTTCTGGAAGTTTGTAGACAAATGGTTGTTGTGAATGTGAAATACTTGAATAGGGGGAAACGGGGGTATCCTTTCCCATTGACAACTCCATCTTTCACATGCAAAAGTAATCAAATGGCCAAATGTGCTAAAGGCCTTCTTAAAGAATATAATCTCCAGCATTTATTCATGAGGGCTAATTTTGACAGCAAGGGTTTTGTTAAGCGGAATTTATATGGAGGAAATTCATATCAACATCAGCACGCTATTGAGGACTTCTGGGAGGATTGCATTGATGAAAATGAAGTCCTGAAAAGAGATTACATGAGATTAACCCTTGAACAGATACAGGATTTTGGTCTACCTTTCAAGATTCTGGAGGGCACAGTTGATGATTCGGTGGTCATTGACCCTGAATATGAGAAGTTGTCTGATAAGTCACATCCCAAGGTTGACTGGAATGAAAATGAGTTTTGGATATGAACATATGAGCTGCCCCAGTCATGAAAAGAACTCAAGATTGGTTGGAAGGAAAATGGCGACAAGTGGCAGGTTCTACTCAGGAACCAAAGTCTTCTCAGAAAAATGAATAAGGTTCTTCTCAGACAATTACAGTTGGCATATCCTCTGGGAGAATGGCTACAAGATCTTCCAGTGCAAATTCATAGTCTAGAGGTGATGGAGAGAAACCAGAAAAGGTAGTTAAGCTAAAATCTGTGTGAGCAAGACAATCCATCCACTCCTACTCCTAAAAAGAAGGTCAGTCAAACAAAACCTATGTCTGAGGATCCGGATGCTATTTTTGAACATATTGTTGAGGATAATACTTTCCCTCCATTGTCTAAGGTGCTCTCTTCCCCAATGGAAAACATACCTTTTACTCTTGGTGAGACTAGAGAAATCGCTCTAGAGAATAAGAATTTTGCTTTGATTGAAGCTTCTCCGATATGGTTGAAGAAAGCAGTAGAGAAGAAGAGGAAATACACTCCTACAACAACAATTGGAGTAGATATAGTTAGAAAGTTGCTCCAAACTTCTTCAAGACCAAAGAAAGCTCAGAAGATGTCAAGGGGATTGACTGATCCTAATTCTAGTAATCAGGTGTTGGAAATTGTTGATCCCATAAAAGATCTAAATGAAAATGACATAACAGTAACTGATTATAAGGTCACACATGTTGATATGGGACCCCAGACACTTGAAGGAGATATATATCATGCTGACTATTCAGTCAATGCTTTGATCAAGCGAGTAAAAGAAGAAAGGAAGGAAAAAGTGGCATTGCAGTCCCAGGTTCTTGATTTGAAGAACTTTATTTCTTCTATAGTACCTTCTTCTATATTCAGTGAAGCCTCAAGTTCTCAAGCAGGAATCATTGGTGAGTCCACAATGCAATTAATTAGAAAGAATATGAGCTATTCTAAAAATGTTAGTGAATGGATTGACGATATGCTTGAAGAAACTGTCCTCTTTATCAGTAAGTCTATACTCTTCTACACTCAAATGGTTGAAAAAAGAAAGGAGTTGATGGAAAAACTACAGCAAATCTGAAAAGATCAAACTAGTCTCTATATGCTCTCACAGGAGATTAAAGAATTGATTTCCATGGATCGTATGAAACTAGTCAATGAACAAATTGTAGGTAATCCAAAGGAATTAGATCCTTCATGGCCCAATGCATTACAGTGGAAATTGAACATCCATGATACTTTCGTAAAAGAGATTTTTGTAGTACTTGAGAAATACCTGGACATGCTAGTGGAGATAAAGGGAAATTGTCATGACTTGAAGGTAGAGGTAAATGATGAATTTGATGAAAGAATTTTGGACTCAAAGGAGGTTTGTCTGAAATTTAGAGAAATATTCAACAAGGAGATGGTTGACCCTGCCACCATGACTAAGAATCTTTCTCAAAGCTCAGTAGACTGTAGGTTTATCTCACTTCCTTTAAAACAGAGGTGAGTAGGAGGTCTGACACATTGAATGAGTCTGAAGCAGCTCTAGCCCAAGTAAGAACCGGACTGCAAATTACTGTTACTCCAGGGAGCAAAGAATTGCTTGCAATTATTTCCAAGTACAGGGATTACAAAATCAGGATGAAGGCGCAGGAGAAGCAGTTGCAACAAGAAGTTATCGAAAATCTGGAAGATGAAGAAGCTGAAGCGGCAGGCGATGATGCATAATTAATTTTAGTATTTCATAATGCTTTCTTTATTTTGGCTCTTTAAGTTTAAAACTCTTTTAATTATTTGGTGCAATTACTTTCAAGAAACCGTTACCATGACAATTTGTTTATGCTTTAAATATGGATTCGACTGGTATGCTTAGCATCTTTTGGGTAACTTTGATTTTCTCATTAGAACAAAACTCTATTAGCTAAATATTTGCTATCTATTATTTTGATATAGAAGACAATGGTGGAATTTGTGCATGCGTAATCTTTGAATTATGGTGTATGAATTTGTTCTTCTTATGTTGAATGTTTTGCCAATGTTTAATCTATGATTGGGATGATAGATATTTCGATTTGTTGCATCACTATAGTATCATTTATCTGTGAATAAGGGTTCTGTGGTGATATTCAATTTCATTCAAATTGTGAAGTATTTTCAATTTTATTTTATGAAATTGTTGAATACCTTTAAAGCTTTCCGGTTAAAATCCCCTACCTTTATTTGTTTTTTGGTTAAAAGCGATAGAAGTTAAAGATTATTCCTTGAATATCAAACAAAGGTAGCTGCCACCTTCTAAAATAAGCAAAGAATCGGTATGTGAATTATATGATTTCCGATTCAACTGTGGTTACATTTGTCACCTTTTTGGGCGTGAGAATATAGAGTTAGGTGATAAATCTGTCAACCGACACATATACACTACAACATCTCTGAAAAACTATGGACCATGCAAAATCACAATCATGTTTTGACTGAAACTGCACCTAGAAGAAACCCTTGGAAGGAAAAGCCAGTGATGGACCCACAACCTTGCTCCAAACTATCTCCATCCAACTGTGAATATCCTTTAAACCCTGATACTAATCTATTTTGACTACTTCAATAGTCGGTCAGACTAATGAGTATTCATGCATTCATGTATAATTTAAATCCTAAGTATAATGTCTTGATTATGATAATCGTCGGCTTTGTTAAAGTCAAAGGGATTAAATATAAGAGACATGTGGATTGAAGAGACGTTTCTCTATGAGAAGCATCTCCCTAAATTCGTGCCTCCCTAAATCTTAAAGACGTGTCTTCCTCACCCATATTTATGGGAGTTTTGATCTTCAAAGCAGATTATGGAAATTGATAGATATTCTGCTCTTGTAGATTGAATCTGACCCAGAAGAACTTCAGAGTTAGTGAATTATGATTCTCAACAACATGGTATCAGAGCGGGTTCAAGAGCACAGATTAGATTTGTTTAAGTCAAATTTGGAGATATTGAAAATATGCAAGGAAGTCGAAGGTATTTAGTAAGGATAATATGATTTGATTGACTTCAGGATGTCGTCGCCATTGCAAGGGCGAAGGACAAGTCTGGAAATCATCTACCCGTCAGAGACCTGGAGTGTTTCTCTTGTTCAGTGATCTGAGTGAATGTCGCTTTTGAAATTCTTGATTCTTGGTTCAGTTTGCCTACGATCACAGGAAGATCTATCACATGCCTCCTTGATCTCGATATCATTATTCCTTGTGAAGGTGTCTATGTTCAGTTATAATTCTACATTATCTCGATCATGGTACTCAGGAATCAAGCTATCCGTCACGTTGTGGTGACCACAAATGTATATTGGTAAGGAACGACCACTATTTGATGTCAAAAGGGCGCTCGTCTAAAGGTATCGGGACCTGAGATGGAGACTAAATTCTCTGTCCAGGGGCTTTGGCTAGCGTCCTTCTAAAGCTGCGAATAACATCTGCCAGTTATCTCAGGCTGGCACCATCCCTTAGACTTTGCAGTGTTCGTCTTCCAGCGGTGTGTCTTCTGACCGACGCCTTATTGGAAGTCCTCATAATAACTGCACGCATCATTCTCCAAATCACGCCAATAGCTTAGAGTGCCACATAATATTTGCATGTTATCTCATTGCTGGCAGACTCAAGTCTGAAGGATTTACTTACAATTGTCATAATTCTACAGCAGGTCGTGTGGAAGCAATTGTTGCTAAGTCATGTTAATGACTGGATTGAGTCCCGAAAAGATTGAGGGCCTGCATTACAATCTGTCGACATCAGGAATTTTGTGAATCCTGAATGAACTCTCAAACAAAAGTTCATTTCATCACTGTTGGATGAATTTCGAGAGTTTGAAGGAGTCGTGCCGTATTCACTCAGGCAATGTTGGTTGACAAATATTGGTGACTATATATATATATATATATATATATATATTACTTTTGGGAATGGTAGACAGGAAGCAGATAAAGATTATTGGCGCTGTTCAAAGAAACCCGATATCAGGCTGAGACCATTCAAATGCACTATTTTCATATTTCTGTTACTTATCTTGCATTTGCGGGTGTGTTTGTTCACATGGGATATTCACGGGAATACATCGTCGAAGCCTATAGTTATGTGGGAACCGAACGGGACTATGCATATTATCGCTTTCTGAGTCCAAATCTATTCGTGCCTTGAGGATTTACAAATACATTAATCTCTGCAATGCCGTAATAACTTCAAAGTAACATTGTCGCTGTTATTGGAGAATATTCACGATTGCATTCAGTTGTCGTTCAAATCATGGGTAGGAGTATTGCGATTGGGCTGTTGGCACATATAATCTGTTGCTTGAAGATTTTCTGAAGGAGATCGTGCATTCAAGACAAGCTTGAGGCCTGATCATATATCGATGTGTGGATTCCAGCACTACTGGGGGACAACCAGAAGCATCAACATTTATTCTTATATTGTTTCAAGCTGTTAATTATGTTGCAGTTTCAGAGGCTCTTGGTGTGTCCCCATCAGTGTTAGCAGTAGGACTGGTTGTAGATAGTTTGGTCTGTGCAGTTTATTTCACAACACTCTTTGCATTAGCTTCTAGAATACCTCCTGAAATTTCAACAACTGCTAAAGAATGGATCAAGAAGCAAAAGAGATTGCTTTCAAGAAGAGCTTGATGGATCTTGTAGGTTGAAGAATGGAGACACATCTTGCAGCCTTGGGACCGAGTGGATGGCTGATGACATCTCTTCGAAGAGGAAGAATTAACCTTCAGAGGGAGTTCTATGACTCGCTAAGAATAAGTAAGGGTTGCAGTGTTGCAAAGCCAAATGCTAAATCCTTGAAGTACCTCTTCAGCAGTTGAGATAAAAATTGCTCAAGTCAGTCAACCTGGATTTAACATTAGTGGCTCCGCAAACCTATTCAAAATAGAGTGTTCTAGGATGAGGTCGAAGAGGACAGCCCTGTATCTCTACAGAGGTGTATGCTGGAATCCATTTCGCTAAGGCAAGCATTGCAGGCAATCTTAGACGATGAGGTCAAAAGATTGATGCAAGTACTTGAAGATGCAGTTGGGAGCATTGAGAAGTACAAGGCAAGATTCATGGCTCGTGGGTTTTCACAGAAAGAGGGAGTTGATTATGAAACATTTGCTCCTGTTACTCACTATACTTCCATCATTGCCATTGCTGCATCTAGAGGATGGAAGATTCATCAAATGGATGTGAAGACAACTTTTCTAAATGGTGTGATAGAGGAAGAAGTTTACATCGAGCAACCTGATGGGTTTGAGGTACATGGGAAGGAGTCTTATGTTTGCAAGCTGAAGAAGGCCTTGTATGGTCTTAAGCAGGCTCCTCGTGCATGGTTGAAAGGAATGTGATCTAGTTGGAGTATATTAGTACAAATAATCAAACAGCTGACATTCACCATAACTCTCTTCAAAGTCAACATTGAACCCTTCAGGAAGAAGCTTGGTATGGTTGAAATGTAAGTTGTTTTGAGACTCAAATTGTTTATTTTGCACTAATATGTTTTAAAGATGTTTAATGTGTAAACTCTTTTGTCATGTGAGTGACTCCATGACTGTATGGGCTCACCCCCTTTGTGTACATTATTGAAAGGTGACGATCTTTCGATAATGAACACTTTGACATTGTAAGGTGACGACTTTACTATGATTAGTTTCATTATCATGATGGATATCATGTGACTTGATATCCGTGGACATGTCATGATAGTATTTTTGGACATTTTGATAGATATCATAAGACTTGATATCAATTTGAAGATCATTATGATCCTTATTCATGGTGGATATGTACATATATCTGTGGATATGCCATGATTTATTTATGGTAGACATCATGTGACTTGATGTTAGTGCACATACCATAATGAAGATGTGTTATGAAGAATGTCATGTGACTTGACACTTTCTAAAGCATACCATATCTTTTGATATCACGAGTTAGGTGATATCACTTTATACTTGATGGAGGTTATCTTCCCTAGCTAAGAGTGAGTGTTGAATAGTGAAGATGTGTTATGTCATGTGACTTGACACTTTCAGAAGAATTTCATATCTTCTGATATCACGAGTTAGGTGATATCAATATGTACTTGATTGGAGTTCTCTTCCCTAGCTAAGAGGGAGTGTTGAAAACAGGTAGCTTCGTCAGATATAAATAATGATTGCATTCATGCATTATCATTATTTATATCAAATCTCCAATCCTAAGTATAATCTGCTTTAAATAAATCGAATGCATATATGTCTTGATTTATGGTTGATGACAAATCGTCGGCTTTGTTAAAGTCGAAGGGATTAAATATAAGAGACATGTGGATTGAAGAGACGTGTCTCTATGAGAAGCATTTCCCTAAATTCGTGCCTCCCTAAATCTTAAAGACGTGTCTTCCTCACCCATATTTATGGGAGTTTTGATCTTCAAAGAAGATTATGGAAATTGATAGATATTCTGCTCTTGTAGATTGAATCTGACCCAGAAGAACTTCAAAGTTAGTGAATTATGATTCTCAACAACAAATTGAAACGAAACATCTCCAAAGAAAAAAGAACCATCAAGTTGCTTCCCATATGTTAGATTCTTCAAACAAACATGAAACTCCCCAAAACCCTTGAAACTTGGCCTTTGTGGAAGAAGAGCAATAGCATTTCGCTTCTTTTTGAACCAATATATAGGACTAGATCCAAGTGAGAAGCTGTAATTGGAAGTGGACTTGCAATCCTAAAAATCACCTGCCCAATAAGTGTTTGTAAACCCAACCAAGTCAATATCAATGCCTACTACATAGTGAATCTCACAATTGTGAGTATCTTGAATGTATTAATATTGAAGAACATATGCAGATCTATATGAGAAATGTGTGCAAGTTTATTTGAAGAACATGAGCAGATTTATATGAAGAATTGGAGTAGATCTATATGAAGGATATACGCAAAAATATATGGTGAACATGTGAAATTTTTTTGTGAAAAACATATGCAGATCTATAAGAGGGTTTATTCAGTCTTTAGTGCAGATGTGAAAGAGAATTAAAGGCAGTCATAAGTGTACGTGATGCATATTTATAAGCAGATGTAAGGAAGATAAAAGTCAAATTTTGATGAAGTAGTGAGCACATTTATGAAGGTGAATCAGAGCATATCTAAGAAGAAGTTTCAAATAATTATCATATTGAGATCGGGAGGTTGGTGCCTCTCATTAGAAGAGATTGGTGTCTCTTGCTAAGTTGGTGCTCAGTTGTGGGGATTGGTGTCTCCAGTGGGTTGGTTCTTGCAAAAGAAGACTTGTCAAAGAAGTAGGTTGGTGCCTACAAAGAAGGTCAATATATATAAGCAATAGTTTGTTGTGGTTTTCTCCCGCAAGGGTTTCCACATAAATTGTGTTCTAAGTGTTCTTAATTGCTATAACTTGCATGTGTGTTATTGTTGTGGTTGATTAAGTTTTGAAAAGTGAAAGATTGTGTTATATTGGTTCACCCCCCCCCCCCCCTCGCCACTCAGTATAATTGTGTGCTCATCAATGAAGAGCTCCCATGATCTGTAAGTCATCAACGCACAAAACTAGGAGCAAGGGACACTCATCCTATCAAGATGTAGATGTTTGTATTATAATGACATTGGGTGAATCTAATTAAGAATAGGATGGTATCTATTTTGGTATACCATTCCCAAGGGGCCTGTTTGAGGTGATAGATAGATTTCCTAATTTTGCATACCAAGAGTTAGAGTAGGTTTGCAATTTGACATTTGGAACCATGAGAGCAAGTCAATTGCATAATTGGATTGCGTGTAATGTCCCCATTTTACGAGCATCAAAGTTTGGTGGATTTAGCCTATTCCTAACCCTTGTAGGCTAGTATGTCTGGATAGAGGGTCCCATGTGGTAGTTACTTGGTGATTAGAGACATTACTCTTCAGTTGATTTAGGTTTGGGCCTTGGCAGAGACTTGCAGAGTGATATTCAGGCACTTACTATTTATAGTAAGTCGGGTAGACAAGGGTTACTATTTTTGGCAGGGCACCTGATTCAGTTGGTCATCTCAGTTTCGACCCAGTTGGATGATTTGATGAGCAAACAGTGATTACTTGAGCATTTGATAATTATTAAAATATTATTAATTTGACTTTATAATATAAAGTCACTTTAATGAAATATTAGAGTATTAATTATTAATGGCAAATTATAAAGTATTTAATACTTTATAATAAAGGAGCATTATTATTATTAAATAAGTATTTATTACTCACTTGATGTGGACGCCATTTATTAATTAAAATGCCTAAGTCAAAGAGGGGGAAAATTTATATTATTAAATGCATTTAAATTGATTTTTGAGAAGGGGTCGAATTTTTTGAGAAAGGGTATATATTTCACCAAAGACAAATTGAACTCATTATTGATGATTATTTGAATTTGTCTTTCTCTCTGAGAAGTGAGAACATTGGAGTTTGGGGAAACAAGGCTTTCTGCAACCAGATTGTGGAGAACGTCACCTCTTCATGATCAAACATACTGAGACTATGAGATACCAGTTGAAGCTTGTCAGTTGAGTGGCTTTATTCAGAAGTCATTACAGAGCTTATTGTGAAGTTTTAATCAAGGGTTTGGATCGATTTTTCTTCCAGAAGGAGATCATTTTCATTGGCCATTAATTATCTAACATCTGGCACTCCATTCAAGGCCGTATGGATTTCATCATTGCTGGTTTGAGGCCGTACTTTACAGCAGCAAGGCTGTACCTTCATTTTTAGGCAAATCGCTTTGCCTTTTTGCTGCCTTTTGGTTCTAAAGTGGGCACCTTGGGTTTCTGGAGCCTTTGCATTGATTTTTGGGTTGGGAGATTGCTTCCTTTCATCTGGCCGTACCATCATAGGCTTTCTTCAAGCGGCTGCAAGCTTCTCCAAGTTCTTTAATAAATAGCTTGCCTTTTATTATGCATGTTGAAATATCACAGTTGTAATTATTCTGAAAGAGCAATAAATCATCTATCTTCAAACTATAAGCTGTATTCTTACTTATCTTGCCCACTAGTATTTATTTATATTTTTCAAGTATTTTTTCCAAAATCGCACCATCTCTTTTATTTGCAAAAAATCAAAAACAAACAAAAATTTGCATCCACCATCAGCAGTCAGGGTTGAGAGACACCTGGTCTCTTACAATGGTATCAGAACCTAAATCCTGCCATCCTGTTGGGGTTTATTTTAAAAAAAATGATTGAGCTCACGCAGTTGATATTTGAGTGACCAGCTTTGTCAGTTTCCAACCAGTTTCAGAATGGGTTGGTATAATATTGTAGGGAAATCCTGGGAAGAAATTGAACGTGATGCCATCAAGCTCAGGGAAAGTTATAAACGTGAAGCCCCTCAGCTCCTTGAGGGATATCAAAGTATGCCTGGTGATTTCAAACTACAGTACTCACTTAATGATTACTTGACTTTTCTTGTCACCTTGCACCCAGAAAATATTGGATTGGTAGAGTATTTCAAGATGTATAAGGAAAAAATTAATGAAGTTTCAGTTGAGTTCATTGTTGATGTTGCTGATAGAAATGACAACAATACTAATTTTTGTAATAGCAGCCAAACTATTGAGCATAATCATGATGTAGATGTGATGGTACATGAGGAAAATGTTGTGGAAGGATCTACAAATGTTGGCACGCAAGTTGGAAGTGTTAAAGATGAGGAGTGTGCGAAGAATATAAGCTCTAATAATTCTAATTTTATGAACAGTAGTCCATTACCTTCACAAAATCATGAGGTGACAGATAAAGTACATGAAGATAATGGTGGAAGTTTGTGTTCTATCTCTCTCCGTAGAGAGAAAGGTGCAAGGAGAGAGAAGGAGGTTGTTCAGGAGGAGTTTGATTCTACCCATTGCTCCTGGGATTGGGAGATGGTCAATTCAGTTCAGCATGGAGTGGGTGTGCAGTTTGTGAATAATCCATTATTTGGGTCCGAGGCAGAAATGGTTTATGATAATCCACTCTTTGAGTTGGATGTTGATCTCGATCCTGACACTAGTACTGATTTGAGCAATGATCGCAGTGTTTTAGATCTTTCCAGTGCATCGAGATTCCAAACAAGGCTCACAGAGGAGTTTTACAGTGTGTACACGGTGAGGAGTGCTTACAGTTTTTCCTTTGATCCACCTGTACATGATTCGTATTCAATGCACAATTCTTGTGCGCATGATGATTCTCTTTGCGCAGTCAAGGGAAGCAAATCATTTCTATGCTCAGAGTTACCATCTACAGAAGGTGAGACTAGAGGTTGCAAGTTCCCAACTGAGTTGTTTGCAGGGGATTACCTGCAGGATCAGAGGTTGGATTTCCATCATGTTGGTATGTGCCTGACAGAATTTGCTACTTCTGGGTTTCATGGAGGTTGTAGTGGCAGTGGACATGATGGTTTGGTTAGTAATCATGTCCCTGGGAGTTTCAGAGGGATTGCCGAGAGATGTTGTGTTGTGGATGCTTCTCGATATCCTTACTTCATTATGATGCATGGATGTGAGTACCGTTTATATTGGGATCCAGGTGGCAACAAGATTGGTACTGTGTTTTGGATGGGTCCCAATGGATTGCTTCACCACTTCTGGCACAGTGAAGTTGAGATCAGTGTAGCGCAGAGGAAGTCGGAGGGTATTAGGCATGGCAGACTTCCATTCCGGGTTTGGGATCCAAGGATATTTTGCGCAACTATGTTTATGCTAGTGCTACGGGATTCAGTTAGAGATGTGTGGGACATTTCACAATTCTTCTTTTGGGCCTTCTGAGGACTGGAGTTTCTTTGTAGTAAAGATTGCTTGGGGACAAGCAATTTCAAGGAGGGCGGATTGTAATGTCCCCATTTTGCGAGCATCAGAGTTTGGTGGATTTAGCCTATTCCTGACCCTTGTATGCTAGTATGTCTGGATAGAGGGTCCCGTGTGGCAGTTACTCGGTGATTAGAGACATTACTCTTCAGTTGATTCAGATTTGGGCCTTGGCAGAGACTTGCAGAGTGATATTCAGGCACTTACTATTTATAGTAAGTCAAGCAAACAAGGGTTACTGTTTCTGGCAGGGCACTTGGTTCAGTTGGTCATCTTAGTTTCGACCCAGTTGGATGATTTGATGAGCAAACAATGATTACTTGAGCATTTGATAATTATTAAAAGATTATTAATTTGACTTTATAATATAAAGTCACTTTAATGAAATATTAAAGTATTAATTATTAATGGCAAATTATAAAGTATTTAATACTTTATAATAAAGGAGCATTATTATTATTAAATGAGTATTTATTACTCACTTGATGTGGACACCATTTATTAATTAAAATGCCTAAGTCAAAGAGGGGGCGAATTTATATTATTAAATGCATTTAAATTGATTTTTGAGAAGGGGTCGAATTTTTTGAGAAAGGGTATATATTTCACCAAAGACAAATCGAACTCATTATTGATGATTATTTGAATTTGTCTTTTCTCTCTGAGAACATTGGAGTTTGGGGAAACAAGGCTTTCTGCAACCAGATTGTGGAGAACGTCACCTCTTCATGATCAAACATACTGAGACTGTGAGATACCAGTTGAAGCTTGTCAGTTGAGTGGCTTCATTCAGAAGTCATTACAGAGCTTATTGTGAAGTTTTAATCAAGGGTTTGGATCGATTTTTCTTCCAGAAGGAGATATTTTCATTAATTATCTAACATTTGGCACTCCATTCAAGGCTGTATGGATTTCATCATTGCTGGTTTGAGGCCGTACTTTACAGCAGCAAGGCCGTACCTTCATTCTTAGGCAAATCGCTTTGCCTTTTTGCTGCCTTTTGGTTCTAAAGTGGGCACCTTGGGTTTTTGGAGCCTTTGCATTGATTTTTGGGTAGGGAGATTGCTTCCTTTCATCTGGTCGTACCATCACAGGCTTTCTTCAAGCGGCTGCAAGCTTCTCCAAGTTCTTTAAAAATAGCTTTCCTTTTATTATGCATGTTGAAATATCGCAGTTGTAATTATTCTGAAAGAGCAATAAATCATTTGTCTTCAAACTATAAGCTGTATTCTTACTTATCTTGCCCACTAGTATTTTATTTATATTTTTCAAGCATTTTTTCCAAAATCGCACCATCTCTTTTATTTGCAAAAAAAATCAAAAACAAACAAAAATTTGCATTTGCCATCAGTAGTCAGGGTTGAGAGACACCTGGTGTCTTACAGATTGTGCTATGCTAATCCCTAAAATAGATTGATAGATTTCAATCTCAAGAAAATAGTGCAACAAATCCAAGTCAATCATCAAAAACCTATCATGAAAGGTAGTTTTCACTCCTACAATGGAGGATGAAGAGCTCCTAGTGAATTGTAAAGAAATGGAGTTAGAGTAGGTTTACCATTGCCCATATGGAACCATGATAGCAAGTGCCTACTTGGACTATGCAATCATCAAAAACTTATCATGAAGGGAAATTTTCGTTTCCACAATGGAGGATGAAGAGCTCCTTGTGATCTATAAAGAAAGGGAGCCAAAGCAGATTTGTAGTTGGCCATGAGGAACCATGAGAGTGAATCAATTGCATGCTTGGACTATGTAATGCTAATCCTGGAAGTAGATTGACAGATCTCAATCTTGAGAAAATAGTTCAAAAAATCCAAGTCTGTCATCAAAAACTTGTCATGAAAGGCAGCTTTTGCTACCGCAATGGAGAATGAAGAGATCCTTGTGATCCGTAAGTCATTAATATATAAAACTAGGAGTAAGAGAGACTCATCTTGTTGCAATATGTAGACATTTAGATCAAAATGGCATCTAATTGAGAATAGGAAAGAATCTATCTTGGCATACCATGCCTAAGGAACTTTTTTGGAGGCCATAGATAGATTTCTTAAGGTCGTATACCAAGAGTCTTGTAGAGAACCCTTTGGTTGCTCCATGTATATGTCCATGTCAAGATCCACATGAAGAAAGACACTCTACATGTCCATCTAATGAACCTTACAATGATGTGTAGTGACAATAACAAGCATGAGTTATGTTGGGACTCAATTTGATAGTGCAAAAAATTTCTTGAGCCCCAACCCCCTTGCGCATTAGGCCTCATTTTTTTCATCATCTATAACTAATCTATGAAATCTTTAAATGGGTCCCCATTGGTCAAAATTGTGTAATTGTTCTTCATCATCATCCCCCATGTTCCTATTAGTTGTCGAAAGTTGCAAAAATCCAAAACAGTTCTAAGTTTGGGAAGGTTTTGGTCCTTTTTCTTATTTTTTACAGAGTTGTAGAGTTTCTATGGACTATCAAACTTCTTCTAGTTGTCTACCTCCTCTCCTGACCACCTTCCCACATAGAAATTCCACATTTTCTATTGGGTGCCTTTCTCTCTTCATTTCCTTCATTCAATTAGTAAGTGGGATTTTGACAAATGTACAAACTTCAACTTCCTTGTCCTCACCTCCCAACCTCCTTCCCACTTTTGCATTCAATCATACTCCCTTTCTCTTGCTTCCTTCCCCTTTTCCCTTTTACGAAGTTGCAGAGTTCATTCGGACTTCTTATGTTTCCTTTTCATGCCTCAACCTCTTATTCACTTCCACATCTTTGTGTTCTCCCATTCTTAACTTCCAACTAAGTTTCATGTGTTTTGTGGACATGTAGAGTTTTGACGAACTTATTTTTTCTTCCATTTCCATCTCGTGAGCTTCGATCAAATCTTACTTTTCATCCTTGCACTTTGATTCCCATTTGCAAACTTGTTTAGTTCTAACAAACATCGTCCTTCATCCATTTTCACCTCCAATCATCTTGCCTTCTAGTCGTTTTCCACTACTTTCCCATTTCATTGTTTTGTGTACTTGCAAGTTTCTAACAAACTTCTTCCATTTCCCCTCTACCTCTAAACATCCAAACCTCTAGTTTTGTGATCATTTCCTCCATTCCTTCCAACTCCCTTTTGTAAAATTTTGTTGCGCTCCCAAACCTCTAGACTACCTCTAGCTTTACCTCCACTTCCCTTTACTTGTTCTACAATGTTTTTCCCACATCCTTCCCAATCCCTCGTACGGAGTTCCAACGGACTTCATATGTCTTCCATTCACCTCCTAATGTCCCAACCTCTTGACTTCTGATCTATTTTTCCTTTCTCCCCTTTTGCTTTGCCTTTATTTTGTGGACTTTAGGGGACTTTTGGACTACCATTTCAATGTCGCATCTTGACTTGCACTCTTGCATTAAATTCCTATAAAGATTCCCAATGGCTTAGCCTCTTGTTTCCTCCTATCATGTACATTTCCTTTGGACTTTGGAATGTTCCTACCTTTGGTTCTATAGCCTTTCCCTACATGTTTTCCTACATCCTTGACTCATTCATTTTCATCCATTTGTAGAGTTTTGATGGACTTTTGGAACTTCATTTCCATGTCCAATCCTCATTTCTAGTCTTGCAAGGAAACCTTGCATCCCTTGTTGTAACCTCTTGTCCCACATTGAAGTTTTTTATTTCCTTTAGATTGCCTTTATCACTTGCTAGATCTTCCTAGGATGCCTTTAATGACTAGATTTGACTCCTACAATTGATCTAAGAGGATTTTACCACCTAGAAACCATTGTTCATCCTGAGGGCACAGATCTACATGTAATTTCAACTGTGGATGATGAAGAAGCCCAATTCACCATGAATGTGGTTGTTGAGTTCCAGGTGCCAATTTCTTCATGCAAGCTCTAGACTGTTCATTATGTGGACTCCATTTCACTTGTCTTGCACCACATTTATGACCTATTCTTTGTTGAAATCTTGTAAGAAACTGGGCGACAAAAAAATGCTATATATACAAGTTGGCAAGGATTGTCTAGGGTTTCAAGTCTTGCATTATATTGTGAATCACTGGGAAGTCATAAATTTGTAATTGATGTTTGTAAGTGAATGTCTCATTGGCCAATTGTAGATCTTCACGGGAAATTCTATGTGACAAATTGTGATAAAAATTCTAGCATAAGGTTTCTTGTTGCCACAATTGTTTGTTTAATTGTAATTAAGATTTGACAAGTGTCACAACATTTTAAGTCATTGCTATCTTTGCAATCGTCTCATCTTTATTGCATATGGATTTTTGGAGTTTGGAGAGGGATTATTAAGTATGTTCGGTTGTTTGATATCATAATTTTAGTGTATCTATATGCATAACCTATATTGTGTTGTAATTTCAATGTGTTGTTTCTCTTAGTAAATTAGGACTTTGTAACCCAATTGATAAGGCACTGGTCCTAGAAGTTTATAATCCACCATACACTCAAAACAAAAAACATCTTTCACCAATAGTTTAGGAGTAGGTTAGTATTTTGTATGCACTTATTGATTCATCAGGAGTTCCAATCCCTGGTGATTGTTGTCCTTTAATGTTCATTAATTAAATAACACAAAATAAAAATGATTTAATAGCAGAAAATTAATTTTTTGAATATTGTATTAATCCAGTGTTCCACAGGGTTTCGGGGATGGGGAGACAACAAGGGACATGGGGACGGGGGGTCTAAGTTTGGGGGTGGCGGGGGAGGGTGCTGAAATACATATAGTACTTGAAAAAATAGTTATAAAAAGATGTATGAGTATAAAAATTATACATCTTGGAGACAACTAGGAGTCCCCTAGACATCTTGAGGACACCCCAGCGCCTCGAAGTCCTAGTGGCATCTTGGAGACAATGACACTAGCAGTGGGATGGTGGCGCTGGTGGTGGGCTGGTGGGGGGACGTCCCCCCCAAGTCTCTGAGACGTCCCCATCTAGGAAATGCGGGGTTTTTTTTTTGTGGGGGGGGTGGGCACATCCTTGTGGAACACTGTATTAATCACAAAATAGATAAAACTTCAAATTACGAAAGCCTAAAACAAATACACAAATAATTACACCTTCAAATCAGTTTTTTATTCCTTCAAAAAACTTACAAGGAAACCTGTACAAACTATTCATCTAATAGCTAAATGGAATTTATCACTGTATAGAATTCTTCTATCTTGTGCCTATTTTTATACATTAATTCAATGATTCATGCAAGGAAACATCTATAGCAAGCCATAATAGTTTTCATCCTAAGGAATCGTGTTTTCCCTTCCTACATCTTTCCTTTGTGCAATGATGTCTATATTAGATTAATAGAGGTTTTATGTGCAATAGGTTAGTCTTTGATTCGGTGAAAACCTTTGGGCGCAAGCATACATTGGATACTACTGCTATATTTTTTAGTTTGTCTATCATTTGTTGTGATCAGTTCCCCTTCAGATGACATTTCCTTGGCCTTGAAGTGGATTGATTCCTCTAGGAGTGTGAGCAATGCTTTTGGGACCCAACAAGCTAGATGGATTTCATCTTTGCAATAGGTGCAAAGAATTTTGTGTAGTTAGTACTAAGAATGTACAAAAATTTCTTGGTGATTAGGTGATCTTTGAACTTATCAAGTAACCCATTTGCAACAAGTTTAGTTTGATAGATCCACTTTCATTGAATATGTTTCCTTCCTGTATTAAGGGGGATTAAATCCGAAGTATGGAATGCTTGATGCCTCATGAATATATTGTGAATCTA